>SJYW01005593.1:12032-32635 GCA_006410735.1 Raphicerus campestris
CCAGCCGCCATGTTCCCCTCAGAGGGCACCCTCCCAGCCGCCGTATTCCACCCACAGGGCTGTGTCTGATCCCAACCCCTATGCGCCATGAGGGGAGTAGCACACAGGAACCGAGGTGGGGTTTCCTTTTGGCAACAGAGTTTCCCCTGCGGTGACGATTTTTAGTCACCCAGGGAAGTCCTAACAACTTCCTCCACAGACTCTCTGCCATGACTGAGGAAGACGCCATGGAATGGATATATGGCCACATATCTCCTCTGAGGGATTCTGAAACTAAGGCTTCCTAACATCAGCTAGCCTATTTAATCTATCTACTTCCTCTGTAGCCTTTGACCAATATGGTGTCATTGTGCTTTCCTAAACTGGCCTTTCGGAAAAGGCAATGGCACCCCACTCCAGTACTCCTGCCTGGAAAATCCCATGGGTGGAGGAGCCTGGTGGGCTACAGTCCATGGGGTCACTGGGAGTCGGACACGACTGAGTGACTTCCCTTTCACTTCTCACTTTCATGCAATAGAGAAGGAAATGGCACCCCACTCCAGTGTTCTTGCCTGGAGAATCCCAGGGACAGGAGAGCCTGGTGGGCTGGCATCTATGGGGTCGCACAGAGTTGACTGAAGCGACTTAGCAGCAGCAGCAAACTGGTCTTTAATCACTCTTGGTGAGGAAAGGACACTTCTTGGGCAAATGGGAACGCCTTTCCCATTCTGTCCAAGGGGCCACTGCCTGTTCAACCCTGCTAGTGGTCATGGAGGCAGAAGTGCAGTCAATATTGAAAGTGATTATGTCCTAAGGATATGTTAATGACAGCGTAAAGAGTCCAAGGCAAGGCATGATTAGAAGACATGTCTTTCAACTTCCCCACTATAAAGTTTAAATCTAATCAACATGTCTAGAAAATTAATTGTTTATAAGATACTCTATAAGACTTTTATTTGAGATTGTCATCAACAACTTTTAAGAGTCATTAGAAGCCAATATGGAAAAGTGGCATAATGGATGATACACTCATGAGTAAATAGTACTCAGAAATTGTAAAGGCAAAGAAATCTATGTGTTTCAATAAAAACAGGTTCTAAGAAGCCATAATACTATGGGTGAAAACATCATTATAAACTGTCCCAGAGGAAAAGATGAAATTAGTCAAGAACGGTGCATTTGATAATGATGAAAAAGAAGGAATGATTCTTGAGCCTGAAAAAAATGGTACCTGGACACTAGGAAATATTGACAGGTGTGCTGATCCACTTTCTAACTGGCTGCCACTGTAAGATACTCCAAGCTCATCTTGAATATATACTATATTTTAAAATGAAATTGTTTATATAGATACGGGTCTTTAAAAAGTATTTGTGTGAGTCTCCACACACTCAAGGTCAAGTTGTGATTCAGGGTCTAAGAACCATGGAGAAGACAGTAGCAATGCAGAAACTTGAAGGGAGGCACAAGATATAATTTTCTTTCTCACAGTTTTACTGCAAACAAGTCCTGCTCCAGAAACCTAGTCAGTCGTATCAGGAATCCTTTAAACTTTACTTTCCAGCTGTTTTGGGCTTGCTGATAACATGCCGGTTGGTATAAATATTACATGATCCCATATCCCAATATTATTCATCCGATTATGTGAGCTAGCTCAGTGCAAGATGGTTCTGGAATTTTAAATAAAGCTATTTTTACAGAGAATAATTTGGATATATCTAGGAAATAATACCATCATGCATTCCAACAAGATGTGATGTTGGGTAACAATCCCGTATGGATATTTTACTTACCATGCAATATGTAGCCTGTCACTTATTGTTACAAATTTTAAACCTTTTATAAAATATGTGTCTATACTAGCCCCACAGTTCATCATTCTCTTGCTTTTTGGAATTATACCTCAGAAAAAAATTAAGTAGAGCTAAAAATAAGAAACCAGTTCTTCTAAAGAGGACTGAAGTTCAAACAGGTAAGAAGCTCTGTTATGTGGCTCTGAGTGTGATGCTGTCATACTAAAATACTGAAGAACTCTCCTGGGGGTCCAGTGGTTAGGAATCCACCTGCCAATGCAGGGAACATGGGTTTGACTGCTGATCCAGGAAGACTCCACAAGCACCACAACTCCTGAGCCTGCGTGCTGTAATTACTGAAGCCTGTGCACCTAGAGCCTGTGCTCCACAACAAGAGAAGACACTACTGCACATGAGAAGCTTGAGCACCAAAGCTGGAGAGTAGCCCCTACTCGCTGCACCTAGAGAAAGCTTTGTGCAGTAACAAAGATCCAGCACAGTCCAAATAAATCAATAAAGCTTTTAAAATCTAAGAAGTCACAGTATTAAGGGGCTTGTTTTCTGGGATTATGACATAAGCATTATTTCTAATAATACGTTGAGAATTTCTACACATAGATTTCATAAATCAAGACAATGGATGGCTTTTGGTCGTATCTAAAAAAGTTAAGCTAGAACATTTGCCAAAGAGGAGGAACCCTGATAGGAAATCTCAAAAAAAAACAACATACAAAGCCTGAAAATATCTGAAACAGCAGCAAGTCACTGGGATAATTGTACTACTCTTTGTATTAGTTACAGATTTAGCAAATGATGTAAAAAAAAAAAAAAGTCTCAGAGGCTCAGCACAAGAGAAATTTATCCATTGCTACACAACCCACCAATGCAGGCATTCCTGTTCAGTGGATAGCTTTCCATGGAACAATTCAGGGATATGGCCTCTTTTATCTTGCACACTGGCACCCTTTCAGCCCAGGTCTTCTGTATACAGCTGACAGAGAAAATCAGGGAGAAACTGTCCACTTGCTGCTTCTCAGCTCATACTGGAATTCACACATATTCCCTGCACTTAAAGTCCATTTATACAAATTTCTTTCTTTCTTCCCTTCTCTCCTTCTTTCATCATTCATAATTTTTATTTTTCAGCCACACCACACAGCTTGCAGGATCCTAGTTCCCCAATCAGGTATTGAAACCAGATGCACGGGCAAAGAAAGCACCAAGTCCTAACAAATAGACTGCCAGGAAACTCACCCGTTATTAATTTATTTAGCAGGGAAGGAGGCTGGGAAGTTTCCAGAGTAACAGCTCTTTAAGATGGAGGTGGTATGGCTCATTGGTGGCAATTCCAACCTAACAGCTTTAGGAAACATAACCACATTGGGATATATAAGTTCAGCTTCAATCATATTAATTTCTAGTCATACTATGTCAGACACGTGGCTGTCTCAAGCATTCAGCTCAAATCACAAGCAAAATTATATAATGATAATTTAACAAGGAGCTATTACTAAATTATGAAAACAGATATTGTAGTTACAAGATGTTCTGGGAAAAAGTAGGAAATCTTTATGAATCCCTTGACTGGTGAACTAACCATCACATATTTTCAGGTGTATCAATTCTGTCTTTAAATAAAGCCTGCTGCTGCTGCTTAGTCACTTCAGTCATGTTCAAGGCTTTGCAACCCCATGGACTGCAGACTTCCAGGCTCCTCTGTCCATCGAATTCTCTAGGCAAGAGTAATGGATTGGGTTGCCATGCTCTCCTCCAGGGTATCTTCCCAACCCATGAATCAAACCCTGGTCTTCTGCATTACAGGCAGATTTTTTTACACTGAGCTACCAGGGAAGGCCCAAATAAAGCCTACTGTCTTATCTTCTCTTACACATAATGAATGGAATGCCAGTCTTAGTGGATCTTAACGTAGACAAGAATGGATACAGACAATTGTCAGGGAGTAAAGAGCAAAGGTGTCTATGTAATCTTCATAAGAACTCTTTTGAGTGCTCAGTAACTACCAGGAAAAACACTTAACACCTTACATCCATAATCTTCTTTAATGTTTGCTCCATTTCTGAGATAGTTACTAACTCTCTCTTTGTTTTACAAAGGAAAAAACTGAAGCTTAGAGAGGTAAAATCCTATGCCAGGGCCTGGCAGGGCCAAGCTGTAGGCAGAAGCAAGGTGGCTCTTAAAGCTTATATGCTAGAATATAAAAGACAGAGCCACTGATACTGCCAAGAGAGTCAACATATACAATGTGAATTTGACACTCCCCACTCTGAAAGCCTCTACCTTTTATTAAATAGAAAAACACAAACCCCAAATACCTTCAGTTCAGTTCAGTCACTCAGTCATGTCTGACTCCATGTCAGGCCTCCCTGTCCATCAACAACTCCTGGAATTCACTCAAACTCATGTCCATCGAGTTGGTGATGCCATCCAGCCACCTCATTCTCTGTCGTCCCCTTCTCCTCCTGCCTCCAATCCCTCCCAGCATCATAGTCTTTTCCAATGAGTCAACTCTTCACATGAGGTGGCCAAAGTATTGGAGCTGCAGCTTCAGCGTCAATCCTTCCAATGAACACCCAGGACTGATCTTCTTTAGGATGGATTGGTTGGATCTCCTTGCAGTCCAAGGGACACTCAAGAGTCTTCTCCAACACCACAGTTCAAAAGCATCAATTCTTTGGCACTTAGCTTTCTTCACAGTCCAACTCTCACATCCATACATGACCAATGGAAAAACCATAGCCTTGACTAGACAGACCTTAGTTGGTAAAGTGATGTCTCTGCTTTTTAATATGCTATCTAGGTTGGTCATAACTTTCCTTCCAAGGAGTAAGCGTCTTTTAATTTCATGGCTGCAGTCACCATCTGCAGTGATTTTGGAGCCCCAAGAAATAAAGTCTGACACTGTTTCCACTATTTCCCCATCTATTTCTGATGAAGTGATGGGACCAGATGCCATGATCTTCGTTTTCTGAATGTTGAGTTTTAGGCCAATATTTTCACTCTCCTCTTTCACTTTCATCAAGAGGCTTTTTAGTTCCTCTTCACTTTCTGCCATAAGGGTGGTGTCATCTGCATATCTGAGGTTATTGATATGTGGCTAAATAATTTGAGATTTTATTTGTAAACTTTCCTAGCACTATAGGGAATACAAGTGTTTTTTAAATAAAAGAAACAAGCCATTAGAGATCAAAATCTCCAATACAGATGACTGGTTATGTGCTGAGATCCTAAAGTCAGGTGATGACAGCATCAATTAGCCTTATTTTTTCAGCCACTGGATGGCCCCAAGGCATACTCAGCCAGGCACAGAGTAAAGGAAAACATACTTTGGTCTCAATTTCAGTAACTCCCAAAGAGCAACATACTTGTGCAAGAGGAGTGATTTCAAACCGGTTTCTTCCCCATCCTGCCTGTTCAGGGCTCTGATGATTCTCTCTTCTGGCCTTTGTATCATTCTCTATCATGAGAGCATCTATGTCTTGGGAGAGGGTTGGAGGCAGTGATTTTGCACTTTCTCCTTTTGGATGCCCCACTGACTCAGGAAAAGGAGACAAACAGGACTAATATGAATGAAATTTCTATTATATGAATCATTTTTGTTGGGGGAGAAACAGTTATTCTATTTGAATAATATGGGGCTCCTTAAGCCTTGAAGAAGATATTTAATTATGTTGGAAACAACANTGAGCTACCAGGGAAGGCCCAAATAAAGCCTACTGTCTTATCTTCTCTTACACATAATGAATGGAATGCCAGTCTTAGTGGATCTTAACGTAGACAAGAATGGATACAGACAATTGTCAGGGAGTAAAGAGCAAAGGTGTCTATGTAATCTTCATAAGAACTCTTTTGAGTGCTCAGTAACTACCAGGAAAAACACTTAACACCTTACATCCATAATCTTCTTTAATGTTTGCTCCATTTCTGAGATAGTTACTAACTCTCTCTTTGTTTTACAAAGGAAAAAACTGAAGCTTAGAGAGGTAAAATCCTATGCCAGGGCCTGGCAGGGCCAAGCTGTAGGCAGAAGCAAGGTGGCTCTTAAAGCTTATATGCTAGAATATAAAAGACAGAGCCACTGATACTGCCAAGAGAGTCAACATATACAATGTGAATTTGACACTCCCCACTCTGAAAGCCTCTACCTTTTATTAAATAGAAAAACACAAACCCCAAATACCTTCAGTTCAGTTCAGTCACTCAGTCATGTCTGACTCCATGTCAGGCCTCCCTGTCCATCAACAACTCCTGGAATTCACTCAAACTCATGTCCATCGAGTTGGTGATGCCATCCAGCCACCTCATTCTCTGTCGTCCCCTTCTCCTCCTGCCTCCAATCCCTCCCAGCATCATAGTCTTTTCCAATGAGTCAACTCTTCACATGAGGTGGCCAAAGTATTGGAGCTGCAGCTTCAGCGTCAATCCTTCCAATGAACACCCAGGACTGATCTTCTTTAGGATGGATTGGTTGGATCTCCTTGCAGTCCAAGGGACACTCAAGAGTCTTCTCCAACACCACAGTTCAAAAGCATCAATTCTTTGGCACTTAGCTTTCTTCACAGTCCAACTCTCACATCCATACATGACCAATGGAAAAACCATAGCCTTGACTAGACAGACCTTAGTTGGTAAAGTGATGTCTCTGCTTTTTAATATGCTATCTAGGTTGGTCATAACTTTCCTTCCAAGGAGTAAGCGTCTTTTAATTTCATGGCTGCAGTCACCATCTGCAGTGATTTTGGAGCCCCAAGAAATAAAGTCTGACACTGTTTCCACTATTTCCCCATCTATTTCTGATGAAGTGATGGGACCAGATGCCATGATCTTCGTTTTCTGAATGTTGAGTTTTAGGCCAATATTTTCACTCTCCTCTTTCACTTTCATCAAGAGGCTTTTTAGTTCCTCTTCACTTTCTGCCATAAGGGTGGTGTCATCTGCATATCTGAGGTTATTGATATGTGGCTAAATAATTTGAGATTTTATTTGTAAACTTTCCTAGCACTATAGGGAATACAAGTGTTTTTTAAATAAAAGAAACAAGCCATTAGAGATCAAAATCTCCAATACAGATGACTGGTTATGTGCTGAGATCCTAAAGTCAGGTGATGACAGCATCAATTAGCCTTATTTTTTCAGCCACTGGATGGCCCCAAGGCATACTCAGCCAGGCACAGAGTAAAGGAAAACATACTTTGGTCTCAATTTCAGTAACTCCCAAAGAGCAACATACTTGTGCAAGAGGAGTGATTTCAAACCGGTTTCTTCCCCATCCTGCCTGTTCAGGGCTCTGATGATTCTCTCTTCTGGCCTTTGTATCATTCTCTATCATGAGAGCATCTATGTCTTGGGAGAGGGTTGGAGGCAGTGATTTTGCACTTTCTCCTTTTGGATGCCCCACTGACTCAGGAAAAGGAGACAAACAGGACTAATATGAATGAAATTTCTATTATATGAATCATTTTTGTTGGGGGAGAAACAGTTATTCTATTTGAATAATATGGGGCTCCTTAAGCCTTGAAGAAGATATTTAATTATGTTGGAAACAACAGTAACTGAAGGACACTTCTACATAAGCAATATTTTATTATTTTTCCTTAATTTCACCTTAAAGCTAATTAAACTTACATATATATGCAAATATAGCACACATATATTTATATATATAGTTGTATATACAAATTGCCTGTGGACATGTTTTATTCATAAAAAAATGTGTCTGATACTTTGAACCAAGATTGCTAGTGATTCGTTGAAATGTTTTCAGACTTTCTCATTTTCTAAAGCAAAACAATTTCCCTGAAAGGTTGAAAATCATTTAAATGAACCTATAAAATAGGTGGTAAAATGGTTTTTAGTTCAGCTGAGGCGGTGCTGCGCTGGTCTTAATGAGGCACCCGAGATGGTTTTATCCTGCTCACACAAATCATTGGTTTCAGTGACATTTGAAACTACTATTAATGCAAAAACTTTACATCAGTAAGCCCCACTTTACCGTTTTTACCACATATTCAAGACTTTTGACAAGCTTCACTACCCACTGTAAACCTTCCCCTTCCTAATATAAACCATTCATTTAATTTGAGCACAAGAATTATTGAGACTCAGAAGATTTTAAGCCAACAGTACTGAGTCTCTTCATTTTACCTTATTCCTTAAGACAAATTATCTGAGTTTGGATACATTTAAAACTTTTTCTTTCATATGAATTTTTTTCTAATTGTTAGCAGGATTAAGACATACAATTGCACAAATTAACAAGCAAAGTGATCAGAGCTTATATTTAGAAACTGATTCAGCTATGTAATATATACAAAAGAAGATGGGATTTCTGTAACTGAGAGATATGAAACCTAAGTGCAAACAAAGATAGGAAGGAACCTGGTCTGTTGCAAAGAAAGCAGCAAATGTTTCTTTGGATATACTGCACTAGTCAGAGTACTGGGCACCCGAGAAGGAAAACTGTCCAGCTGAAGTTGGAGATCTCAAACAGGAACTGAATGTGGGCTGTGTTCCAAGCTAGGAACACGGCAGCGGGCTACCTTAAGCTCTCAAGAGTGTGTTATTACGAAGACTCTGGTCTTCCATACGGCTATCTATGATCTCCTCTTTCCAAATGTTAGTTGTTCAGTCACATCTGACTTTGCAACCCCATGGACTATAGCCCACCAGGCTCCTCTGTCCATGGGATTTTCCAGGTAAGAATATTGGAGTGGGTAGCCATTCCCTTCTCCAGGGGATCTTCCCAGTCCAGGGAGTAAACCTGGGTCTCCAGCTTTGCAGGCAGATTCTTTACTGTTTGAGCCACCAGAAAAGCCTCTGTTTGCAAAGAGAATCTTATTTTTCTTCTGGGTCTCTGTGATTGAATATACACTTCTATTTGATTTGTAAACAGTCAAGAACTCCCTTTGTAAGGAACATGAGACCAACTGGCAGCTAGTCACAGGAGGTTGAAATTTCAACTCTGAATCCTTCCTAGTCTGTAAGAAGTGAATCAGATCATTGCAAACTTCAGTACTTTAACTAGAAGGAAGTGAGATGCCATTGACCTCAGCTTTTCTCTGCACATGTGCGTACCTCCTCCAGAGTACAAGACAACCTTCAAGGGGCGTTCAAATATTCATGTCCTATGACATGATGATTCTCAATGTTTAAAATCTGGTATGACAAAAAATACAGTCCTACTCACTTTGTGTTAGTGTTGACATCCAAAATATATGATTCCCTTGGACTTAAGTAGACACAACACAGAGGTATAATATTCACAATTGCAGTGACTTTACAATTTTCAGGAGGTTTTGGTCTGAATTACTTTTCTTTCATATAGGTAGAAACAACCAAACAGGAAACAACAATTCTTCACTGACAATTCTTACAAGTGAAATTCAGATATACGACCTATATACATGGAATCTACAAAGCTGCAGGGAAGCAGTTTTCGTTCCTTGGATCACATCCTTCGGGGCAGCTTGTCATCTGACATAAGTCTGAAAAGATGCCATTACTCACTCTCGTATCCCATGTCTGCTGGCCTCATTTTCTCTAATTCACACAGGCATTCCCTATACACCAGTAAGAGTGTTTGCTGATATCATAAGGCTTATATATATTTTGGCTCAAGTCCCAAGAGGAAATTGAGAGTTATCTTTCATCCTCCAAGGCAGAAAATTCTAGGGGGAGGATTCTGACTCAGCCTGCATCTCACATCTCTTTGTGGGTGATGGGTGATCCCATATTAGTTTAATATTAGCCTAGCTTATTTCATGCAACTGTGATTGTGACTAAAGGTAAGGACAGACCACTGAGTTTGATCATCTACAGTAACATGGGGAATATGGTATATGTTCCAAAGGAAACCACATACCATTTTCCAGGAGGAAGAAGTAAGAGTACGCTAGGTAGACAAAATCCCATTTGTCTGATTGATTGGTGTCCCAGTGTATCAAAATGTTGTCTGAGTTCATAAGGAGATAGATATATTGTCCTTATTTAGTCTTCTTTTCCAAATTCTAATTCTTTTCTTTAGAGTGCCTCATAGTGAAAAATATCCTCTCTAGTTTTATGTAAAAATTTGCTAATAACTGATGTCTGTGATCTATGAAACATTCAACAGGCTCACACACAAACATGACACAAACACCAGTATAAATTGAATTTACTGAATTTTCCTTTATTTAAGCTATCTTTCTCCCTTCTATTTAAAGCAATAATTGATTTAAAATTTTGTGTGTTTAGTTTTGTCTTAAACACGTTCTTTATGCTTGTCAAGAATGAAATTACCTAGA
Source organism: Raphicerus campestris (assembly GCA_006410735.1). NCBI lineage: Eukaryota > Metazoa > Chordata > Mammalia > Artiodactyla > Bovidae > Raphicerus > Raphicerus campestris. The sequence continues at coordinate 22,105 of SJYW01005593.1, forward strand.
AAAACACATTACCTATTTTAAAAAAACCTGAGCCAATCATAGTCCAGATGACATTTGCTAGTTACCAGGAAAAAAAGTAAATGCACATCTCAAGGTTGACCTCTAAATGACATTATACATCCTTTTATGAAAGCACCACGGAAGGACCAGCTAGACCTGTGAAGTTGCTTAAGGATGCTTTCTGAATAGCCTACCACCTTAATGACATGATGGAACATCAGGACAGCTCTCTACCCTTGGTCATATATTCTAGGAAGATGTTCAACCTTCTCTGCACTTTCAACTCACCTTGGGAGTTAAAAAATGCTTTGGGCCTAATTCCAGACCCAATTCCTGGAGAACAGCTTGGACCTTACTGACTTTCAGTAAATCCAGGGTTCCAGTGTGCATGTATGAGAAACACTAGTCGAGTGTTAAGGACTTGAAATCATCAGCTCAAATGCATATGTGTTACTTGAGATGGTTAGTACAGAAAGCTAATGTGTGCCAAGATCACTTGTCACCTTCAACTAGGGGCAACTGTCCTCCCATAAGAGACATTTGGCAATGCCTGGGAACATTTTTTGGTTGTCACAGCTTGGGGATGCAACTGGCATATAGTTAACAGAGACTGGTAATGTTGCTAAACTCCTAAACTGCATAGGATAACCCTGCACAGAAAAGAGTTATCCACTCAAAATGTCAATAGTACTGAGCCTGAGAAACACCTGAGCCAGAAATAATCTTTGGGACAGAAGACAGAAATTGAGGAGAATAAATTGCTTCCCTGGACGAGAAGAAGCCCCCAGTGTGCTGGGTGTCCTTGCAAGCCAACAGACAGCGTGCAGTTCTGCAGATTTCCTTCAAGACACATTGGAGAGGGACTGAAAGGGGGAAAAGAACAGAAAACTCTGCCCATGAACTCTGGGGTTAGTAGAAGGCACCCAGATTTATGTAACAGCTGTCCTGGTTCTCAAGCAAACTCTCAATATTGCTGATGAAAATGATCTATCAATACATGCATAATATGTGCATTATAAATTTCAGTTCCCAAATAAATCCAGAAATTTTAAGTTGTTAAGCAGAAGGCAGTTATGTCAAACTAATGATAACTGCTTTGTAAACTTAGATTACTGTAATGGTGGACTTTATTAGCTCTTTCCTTTGTAAGGAGGAGAGCCCTTACACATACAGACACACAGCTGACCGCACACACACACCGCCTGACCGCTTTAGGGACAGAAACCGTGATAGGGGCAATGGGTCTAGCATCTTAGATCTAATTGAAAGTTCCTTGCCATTTCTTCCACTTGAGCAAAACTGAGAAACTATTTTCTTTTTGTTCTTTGATCTGGGAAAGTAAGCAAAGCTTCACAGACTAAATTACTGGTGAAGACAAAACTTAGACCACAGAAGTTGAAAGCTAAGTGGAGATCCAAGTGGACACCAAATAACGGTCAATGGTCTGACATCACTGAGTCAATTTCTCTGCATTTATTCAGTTCACACACAGAAAACGTCAGCTGTGTTCCTCATTGTTTGCTACCATCAGGAGACTGGTACGTAGAAAAGGAAATCTAAGTTCTGCCTTTCCAAAATAGCCCAAAAGGACACCAAATGTTTAGGACGATTATTTCAGGTGACAGAACTGCAGATGACTCAATTCTTATAATTTTCTATGCTCTCCTAATTTATTATAAGGAATACAATTTAGCTTTCTAAGAATTTAATTAAGGGCAACACTAAGACTCTCATAATTCTCTCATGAAATAAATTTTTGTGGGACTATAGTTTAACTATGGTCCAACCTAGGTTTAAACAAATCACATATACATCATGTAAAGTAGAGTCACTAAAGGAGCATCCCAAAAGATGGACAGCTGGACTACTGCTTTCAAAGATGACCTAAACCCATTCCAAATACTATGAGACCATTAGGCCTCAGGTTCATCCTGCCGCTGGCAGAGCTCCCTCCCGGGGCCTGGGAGGCATATTTATCATGTCCTTCCTTCCCAGCCCCTCTTTGCTTGCTTCCCCCATTTCATATATTCCACTCACATGGAATTTTCTGCACCTGCAATTCCATCCATGGTTCTCACTTCTTTAAAAATTCAGCTTGAGTCCTCCTTCAGAGGAAACCTGAAATGTGTAGACATTATATGGGGGAGTCCAACTGGGAGGAATTTTAAGACAAGATCTACGCTTTTAAGTAGACCGGTCATGCTTCCAAGAAGGACTCATTGAGAACAACAACCACACACACACACACACACACACACACACGGAAGTCACAAATTCAGCAAAGATTTACCCAAGCTTCAATTGCCTGGAAGACTGAATGAGAAGCTCCATCTATTTCTATACATAGGTTCTTTTACTTTGGCCAACTCACTACATATGTGTTAACTCTGGGCAGGTCTCATTCTTATTTAGTGGGGTACTTATAAATATGAGGACACTCATACTCATGCCTATACTTTCTTCCCCCAATTACCAGCCATTCATAATCCAGGTTGCACACAAAAATAATCCAGAAAAAAATGAAAATATCAATGTGTCAACTCCACTGTAAATCATTTAATCAAGACTTGATGGGAGAGGGACCTGGGCAAACTACCCCAGGTGATGCTGATTTGTAGCCAGTGTCCAGAACCACAGAATTAGGGTATAAAATATTTGGGCCAAAAAGTTACCCTCTGTGGGACTTCCCTGGTGGTCCAGTGGCTAAGACTCTATGCTCCCTGCTAAGACTCCTGGGTTTGATCCCTGGATAGGGAACTAGATCCCACACGCTGCAACTAAGAGCTTGCATGCCCCAACCAAAGATCCAGAGTGCCACAGCGAAGACCCAGTGCAGCCAAATAAATTATTTTTTTTTAAAAGAAGCTACCCTGGGATTCCCTGGTGGTCCGGTGGTTAGGACTCTGGGCTTGCAATGCAGGGGGCCCAGGTTCAATCCCCGATCAGGGAAGTAAGATCCCACATGCTGCACAGCGTGGCCAATAAATAAATAAATTAAAAAAAAAAAAAAAAGAAGCTACCCTCTTTTTATCCACTACTAATTTTATCCCACATCTCACTACACAGCTCACAAATCAAGATAAGTATGAAGCATGCTTTATACATAGACTTGTTGACATGGTACAACTATAACATGGTATGTGTCATAAGTTATTTTTCAAGGCCACATGCCTAAGAAATAGGAAAAATTATCGCTGAGAAGAATCCTTCTTCTCAGAATAGAGGAGGGGCTGCTGCTGAAACCCTAGGATGGAGGTGGCGAAAGAAAACAATGGAAGAATGCTTCTGTTGCAAAAGAAACCCTTATTTATTTCAGACCTCCAGAACTATCAAGCATCCAAACCATTCTGGAGGGGCTCTTAACTTTATGATATATGCTGCTGCTGCTGAGTTGCTTCAGTTGTGTCTGACTCTGTGTGAGCCCATAGATGGCAGCCCACCAGGCTCCTGTCCCTGGGATTCTCCAGGCAAGAACACTGGAGTGGGGCGCCATTTCCTTCTCCAATGCATGAAAGTGAAAAGTGAAAGTGAAGTCACTCAGTCATGTCCGACCCTCAGTGACCCCATGGACTGCAGCCTACCAGGCTCCTCTGTCCATGGGGTTTCCCAAGCAAGAGTATTGGAGTGGGGTGCCATTGCCTTCTCCGCTATGATATATGAAACACCAGTTATTCTTGACTCTAGGTCCACTATGATAGATGAGAAAGAGCCTTTGAATTCTGAAAGCCCTTTCTTGTGCATTATGCAAAGGAAAATCATGCTATATGCCCAGAAAGCACATGGGCGTGGGCCAACGCATCCCAAAGCATGCTCTGTTTTTTAAAATCTTCCACTAAGCATGTCAGGACGTGACAGCAGGAGGTAAGGCAAAATAATTTGTTGTTATCCAGTCTGAATAATGGGTTGCAATGGAGCTTCATCTCTAGGAAATCCAATATAATAATAATAATAATAATAAAAGTGCTGCTGCCATTATGGGATGAGTTAATTCATTGAGAGTTGAGCTCATAAACTTTAGTAAGTAATCTCTTAAGGAAACCTGATCCTTAAAATGTTTTACCTAGGACTTCCCTGCTGGTTCAGAGGGTAAAGCATCTGCCTACAATCTGGACGACCCAGGTTCAGTCCCTGGCTCAGGAAGATCTCCTGGAGAAGGAAATGGCAACCCACTCCAGTATTCTTGCCTGGAAAATGCCATGGACAGAGGAGCCTGGTAGGCTACAATCCATGGGGGTCACAAAGAGTCGGACACGACTGAGTGACTTCATTTCACTTCACTTCAACTAAATATTCTACATGATGGGTGAGTAATCTGAAGACTCCTTGAATCAATTTAGCACACATGCTTCTTCTTTAGTATGAACAAAAACCCACAGAGCATTTCTTAGAGATTTTCTGACCCCAGAAATTTAAGTAGATTATTTTTTCAAATTGACTAGCAAAGCCCTCATGGTCATTTCCATATGAGGAAATGTTTTCATTTTATAGAGATTTAATTCTAACAAAGAAAGTAATAAGTCAAAGACTGTACTCTACTAAACAAAATAAGCATTTGGGAAAAAAATCACCCTTGGTAGTATTCGGGAAATATTTATCTCCCAGTTGACTTTTTAACTTTAATCATGAGCATAAAGATCTATGCATCTTCTAAGTTAGGAGCTGGCAGAGGTAACTAGGAGAAAAACAAAAAAAAACAAAAAAACCGGGACAGAAGGCATGACAGAGTACAAGGACAAGGGGACCACAGAGGATGAGATGGTTGGATGGCATCACCAACTCAATGGGCATGAGTCTGAGCAAGCTCCAAAGGACACAGAAACCTGTGTGCTGCAGTCCATGGGGTCACAGAGTGGAACATGACCGAGCAACTGAACAGCAGCAGCAAGTGGCCCTGTGAATGCTCCTCCCACTCCCTGCACCTCAGTTTGCCAATACCACATGGAATTCATTCTTGCTGGAAACGTCCTTACTGGACTTGCCACCTGCAGGCAGTCCCCTGCAACGGTCTCCCCATTCCTATGTCACCTTGGCGTTTGGAGACCTATGTCTTTTCCCTGTGCCATCACAGAGCCCTCCCTATATCGTGTCCTGATCGCCTTCTTCTATTAGGACACCAGTCTTATTGAATTTGAATCCCTCCTAACAACCTCATTTTAACTTAATTGTTGCTTTAAAGACCCCTTCTTTAAATATAGTCACAGTCTGAAGTACCAGGGTTTAAGGACTTCAATATAGGGATTTAGTGTGGACACAGTGAAGCTCACAATGATACTCATTGGGTTTAGCTCCACTCTATTATTTTTAGAGTAAGATACAAATAAATACAAATTCTTAGAACAATGAGGTGTATTTTCCATCTTGGATTAGTCTCCTCTTTCTTTTCTTCACACACACCCTCCCCTCAAATCCCAAGTTTATCAGAACATTCTAAGTCACCTTGGCCAGTTTCAGTTTGGGTTAAAATTTGTTTTTAAAGATTAATCCTCCTCTCACGGCTTTAGGGTTCTGGATTTTAGCCTCTGGACAGCTTATTATTGAGGCTTTTATTTGACTTTTGACATTTATCTAGCATGATACACCTTTAACTGTCAGCTTACTGAGCATCAAACCAAAGGTTATATTTGCCCTTATAAATTCCCTGCTCAAGTCTTCACTTCCTTTCTCCTGCAGCAAAGTAGAGACGAAAAAGAAAAAAAAAAAATTCCTGTCCATGTCACACCATGAGCAGCATGGGTTTCAAGGGTAGTTTCCCTCAGCAAAGAGATCTCAAGCTCTAAGTAGTCTTTTCTTGGAAAAGGTGCTCCATCCACCACTCTTCACACTGGTCCATGGCTAGATGCCCGTGGAACATGTTACCTTGATCCTTAAACTAAATCACATTTAATAACTGGACATCTGGTTTTAACTTGGATTCCTTAAAATAGTTTGATGTTGCTACATTTCCAGCCCATAAGTGAGTGTAAGTTAAATGTTCAGATTAGGGGGTTGGGTTGTCTGGGAACATTTCCTAGGATAGGAAAAGGACCAGCAGCAGATGGAGATTTGGTAGATCACGATGCACAGTTGACAAAGACCAACAGGGAGCTCTGGGGTAGAACCTATCTGTCAGAAGAGTCCCTTGCCCAATGGGAGTGTCTTTTACCATCAGCACACCGAGTTTCCCATGAGGACCAGCCTGAGAAGATGTGGCTTCAGCTACAAACACCTTGGCTCAGTCACTGAGGGCTTCTCAAAACATGATAGCAACTCGGGAGGAGGATCCTGACAGGGAGAGTTTGTCAGTTGAAATATACTCAGCCGGCCAGCAAATCCCTTCTTAAAGGGAATCTGAGCTGCACAACTCTGTCTGCCACATATGTTTTGAAAAAAATCAGTGATGTCTACTTTCGTGTATATGCTTACAACTGGTGAGCATATTATTTCTTATCCAATGTATACCCTTTTGAGAGTAAAAGGAGTGGATATGAATAATTACACCAGGACAACAGGCATGTATGATCACTCATTACATATCTGTCTTCCTTTATTACTCACGAACATCTATCTTCACTCCTAGGAGACTCATCTATGCATCCATCACAATTAATTTCCTCCATATTTACTGTGTGCTTAGTTGCTCGGTCGTGTCCTGCTCTTTATGATCCCATGGACTGTAGCCTGCCAAAGCTCCTCTGTCTATGGTGATTCTCCAGGCAAGAATACTGGAGGGGTTGCCATGCCCTCCTCCAGGGGATCTTTCCAACTCAGGGATTGAATCCAGATCTCCCACATTGCAGGCAGATTCTTTACCAACTGAGCCACCAGGGAAGCCCAAGAATACTGGAGCAAATAGCCTATCCCTTCGCCAAAGGATCTTCCTGGCCCAGGAATCGAACCAGGATCTCCTGCATTGCACGCGCTTCTTTACCAGCTGAGCTACCAGGGAAGCCCCTCATATTTACTAAACACTCCCTACTTATGGAAAAGGCAAACCTGGATGTGCTTTGCAGACTGCGTTAAAGGAGAACATGTGAAANGGGTCTCCTGCATTAGCAGGCAAATTCTTTACCAGCTGAGCTACAAGAGAAGCCCAGATGGCAGGTATGTAGATAAATGGCTTCTCTTGTTGTATGTAGATAAATGGCTTCTCTTGTTGTGGAGCGTGGGTTCTAGGGCGTGCAGGCTTCTGTAATCGCAACATATGGGCTCAGTAGTTGCAGTTCTCGGGCTCTAGAGTACAGGCTCAATAGTTGTGGTGCACACACTTACCTGCTCTGTGGCCTGTGGGATCCTCCTGGATCAGGGGTTGAACCTGTGTCTCTTGCACTGGGAGGTGAATTCTTTACCACTGAGCCACCAGGGAAGCTCTAAAGATAACTTTAGAGTGAAAAAAATTACATAGAACTATATAATATTAAAGTTGAAAGGAGTTGAGATTTTAGGGGAAAAATGGTAATGGAAAAATATGAGAGAGAGAAAGATGGAAAAAAAGAAACGATGAAATGAAATAGGGCCTTGGGTGGTACTCATGGTTTCCCCTGGACAGAGACAGGACAGGCAGGAGAGCAACAAGGATTAGAGCAAGACCCAGTGGAGCGGGTCTGACTTCCTCATGGTGTCGGGAGAAAGAGCAGGGGGTCAGGGAATACAGTGCCCTCCTAATTGCACTCTTCCTGGCTTCAAAAACTCCCCAATCCACAGGAATTTATTTCTGAGAGTGCTCTGTGCACACAGCAATCCCCACTCCAAGGCTTCCCAACACTGTAGAATTTGGCAAGAATTCCTCAAAGGGGTCATTGCTCTCAGTGGCGGCCTCATGTCACTTAAGGATAAATCTCAGTAGGCTCAGAAATGGTGTCAGCAGCATGGGGAGGAAAGGGTGGGATGAACTGCGAGAGGAGTGGCCCGTATCCACTATCATGAGTAAAACAGATAGCTAGAGGGAAGCTGCCATATAACACAGGGAGCTCAGCTTGGTGCTCTGGCGTGACCTAAAGGGGTGGAATGGGTGGTGGGGGGAGGGAGGCTCAAGAGGGAGGAGATATATGTATATTTATAGCTGATTCACCTTGTACAGCAGAAACCAGCACAATATTGTAAAGCAAATATCCCCCAAATTAAGACATGATGACTCTTAAAATGATAACGCAATAAATCATAAGCTCTCCCTTCCCCCGCAGGAAAGAAGTGGTATCAGAGTAGTTGTTGGTGGCAAAGAATACGTTACCACCAACACATGAGTGGAAGCCCACATTATAGTTAGAATCCACTTCCTTTGCCTGGGAAGCGAGGCTCTGAACTTCAAAACCATTGCCACTTTGGAGCAAATAAATTTGTATTGTGGAGGGTTGTCTTGTGATAGTGGGCTTCCCAGGTGGCTCAGTGAGAAAGAATCCTCCTGCACTGCAGGAGTCACAGGAGATGAGGGTTCAATCCCTGGGTTGGAAAATCGCCTGGAGGAGGGCATGGCAACTCATGCTGGCATTCCTGCCTGGAGAATCCCATGGACAGAGGAGCCAGCTGGGCTACACTCCATAAGGTCACAAAGAGTGGGACATAACTGAAGTGACTTAGCATGCAACATTCTTGCTTATACCCACTGATGCCAATGGCATTTTCTCGTTGTGACAGCTGAATGTCTCCTCTCTCCTAGTTGAGAATTAGTGGCTTATAAAGTTCTGGTAAGAGATTTTCAGCTTTCCTGCGTAGATTCCAAAACTGTTACTAGCCACATGGCACTGCTTTCGACTTCCTCATTAGAACGGTAAACCTCACACTTTTTCACATTGCAGCACACATGGAAAATAATACTTGCACAGTATACTGGGAAGTCAAAGAGATTTCTTGCAGCTAAAGGTGACCTCTTGAGGGCTGAGGGGATTAATATTTGGGACATAACTTAATTCTCTTTGTACCACATTACTGTACTGGCTGGGAAGTGCCTCAGTATTTTTCTTTTAGATAATGTGGGCTCTTCATTTTTGCAGAGAATCTATGAAAATATTCCTGAGAGAGGAGAAATAAGCTAATATCAACTGTAATGCTGAGGTATTAATCAAGCAATACTGGTAAAAGAAAGACAATGCTGGGGGAGTCTATTGTGGGAGTCAAGAGGATGGAAGAGTAAATAAAACTTTCTGTTGTTCATAGTTTTGCCTCTAAAAGCTCCAGTCTCTCATTGGTAAGAAACATCTTACTAACGCCTGAACTTGTCATTTGTTTTCAACTTGGGCTTCCCTGATAGCTCAGTTATTAAAGAATCCGCCTGCAATGCAGGAGACCCTGGTTTGATTCCTGGGTTGGGAAGATCCACTGGAGAAGGGATAGGCTATCCACTCCAATATTCTTGGGCTTCCATTGTGGCTTAGCTGGCAAAGAATCCACCTGCAAAGTGGGAGAACTTGGTTCGATCCCTGGGTTGGGAAGACCCCAAAAGATGGGAAAGGGTACCCACTCCAGTATTCTGGCCTAGAGAATTACATGGACTGAGTTGGACAGGACTGAGTGACTTTCATTTCAGCTCTCATGATAATTATATTTGTTCACCCATTCATTCAACAAATACTTATTGGACATTGCTAAGATCAATACATTGCACTATACATTGAGAATACATCAATGAACAGTATGGATATTGTTTAAGTCTAAGTAGGGACCCTCAGATTCTGGGATCTAATGCCTGATGATCTGAGGTGGAGCTGATGTAATAATAATAGAACAAAAGTGCAAAATAAGTGTAATGCCCTTGAATAATCCCCAAACGACCCTCCCGCTCTGGTCCATGGAAATATTGTCTTCCACAAAACCGGTTCCTGGTGCCAAAAGAGTTGGGGACTGCTTTTGGAGGGAGTGATGGATACCGAGACTTGAACAACACAGTGTAGTGAATAAAAACAGAGGACATGTAGAGCTTCCTAAAAAGCACTGAGTTGGGTGTGTAATCCAGGCTTCAAAACTCAGGGAAGACTTCTTTTAGGACGTTCAAAAAGCTGGGCTATAATGAATGACTTAACATTTTTCAGATGGGTGGGCTGCAGGTCTTGGCTTAGGAAAAACACACAAACAGGCTTAAAGATAAGAGAAAGCTTGGTATAGTCTGAGAATGGGAAATATTTCATGAAAATAAGGATGCAGAGAGAAGTTAGAACTTGATCATAAAGAGGCATATGAGAAGGAGTTTAGATCATATCATGGGAGAAATGGGGAGCCCTGAGGAAATTAAAGCAACACAATGATGTAATCAGGTTTACGTTTAGAAGGACTATTCGTATGATGATTTGGAAGAAGGCTGGTGTGATTATCTAGATATGTTGTGATGGTGTCCTGAACTAAGTAAGGGAGGGGTTGTAAGAACAGAGAACATGAAGGATTCATGAGATATTTAAAAGAAAAAAAACCACAATGTTGCCTAGTGATTGACTGCATGTTTAGGACGGAAAGGGAGAAGTTAAGGGTGAGATCCAGGTGTCTGCTTTAGGTAGTTGGGTGAATTATTAAATTTTTTGCTGATAAGAGACACAGCAAGGAGATTGTGTGTGTGTGTGTGTGTGTG
>SJYW01005594.1:0-20444 GCA_006410735.1 Raphicerus campestris
AAATAATTCTGCACAAATCATTTCCATGTTTCCAAAGCAAAAGTTAGGGGGAGAAAAACCACAAGTTAAAAAATAAAAGAGCCTGCAAACAGGGAAGGATTTGCTCTCCAACAGTCATTTCAGGAAACCATCAGGTGGAATTAAGCGATGTAATGAGCAGTTTGGTCTTGACTTCCCATCAGAAAGAAGGCTGCGCACCCACACAGACACACACGTCCACTCCCAGGCGATGCTCCACACCAGACCGTGGGCTTCCGCTGACACCGAATTCCTGTCAAGAGGGCAGTTTCCTTTTTGCTGTACCAACATGATGCTTCATTACACCAAGACACAGCACGCTCCAATCTGCCAGGTAAGTGAAGAAGGGAGCTTAAAATGTATAGTAACATTTAAAATGCTGAGCATTTCCGCCTTAAGTGAGCATGCGCTCTACCAAGCTCTTCCCATGGCGAGGCTCCACNCCAATCTGCCAGGTAAGTGAAGAAGGGAGCTTAAAATGTATAGTAACATTTAAAATGCTGAGCATTTCCGCCTTAAGTGAGCATGCGCTCTACCAAGCTCTTCCCATGGCGAGGCTCCACAAGGCCCATTAGTTCTTCCTGGGCAGTCCCCCAGCTCAGTGCAATGCTCCCAGCAGGCGCTATAACTGTCAATTCACCTACATGTGACATTGTGGGGCTTCCCTGGTGGCTCAGATAGTAAAGAATCCACAGGAGACCCAGGTTCAATCCCTGAGTCAGGAAGATCCCCTGAAGAAGGGAATGACAACCTATTCCAGTATTCTAACCTGGAGAATTACACGGACACAGGAGCCTGGCAGGCTATAGTCCATGGGGTCACGAAGAGTCAGACACGACTGAGCTACTAACACTTAGTGTGACGTTGCACCACCAACAAGGGCGTGGGGAGCCGCCTCCACTTTTGCTGATCACCAGAAAGAATTTCAAGCCACCTGAGATAAGTAAATCTAGTTTACTCATTGGAGTCAGGAAAGATGCTAGGTTTGTCATAGGCCATCAGAGGCAAGGCTCACTCGGCCAGAAGTAATCAAGGCAGCTTGAGGACTTCACAGTGGACCTTCCTTCTGAAATCACTGGCCCTGAACCACAGAAATGATGAAATGAAACAGCCCACCCTCAGTTCCTCCAATGAAACGGGGCCTGGAAGGTCTCATGACTAAATGAGAAGTCACACTGAGCTAAGCTCCTCCTGTGCTGACCCGCTGTGGTCCTTAATGTGCATTAGAGTCTCCTGGCCAGAATTTAAAAGAAGTACTTATATTTTCTACTTATTAAATGCTGCAATATTAGATCACATTTCTAGGAAAATATTGGCTTGCCCAATATAAAATCTCTACCAACCACACCAGGCTTTAGTATGAGGTCCACTGGCCTTTGCAGGTGGCACAATGGTAAAGAATCCGCCTGCTGATGCAAGAGACTTTAGAAACACGGGTTGGGAAGATTCCCTGGAACAGGAAATGGCAGCCCACTCCAGTATTCTTGTTTGGAAAATTCCAGGGACAGGGGAGCCTGGTGGGCTGTAGTCCATGGGGTTGCAAAGAGTCGGACACGACTGGGCAACTGGGCCCTAAGATCACAAGCACAAATGTGATCATTAAAACAAATACCATCTTGGCTGTAACAAATGAGTCAACCAAAAGCAACCCAATCCTGATGTTCAATAATATCACCTCAGATGTGAACAATACTTGACACTTTGCAAACCGTTTCTATCTTAGAAATATAGCTTGGTCGGGTAGGTGGGGCTGCAATCACCTCCATTTTGCAGTGGAACAACTTGCGGTGAGGAGACACATAGACAGGCCTCAAAGCCAGTGAGAAATTCTAACTTTGGCCACATGTTGCCATATAATGGCCATCGGCAGTCCTCAGCCATGCCGGAAACGGGGCAACGAGAGATAGCTTTTAATATCAAAGAAAGTCAATGTGATGGCCACTTGGGGAAATATGAAGTTGGGAAAGACAAAGAGATGCTTTAAAAAAATAAAATCCAATCTTGATGAACCTTCACGACTCCATCATCAATAAAAGCAATACCCGGGGATCCCCCGGACCTGTGTCAGGCCCGGGCCTGTGTCTGGTCTCATCTCAGGCCGTGCAGACATCTGGGCCCAGCTGTGGGTTCTATGTTTATGGGAGGCGGGTGAGGACATGACCACCTAGGCCCTGGGGCGGGTTAAGCAGCCTGATTGAACGTCGCTGCTAATTAAGGGCCCCTGTCATCTGGCAGGACCGCCGGGGTGCCTTCTGCACTTGTTCATGACCACAGCACCTCACTCAGAAATTAACTCTTGATGAGTGCAGACAGGGGCCCAGCTGGTCCTCTGAGTCCTGCCAAGCAGATAAATGAAATGTAATCAGGATGCTGCTGACTGCCAAGAGAAGAGGGGCTCTCCGTGACCTCTTGGTGAAACCCAGAGTCTACTTTCAGCGTGACTTAATTCTCTGCGCTAGAGACACTTAATGCAGCCAGGAATGGTGTGGATAGGCCGGCGGCCACAGGGAGGGCACTGGGAAGGCCATCCTCGGATGTCCACTTTATTAAGTATAAGCTAAAAGAATAAAGAGGCAGGGCAGGAGAATCTAATTCTCAATTGGCAGATACTTTCTCTAGGAGAGAGGTGCTATTTTCTCCATGACTCTTCACAGGTCTGGGGACAATGGTGGCTTGTTACAGTTTGCTAATTGTAGAATCATTTCACTCAGGTTTAAAATATCGAACACTCATTTTTCTAGCACTTGTGGAGGAACGCTTGCCCCTGAGTTCTGTTTTAAAAGAGGAAGATAGTGGTTATTACGACCTGGGCCTTCCAGACACAGAAACTAGATAGAGAGATACATTCTGGCTCACACAGCAAAGCTGCAGCTCAGGGCGGGAGACTAGAATCCAGGAGTCTCGCACCTCGGTTTTAGACACTCTGGTCTGAGCGTACGCCACCACTTTATTTCAGAAAGTCAGCGTGTAGCAGGGATGATGGAGAGGGCATGGGGCCAGGGGACTGGACAGCGAGCAGGTTCGCAGCCTCACTGCACTGGCCCCTGGAGAACGACTCCACGGGTGGCTCCGGCATGTGACATACTCCTTGAGCAGGGACGAGAAAGGCAGACTGCAAACCATGGCTCCAGACCACAAGGAAGACGCGTCTCTCTACGACTTCCAAAAGGCACAGAGGAGGCCTCCAAAGAAAAGGATGAAATGACGGCAAGAGTCATCTTTTGCTAACACATCCGAAAAGTGGCAACTGGGCTGGAAGCAAAGGGAAAGATGAAGAAATGGGCAGGAAAGGCATCTGATGCCCTGATAAAACATTTTTAAAAACGAAAAAGGTGTTGGGGAGAAACTGTAATAACTCCCAAAGGGCTAAAGGTGGGGGTAGGGTAAGGTGGGAGGAGTCAGGAAAGGTACCCAATTGCTTGAGAGAGTGTCGTGGTTTCCTACTGGTGCATAGCAAAGTAACCCCAGACTGAGCAGCTTAAGGGCTTCTCAGGTGGCGCTAGTGGTAAAGAACCAGTCTGCCAATGCAGGAGATAAGAGATGTGGGTTCGATCCCTGGGTCGGGGATATCCCCTGGAGAAAGGCATGGCAGCACACTTCAGTATTCTTGCCATGGACAGAGGGGCCTGGTGGGCATGGGGTTGCAAAGAGTCAGTCGGACACAACTGAAGTGACTAGCACACATGAGCAGCTTAAGACTACACACAGCAATCATCTCCTAGTTTCTGTGAGTCAAGAGTCTGCGAGTGACTCAGTTGACCACTTTTAGCTCAATAGCCCCAGGTGTCAGCTAGGGAATGTTCATCTCAAGGCTTGACTGAGGAGGGTTCCCTTCTAAGCTCACTTCCATGGGCACCCTGAGGTCTCAGCTTCCCATGAAAGTGAACAATCTTTTTCTGACATGTGGGCCTCACCATCGGACTAGCCACTGCCCATCAGCTTGCTCCTCCCTTAGTGACAACTCCAAAAGACAGAGAGGGTGAGAAAAAGCTAGCAGGACAGAAGTCACGGTCTTTTTTGTAACCTAACCTCAGAAGTGACATTCCATTACTTTGTCATATTCGATTTGTTAAATTCGAGCCATGAGGTCCAGCCCACACTTAAGTAGTGAGGCTTACAAAAGAGCATGAAGACCTGAAGGTAGATCACCCAAAGGCAGCTTACCAAAGAGATTCCTTACTCCTTGGATAAACCTAGAGATGCATTCTTCCACAGTAAGCCTCTATAGTTCAGTCACTCTGCTGTGTCCAACTCTTTTTGACCCCATGGATTGTAGCACTCTCCAGACTATATGATTAGGCTATGCCAGGAGAAATATTAATAACCTCAGATATGCAGATGACACCACACTTATGGCAGAAAGTGAAGAAGAACTAAAGAACCTCTTGAAAGTGAAAGAGGAAAGTGAAAACGTTGGCTTAAAACTCAACATTCAGAAAACTAAGATTATGGCATCTGGTCCCATCACTTCATGGCAAATAGATGGGCAAACAATGGAAACAGTGAGAGATTTTATTTGGCGGGGGGGCGGCTCCACAATGACTGCAGATGGTGACTGCAGCCATGAAATTAAAAGATGCTTGCTATTTGGAAGAAAAGCTATGATCAACCTAGACAGCATATTAAAAAGCAGATACAGTACTTTGCCAACAAAGGTCCGTCTAGTCAAAGCTATGGTTTTCCCAGTAGTCATGTATGGATGTGAGAGTTGGACTATAAAGAAAGCTGAGCGCTGAAGAACTGATGCTTTTGAACTGTGATGTTGGAGAAGACTCTTGAGAGTCCCTTGGACTACAGGAGATCCAACCAGTCCATCCTAAAGGAGATCAGTCCTGAATATTCACTGGAAGGACTGATGCTGAAGCTGAAACTCCAACCTTGGCCACCTGATGCAAAGAGTTGACTCATTGGAAAAGACCCTGATGCTGGGACAGATTGAGGGCCAGAGGAGAAGGGGACAACAGAGGATGAGATGGCTGGATGGCATCACCAACTTAATGGACATGGGTTTGGGTGGACTCCAGGAGCTGGTGATGGATAGGGAGGCTGCAGTCCATGGGGTTACAAAGAATCGGACACAACTGAGCGACTGAACTGAACTGGACTAATCAGCAGCATCATCTTCACATGCATCATTTATTCTCTCAGCACAAGAACATCTCCAGTGACGGTGTGGAGTTTCAAATTTAAGGAAAACGGGACACACAGACCAGACTGATGTTGCTGTGTAAACACAGCTTCCCAAAACTGGCTGTCCAGAGCGCTGTCAGAGGCTCTTCCTCTCGTGTGATCTACCCACGGACTACAGTGCCCACTGAGGGCTCAGGTCGGCGCCCTTCCAGAAGAGTCTGTACAAGAGATACACCCTCACAATAACAGCCACTAACTTTTGCTGAGAGCACATGACAGCCAAGTACTGAGTCAAGACTTTACATCCATCATCACCATTCATCCTGACAATGACCTCTATAGATGAGAAAGTGAGATGACGCGCAAGACAATTGCCCATTGTTAGGAATCCATCGATTCTTGTAATTAGTGCTGAGTAGGTCCTGGGCAATTAATTACCTATTGCATTAAGGTGGACAGATGAGAAGAAATTGAATGACTATATTATGTGCATATCACATGACCACATACTTTTAAAAATCAGTGAAAAAGTGAAGTAAAAGTCGCTCAGTTGTGTCTGACTCTTGGCAACACCATGGACTAGTGCCTGCCAGGCTGCTCTGTCCATGGAATTCTCCAGGTCAGAAAACTAGAGTGGGTTGCCATTCCTTCTCCAGGGGATCTTCCTGACCCAGGCATCAAACCCACGTCTCCCGCATCGCAGGTGGATTCTTTACTATCTGAGCACCAGGGAAGCCCAAACTTAGTCAAGTATTATATGAAATTAGAATACAGAGAAACTAAGTGTTCCTGTATGACTATGTACTAGCAGTAACTAAAAAAAAAAAACACATTTTATGATAACCCATTGTAGAATATATAGGAAATGTAAGAAAGTAAGACTAAGACATGAAGTCACTTGTGATTCTACCACCAAAAGGCATTTTGGAACATACCTTTTAGCCTTTTTTCTATATTGTATGAGAGTGTGAATATATCATATCCTTTAAAAATTGTTGTACTATAGTGGCTGAATATACCACTTTTTCCATTTAATACAACATCAGGAGTGTTTTTCCTATATTAATGATTTTCCCCAAAAAATTCAGTTTTAAATGGCTACCATCATATTATTCTAATTTTAAAAAACGATTTCCTTTTACTCCTTTAATGGGTCAAAACTTCCAGAACTATGGTCCTCTGTTTCTCATTTCCTGCCTTTTAAAAAATTATTTGAATATCCATTTTTAATTTTTCTTCTGACTTTTCAGCTATATTCTTTTACTTTTTGAAGTGGCTGCCCCAAGGATTATAATATATGCTATAATTTTTCATAGTCCACTTACAGTCAATATTGTACCATTTTCTGTAAAATATAGAAAACTTGTAACAATAGGTCCATATCTACTTTTATGGTTGTTATATGTACCATATCTACAAATGTTATAAGCCCCACAACATACTTATAATTTTTGCTTTAAATAGTTAAATGGTTATAAAGAAATTGAGGCAGAAAAGTACAAACAAAAAGCCAGTATTTCGTATTTACCCAATATTCACGATATCCAATGCTTTTAATTTTTCTGGAAGGATCTGAGTTTCTACCTGGTGTCATGTTCCTTTGTACATCGGGAAGTACAGCTCTGTTGGTGATAAACTGTCATCATTTTCTTTACATGAAAAGGTCCTTATTTTCCCTTCATTCTTCTTTAAAAATTTTGTATTGTGGTAAAGAATTTACCACTTAATCCATTTTTAAAGGTATAATTCAGTGGCATTAAGTACATTCTTGTACAACAGTCAGTACCTCCCACCTCTGAACGCTGTCATCATCCCAGTCTCTTCATTCTGGAAGAATCCTTTCACTGGATACAGCGGTTTTCTTTCAGAGCTTGAAAGGTGCTCTTCTGGCTTGCCTGTCTTCTGACGTCAGCCACTGACGGGCCCGGGGTCCCCTGTGTTGCTTCCCTCTTGCTGCTTTCGAGCTCTGTGCTCTACCTTCGGTTTTCAAGCGGCTGAAAGAGTCAGCATGGGCTTCTCCTAGTCACCTGATGTTCCTTCACCACCTTGTATATGTAAACTCCTATTCTGCATAGAATTTCGAGAAAGTCTAGCTTTCATTACTTCTAAGATTGTTTCCTGTTCCATCTTCACTCTCCTCTGTCATTTCCTTTTCGAACTTCAGATATTGCATTGTCAGTTCTACCATTTTTTTTTTTTTTTGGTCACTTCTGTGCCACTAACGGGCTACCTTACCTGTTCCTTCACTGTGAGCACGTACTGTTTCACATCATTCAGCACAGTCACTCATTGTGGGGTTGGACTCGGTGGATTTTCCTTTCTTCTGAGAGAGGGCTCTCTACTTTCTTGGTCTGTCAGTTGTTGAGTATTTTATCTTCATGCCCTAGACATGATGAATGTTAAATTGTATAGATTCAGGATTTTGTTACCTTTCTTTGATGAGTGCTGTTTGTTTTGATTGGCAATGATTGAATTAATGTTTATATAAGAAATAATGGCATTGTGCTGATGTAGGAGAAAATCTTTATTGGTAAGAGATGCGTGTCAAAGTCTTTAGAGATGGTGTGTAAAGATGTTTTAAGGACTTTCAAATGTTTTATACAAACCAAGAAATAAACAGAGCTTCCCTAGTGGCTCAGTGGTAAAGAATCCGCCTGTCAATCCAGGAGACGAGGGTTTGATCCCTGGTCCAGGAAGATCTCACATGCTGTGCAGCAGCTAAGCTGGTGTATCGCAGTTATTGAGCCTGTGCTCTAGAACCCAGGAGCTGCGTGAGCCCACGCCCACTAGGGCCTGAGCTCCACAAGAGGAGCCTGGGAACCGCAACAAAGAGCAGCCCTGCTCTACACAGTTAGAAAGAAGTCCACTCGGCAGCAGTGAAGACCCAGNCCAAATAAAAATACAGAATGTCCACGCTCACTTTGGCAAGACATATACTAAAAACACAGAATGTCTAGTTAAATGTGAACTTCAGATAAATGAAAGGTTATTAGTAAAGTATGTTCCAAATTGAAACCACTCAATCCATGGATGATCATCCATAGACATGATCATGTCTCTATTAGCTGTCTATTCAATTCAGGACACTTGTGTAGGGTTTTAAGCTTTGGGCAAATTGTTTTTCCTTAACCCAGGGAGCTCAAATATGCGATGGTCAAGACTATCAGAATTCACCTGCTGTGCGAAACCCTGGCTCCAGCGCTCACAGCTGGTACCCCAGGTCACATAATCACTCATAGCCTGTTTCCACATCTGTAAAATGGAGTGAATAACACTGCCTCTGTCACTGACTTGCTGTGAGGGATTACTGAAGAAACTGTGTCAAGTACTCAGCACAGTATTTAGGAAGCATTTGATAACCTCCATGCTAATATATTTTCATTACTACCGTGGTTCAGTTCAGTTCAGCTCAGTCGCTCAGTCGTGTCCAACTCTTTGCGACCCCATGAATCACAGCACGCCAGACCTCCCTGTCCATCACCAACTCCCAGAGTTCACTTAGACTCACGTCCATGTGGTAGTCACTGTTACTTTGCTACTTTGCATGAAGTTTTGAATTTTTCAATACCACCCTGAAACCACAGACGAGTCACTTAGATTCCATTACCTCCTCCCATTTAACCTGTCTAGAGATAAAGCCAAAGCTCTAGCTGGACTCAAGGATGTACAGTTTTACACATGAGTTGATATGGCCAGCAGGATGTGTTGACAGACAGAGATAATGATCTATCTCAAATATTTATTTTGGAAATGGAGCAATTAAAGCTTCCCAGATGGCGACAGTGGAAAAGAATCTGCCTGCCAATGCAGGAGACATAAGAGATGCTAGTTCGATCCCTAGGTCAGGAAGATCCCTTGGATGAGGGCATGGCAAGCAACCCACTCCAGTATTCTTGCCTGGAGAATCCCAGGGACAGAGAAGCCTGTCAGGCTACAGTCCATGGGGTCGCGGAGTCAGGTACAGCTGAAGCGACTTAGCACACACGCACGGAGATATGAACGCGCAGCTCTGACTGGTAGACAGAGTCTCGATCCACTAAATCCAGAATGCATATAGACACATTTATTTAATACAAGAGAGCACGTTTTTCCATATTAGAGTTCAATGTTTCAGAACCAGCCGATGCTCCACGTGACAAATTTCAGCAACAGAGATGACAGTGTCCGGGTTACAAGTACGTAACAGATGATGCCTGAGGAAGAAGGTGAGAGGCACGATTCAACTTGCTTTATCAATAGCCACAACCACAAGTAAGGAGAGCAAACTTCCTTTCCCCAGACACTATACTGGTGTGAGGGATGGCCTGGCATTCGAGCGAGGCAGCAGGACCCGAGCTGACCCCAGAGGAGGGTCAGAACATGCCTGCAGTCTCACGTATCACAAGGACGTTGCCAACCGCAAGAAGGCCACAGCTGCCCATCATCTAAGTGTCCCCCACACCCCTGCTTTTTGCTTTATACCCACAGGTGTGAGAGAAATAGGTGTGAGAGAAAATGTTTCCTTTTCCATGATTAGTAACCTTTCTCAAAAAGTCAGAGGGCTACTGATTACTCAAGCAAAGGATCAGAGAAGTCAGCTGTTGCCACTGCTCAGATCTCGGTAAGACTTCCATTAGCGAAAATTATAGCTGGCTTTCCTCCCTCCTGGCAATCATTCAGGGCAACCTTGTTTGGCTGCTCTATGCCATGGCTGTCGTAGGAACTTTCCAGAGTGAAGAGTTAGCTTTTGATACACATAAAGATTAGATTAAAATCAAAGAGTAAGCATTACATGAAAGGACACAGCACATACCGGATTATCTCCAAAATGAAAAGGACTACTAACTTGGAGTCCTTTGAAGTAAAGGTAGATTACAAACATCTTATTTTCCTAGCATTTGAAATTACTCTGGACTCGGGGTTTGTATCTTTGCTGAGCCTGACTTAACTACGGTTTCTACGTCCTTCCCTATAAGAACTGAATCTTTTCTCCCGATGACCCTGCATTCGCTTTAATCTGATCTTCTGGGCTTATGGTATTTTCAAGAAAGAGCCTGGTGGGCTACAGTCCATGGGGTCGCAAAGAGTCGCACACGACTGAGCGAGCTCACTTCGCTTCACTGCATTTCACTTCACAGAAGCCACTGCTTGTGCCACGGTCGTGATCAGTTCTCCAACATCTGTCTGACTGTGGCTCAAGATTAGAAAAAGAAGAATTCAATCTCTTCATTCCCAAACGCTCACCTATTCTGCACCCACAGGGTCTTTCCCTCAACCCCCTCCACCTCCGTCCCCACCCACCTCCCTGGGGCTTCTTGTCTTTGACAGCTACAATCCCCTGAATAAAGGAGATTGGAGTTTTGTTACCAGCGAAACAGAACTTTACATGGAGACGTCCAAATTGTGTGGATTTGGTATAAGCTTCTTTGAAAAAGTACTTCTCCATTATGGGGAATGTTTATGCCTCAAAAGAAGATTCTGTGTTCTATTGTGTCCGAAGCTTTCAAAGTGCAATTGTTCAATTTGCAAACTGCAATTGGTTAACCAAGCTAAACTTAATTAGTCCAACGATCCCCGGCCCACATCAAACCCCACTGTTTGATGTATTCTGCGAGGTGTCCGAGCCGCCTCCAGCTGTCTAAGTGCCACAATGAAAAGGCAGCTAGGCTTAGGTCTGGGAACTGAAATGAGCTGTTCTAAGTGGAGCTTTTCTTCCATTTTCTGAGGCTGCACTGCTCTGACCTTCTCCAAATCAATCCTTTGCGGATTAACATGTAAAGCAGTGTCGAATTAATTTCAGAAAGGGAATATGAGATCAGCCTAGGATCATACAAAACATCTAACTCCTAAATACACTAATGCTTCCAGCCATTCAATGAGAAGCTGTCAATAAAGGGAAAAAAGTCGGACGGGGCAGGGGGGAGGGGGGCCAAAAGGATTTGAAGGTTGGAGCAATCTATCAGACGAGTTAGCACATTGCCTACTTCTGTGGCATGGCTAATGCATTCCTCTAGAAGTTAATCCTATTTCTAAAGACCCTCCTGCTAGGAGCACATAGGCAGTGATGAATGAGAACTAAAATGCATTAAAATTCTCAACAACTTCACCAAAAGGCACACTATTAGATTCTGAGTGTCTACAATAAGACGGTTCATTAAAAGTGCTGGTCTCAGAGAACCCGCTTTTGTCCCGACACACTAGGGAGAGGGGTCCAGCATGTCACTTGTGACACCTGCAGCCAAAATATTTTTACATTAGGTTGTCCAAGTAATCACACGAGAACCACATGAAACGGCAAGGGAAGGCCCTCTTCCACGGGCTGGCTTAAACACCGTGATTATGTGCCTACCCTCAGGAAGGATGCGTGTTTCCATGGCACTAGCCACACAACGGTGTCATTAAACCCACTTTTAAAAAATCAGACATGAAAGAGCACTTATTCAATTTGCCTTGAAGAAGCCGCAGTGTTTGAACACTTCTCTTTTTCTCCCATTGTATTTTGCNCTCAAGATTAGAAAAAGAAGAATTCAATCTCTTCATTCCCAAACGCTCACCTATTCTGCACCCACAGGGTCTTTCCCTCAACCCCCTCCACCTCCGTCCCCACCCACCTCCCTGGGGCTTCTTGTCTTTGACAGCTACAATCCCCTGAATAAAGGAGATTGGAGTTTTGTTACCAGCGAAACAGAACTTTACATGGAGACGTCCAAATTGTGTGGATTTGGTATAAGCTTCTTTGAAAAAGTACTTCTCCATTATGGGGAATGTTTATGCCTCAAAAGAAGATTCTGTGTTCTATTGTGTCCGAAGCTTTCAAAGTGCAATTGTTCAATTTGCAAACTGCAATTGGTTAACCAAGCTAAACTTAATTAGTCCAACGATCCCCAGCCCACATCAAACCCCACTGTTTGATGTATTCTGCGAGGTGTCCGAGCCGCCTCCAGCTGTCTAAGTGCCACAATGAAAAGGCAGCTAGGCTTAGGTCTGGGAACTGAAATGAGCTGTTCTAAGTGGAGCTTTTCTTCCATTTTCTGAGGCTGCACTGCTCTGACCTTCTCCAAATCAATCCTTTGCGGATTAACATGTAAAGCAGTGTCGAATTAATTTCAGAAAGGGAATATGAGATCAGCCTAGGATCATACAAAACATCTAACTCCTAAATACACTAATGCTTCCAGCCATTCAATGAGAAGCTGTCAATAAAGGGAAAAAAGTCGGACGGGGCAGGGGGGAGGGGGGCCAAAAGGATTTGAAGGTTGGAGCAATCTATCAGACGAGTTAGCACATTGCCTACTTCTGTGGCATGGCTAATGCATTCCTCTAGAAGTTAATCCTATTTCTAAAGACCCTCCTGCTAGGAGCACATAGGCAGTGATGAATGAGAACTAAAATGCATTAAAATTCTCAACAACTTCACCAAAAGGCACACTATTAGATTCTGAGTGTCTACAATAAGACGGTTCATTAAAAGTGCTGGTCTCAGAGAACCCGCTTTTGTCCCGACACACTAGGGAGAGGGGTCCAGCATGTCACTTGTGACACCTGCAGCCAAAATATTTTTACATTAGGTTGTCCAAGTAATCACACGAGAACCACATGAAACGGCAAGGGAAGGCCCTCTTCCACGGGCTGGCTTAAACACCGTGATTATGTGCCTACCCTCAGGAAGGATGCGTGTTTCCATGGCATTCGCCACACAACGGTGTCATTAAACCCACTTTTAAAAAATCAGACATGAAAGAGCACTTATTCAATTTGCCTTGAAGAAGCCGCAGTGTTTGAACACTTCTCTTTTTCTCCCATTGTATTTTGCTTGTACTCAATTAAGAGATAATTAAGCCATTTATCACGATGTAGTCCAGGCTGAGCATTTATACAGGCACTGAGTACAGCTTTTCCTACAGGACTAGAAGAAATTACATCTGGATGACCCGGTTTTTAGTCCCTGTCAACATATATAGGAAAAGCCTGCACTACCCTCTAGAATGACCGAAACAAATCACAGAGCAAAGCCTAACACCAGAAACGCCAAGGATGAAACACTTGAGACCTGAGCAGAAGCAGCAGGTGAGGAGGTTCTGAAAGGCGAGAACACAGAGGAGGGGTGCATGAGGGCAGACTCGGTCGCGTCCGACTCCTTGCGACCTCATGGGCTGCGTGGCCCACCGGGCTTCTCTCTCCGTGGGACTCTCCAGGCAAGAATACTGGAGTGGGTTGCTGTTTCCTCCTCCAGGGGATCGTCCCAACCCAAGGATCAAACCGTGTCTCCTGCATTGACAGGCGGATTCTTTACCACTGAGCCACCAGGGAAGCTCCAGAGGAGACATTATAAAGCAATTACCATCTCAAAAAACAAAACAGGAGGGAAGCACACCTACAAACAGGAGGGATTCCATGCAAAGTGTTTGTTACATGAGTGAATGAATGGAGTCGAACTCTGTAGTTAGGCTCAGTTCAGTTCAGTTCAGTCGCTCAGTCATGTCCGACTCTTTGTGACCCCATGGACAGCAGCACGCCGGGCCGTCCTGTCCATCACCAACTCCCAGAGTTTACTCAAACTCACATCCACTGATTCGGTGATGCTATCTAACCATCTCATCCTCTGCTGTCCCCTTATCTTCCCACCTTCAATCTTTCTCAGCATCAGGGTCTTTTCAAATGAGTCAGCTCTTCGCATCAGGTGGCCAAAGTATTGGAGTCTCAGCTTCAACATCAGAATCTTCCAATGAACACTCAGGACTGATTTCTTTTAGGATGGACTGGTTGGATCTCCTTGCAGTCCAAGGGACTCTCAAGAATCTTCTCCAACACCACAGTTCAAAAGCATTAATTCTTTGCCAATTAGGCTCAGGACATTTATAGCAATACAATTGGTTCACGTTTTGCAAAAATCCTTCCTTGATTTGAACACAAGGTTCAGCAGAGGCTGGGACACCTAAGCAGATAAAAGAAAAGCAGAGATAGAGGTATGATCACGTCCACTTTGTTTCAGAGTTTTGGAATCTACATAGTAGTAGAGATGGAGATACGATCACGTTCACTTTGTTTCAGCTCTTTGGAATCTATGTACTAGTAGTGAAAGTCCCTCAGTCATATCTGACTCTTTGCAACCCCATGGACTATACAGTCCATGGAATTCTCCAGGCCAGAATACTGGAGTGGGTAGCTGGTCCCTTCTCCAGGGGATCTTCCGAACCCAGGGATCACACCCAGGTCTCCCGAGTTGCAGGCAGATTCTTTACCAGCTGAGCCACTAGGGAAGCCTACCTACATAGTAAGTGCTGCATTTATTCTTTTGTTTACATTAAANTGGTCCCTTCTCCAGGGGATCTTCCGAACCCAGGGATCACACCCAGGTCTCCCGAGTTGCAGGCAGATTCTTTACCAGCTGAGCCACTAGGGAAGCCTACCTACATAGTAAGTGCTGCATTTATTCTTTTGTTTACATTAAATATTATACTGAAAATTTTGAGATTAATAGTCATTCCCTCTGACCTTTCATTTTTGCATAAGCATCCATCACCTCTTTGTAATTCAGTCCTACAATAAACCATTTCTCATTTCAAAGTATATTGAAATGAGAACATAGTAACAATCATGGTTATGATACTGATAGTACCATTTATGGAGACCTTCAAATAAGCACCTGTTTTATAAAAATCATCTCTAATCCTCACAATCCTTCAGGTAGGTGGCATCCTTGTTTTACAGATGAGATAAGGGCAAGTTCACTGTTCAATCCTCATTTAATGGATGAAGCACAGGCTGCATAAGGCCTATCTGACCTGATAGGGTTGTTTTTTTTTTTTTAAATAAATTTTTCATTTTGGAATAATTTTACATTTACATTGTTTTTTTAAGATATGGCAACCACAACGGTCTTCTTTGTGCTGAGTTTAGTGCACCAGTCCTTACACACAGGCTGTCTCCAATCAAATTAACAACTTGTTTGGGTATATATAGATAAAGACTTACTTGTATGTAGATACAATATCTAGACATTACTATGAATTTTCTCTTGCAGTATTACAAAAATATGGCTAAAGAGGGCAATTAGCCACACCTAGAAAACATCCAGAAAATGGAAGAAAATCTAGTTGTTTATGTTTACTCATAGCAAGATAATATTTTAAGTAACTTTTCTGAAAGTACCAATAAAAATAGCACTTAATCCAGAATAAGTTTAAATGAAATGAAAACACCCAAGTAAAGTTAATATATCCCTTCCTAGATCACTTGTTCTATAGATCAAGACACAGCCACACAGGTTTTCTTGAACTACGAGCCAGGATTCCTCGGCCTTTTTTTTTTTTTAAGGACTGCCAAACACAATCATGACTAATAGCTTTTTAATCTGATCTAAGACTCCACTGATCGCAGTACACATGCCAATTTCAGAAGGGTTAAAATGTGTGTTTTAGAAGTGGTGAAACAGTAATCGAGTTAAGCCCAAGCCAACCAAAACTACATTTCCTATTTATTTGGATAATGATGCCAGGCAGAGAGTAAGAAATAGGCAAACATTTACTGAATCGATGGATGGTCTGGGAGGCGATATTCATCTATAAATAGGGAATTGCTTGCAGCCTGCTGACAAACTGTCTTCTTTCCCCTCAGCACCTGTCCATACCATCGCCCTCTACCATCTCCTTGTCGTGAAGAAATATCAGTTCACTGATAATGGGTACCNCTGAACTGATAGACAAGAGAAGATACAACAGTTGCTGCTGAACTGAGTAGGGATGTCCTCAGGTTGATTGATGTAATAGGTTGCAGAGGCGGAAGGAGAAGCTGAGGAGAAATGGAATGGAGAGTTGAACACCGACATGCTTCTTGAGCAAACTAACCAGTAAGATCCACTTTCTGGAACGTGAAACAGTCAGTGGGATTGTTGGTGTGTTGTTTGAAGTTTCACAGGCATTCAGTAGAACTGGCAACAGATGCACAGCTAAGAAATGGATGACGGGCAAGTTAGCTAAATCCTCCTAGCGGGAAGCCAGAGGACAGCATATAAAGTTGCCAAACCATAAACCAGCCAGGGGCTGCTGGAACCAGTTAAATAAGGCACGCTGCATTTTTGAGAGCATTTTTTTAATACTAGTTTCGGAGCTTGGCTAGACCCAAGGGGCTTTTTAATGACACATTTTCCGTGATTAGCAGCATGGTCTGATAATCGCACGTTTGTCTTCCACAAATGTTTCAAAATTTCTAAATAGGCCATATTGTCTTTTTCTGAAAACGAAGCACCATAGTTAACAGTTTTATTGCATTTAATTTTTCAGTAGGTGAGATCAAAGGAGTGATCCTGAAAATTATGCTTATGGCAGACTTAAGTAAAAGGATTTATGCAATCAAATTTACAGATTGTTTTTTATTGATCACAACTTTTATGCTAGGGATCAATTTTAATCTACTTGACACCATTAATTGCTTATCCACTTAAAAAATTTAACTCTAGTGGATGGAAGAAGCCCAACTAATGTGAATTGGTTTTGCTGATAGTAAAAGTATAGTATTATGTTATATGTTGTAATTAGAAAGCAAGAAAAAAAAATTGCTGAGTAGACCATTGTTGGTTAGTTGCGAATTTGTGCCTGACTCTTTGTGACTCAGGGGCTGCAGCAGGCTAGGCTTCCCTGTCCTTCACTATTTCCCGGAGTTTGCTCAAACCCATGTCCATTGAGTCAATGATGCTACCCAACCATCTCAGCCTCTGTCACCTCCTTCTCCTCCTGCCTTTTATCTTTCTCAGCATCAGTCTTTTCCAGTGAGATAGTTCTTTGCATCAGGTGGCCAAAGCATTGGAGCTTCAGCTTCAGCATCAGTCCTTCCAGTGAATATTCTGGGTTGATTTCCTTTAGAGTTGACTGGTTGGATCTCCTTGCAGTCCAAGGGACTCTCAAGAATCTTCTCCAACACCACAGTTCAAAATCATCAATTCTTTGGGGCTCAGCCTTCTTGATGGTCCAACTATGAACAGGGTTCCACCCGTAACCACCCCCTTAGCATCAGTCAGCGCTAGCCCAGACTTGGGATAAGTGGCTCCCTCCTCCCTCTTTCTGGGATGCTCCGCATTTCCTCTGTGCACGTCCATCTGCAACAAGCTGAACAGTCTCCACTCCGATGTCAGATGGGTGTCTGTTGGTGTTTGATAGCAGGGCTTCACAAGCCCCAGTGTCCTTTTAGATAGGGAACGTCTTAGATTGTCTTACCACCCACCAATTCGGGACACATAAGAGACGCAATTTCAGTCCCTGGGTTGGGAAGATCCTCTCTATGGAAGAGAAAACGGCAACCCACTCCAGTACTGTTGCCTGGGAAATCCATGGACAGAGGAGCCTGATGGGCTATACAGTAAGTACATGGGGTCACAAAGGGTCGGACATAATTGAGCATCTGAGCACGGGAGCCACCTGTGTGAGATAGCTGAGGTGGCATCAGACTTGGCCTTAACCGTACCACTTGGCATCTGATAGCTTGGCAGGGAAACTTGGTGCAGAGGGCAGAGGGTCGGTAGTCTGTGGGCCATTTGCTGAGATGCCTCTGACGGCTCGTTGGTGGGCTTTCATGAAGAGCTCACAGTTCTCCTGGTTAAACCATAAGAAGATTTCTCTCCACGGCAGGGAGCCTGCAGCGTTAGTTGCCCGTCAGTGAATTTTTGACAACCTGACATTGTCCCTGTTGTTTTCGTTGAGAAGTGATGGTATTTTATTACCTACTGTATTCATTGTCCTGAATCTTTCTTGTTGTCTTTCCAGCAAGAGTGGTGTCTGTGCTGTCTTTCATTTTCCTTGATGGCATAGCGTCAGATACACAGACAGCAGATTGAGTTTCACCCTCTTTGGACGAGAGGGAGAAGTAGCTAAACAGCCCTGGTCTGTGTAGTTCCACTGCATTTATCTAGATGATGCAAAGACAACCCATTGGGTATAATTTACACTGACTCTGTCGATCTGGGAGTAGGAGATGTAGAAAGTCTTGCCAGTGAAGCCCATTTGTGTGTACTCGCTCAGCTGCTGTCTCCCTCCCCCCCATAGAAACAGAGACAGGTAGATGTAGGGAGACAGCACCAGGACTCCTGTGCATCTGAGGCTGGTAAATGGGCCCTTGTCAGTCTTACCATAGACCCAGTTCACAGCTACACATATTTTCAAGTCCACAGTACATGAAGTGATGTACTACGTCCTCTTGAATCCTTGAAGAAAGTTAAATCAGTATTTCTAGTTGCCATGGAAATGATCATACGCAGTGAAGCGGTACCCATTATCAGTGAACTGATATTTCTTCACGACAAGGAGATGGTAGAGGGCGATGGTATGGACAGGTGCTGAGGGGAAAGAAGACAGTTTGTCAGCAGGCTGCAAGCAATTCCCTATTTATAGATGAATATCGCCTCCCAGACCATCCATCGATTCAGTAAATGTTTGCCTATTTCTTACTCTCTGCCTGGCATCATTATCCAAATAAATAGGAAATGTAGTTTTGGTTGGCTTGGGCTTAACTTGATTACTGTTTCACCACTTCTAAAACACACATTTTAACCCTTCTGAAATTGGCATGTGTACTGCGATCAGTGGAGTCTTAGATCAGATTAAAAAGCTATTAGTCATGATTGTGTTTGGCAGTCCTTAAAAAAAAAAAAAGGCCGAGGAATCCTGGCTCGTAGTTCAAGAAAACCTGTGTGGCTGTGTCTTGATCTATAGAACAAGTGATCTAGGAAGGGATATATTAACTTTACTTGGGTGTTTTCATTTCATTTAAACTTATTCTGGATTAAGTGCTATTTTTATTGGTACTTTCAGAAAAGTTACTTAAAATATTATCTTGCTATGAGTAAACATAAACAACTAGATTTTCTTCCATTTTCTGGATGTTTTCTAGGTGTGGCTAATTGCCCTCTTTAGCCATATTTTTGTAATACTGCAAGAGAAAATTCATAGTAATGTCTAGATATTGTATCTACATACAAGTAAGTCTTTATCTATATATACCCAAACAAGTTGTTAATTTGATTGGAGACAGCCTGTGTGTAAGGACTGGTGCACTAAACTCAGCACAAAGAAAACCGTTGTGGTTGCCATATCTTAAAAAAACAATGTAAATGTAAAATTATTCCAAAATGAAAAATTTATTTAAAAAAAAAAAAACAACCCTATCAGGTCAGATAGGCCTTATGCAGCCTGTGCTTCATCCATTAAATGAGGATTGAACAGTGAACTTGCCCTTATCTCATCTGTAAAACAAGGATGCCACCTACCTGAAGGATTGTGAGGATTAGAGATGATTTTTATAAAACAGGTGCTTATTTGAAGGTCTCCATAAATGGTACTATCAGTATCATAACCATGATTGTTACTATGTTCTCATTTCAATATACTTTGAAATGAGAAATGGTTTATTGTAGGACTGAATTGCAAAGAGGTGATGGATGCTTATGCAAAAATGAAAGGTCAGAGGGAATGACTATTAATCTCAAAATTTTCAGTATAATATTTAATGTAAACAAAAGAATAAATGCAGCACTTACTATGTAGGTAGGCTTACCTAGTGGCTCAGCTGGTAAAGAATCTGCCTGCAACTCGGGAGACCTGGGTGTGATCCCTGGGTTCGGAAGATCCCCTGGAGAAGGGACCAGCTACCCACTCCAGTATTCTGGCCTGGAGAATTCCATGGACTGTATAGTCCATGGGGTTGCAAAGAGTCAGATATGACTGAGGGACTTTCACTACTAGTACATAGATTCCAAAGAGCTGAAACAAAGTGAACGTGATCGTATCTCCATCTCTACTACTATGTAGATTCCAAAACTCTGAAACAAAGTGGACGTGATCATACCTCTATCTCTGCTTTTCTTTTATCTGCTTAGGTGTCCCAGCCTCTGCTGAACCTTGTGTTCAAATCAAGGAAGGATTTTTGCAAAACGTGAACCAATTGTATTGCTATAAATGTCCTGAGCCTAATTGGCAAAGAATTAATGCTTTTGAACTGTGGTGTTGGAGAAGATTCTTGAGAGTCCCTTGGACTGCAAGGAGATCCAACCAGTCCATCCTAAAAGAAATCAGTCCTGAGTGTTCATTGGAAGATTCTGATGTTGAAGCTGAGACTCCAGTACTTTGGCCACCTGATGCGAAGAGCTGACTCATTTGAAAAGACCCTGATGCTGAGAAAGATTGAAGGTGGGAAGATAAGGGGACAGCAGAGGATGAGATGGTTAGATAGCATCACCGAATCAGTGGATGTGAGTTTGAGTAAACTCTGGGAGTTGGTGATGGACAGGACGGCCCGGCGTGCTGCTGTCCATGGGGTCACAAAGAGTC
>SJYW01005594.1:23891-70105 GCA_006410735.1 Raphicerus campestris
AGATAAAGACTTACTTGTATGTAGATACAATATCTAGACATTACTATGAATTTTCTCTTGCAGTATTACAAAAATATGGCTAAAGAGGGCAATTAGCCACACCTAGAAAACATCCAGAAAATGGAAGAAAATCTAGTTGTTTATGTTTACTCATAGCAAGATAATATTTTAAGTAACTTTTCTGAAAGTACCAATAAAAATAGCACTTAATCCAGAATAAGTTTAAATGAAATGAAAACACCCAAGTAAAGTTAATATATCCCTTCCTAGATCACTTGTTCTATAGATCAAGACACAGCCACACAGGTTTTCTTGAACTACGAGCCAGGATTCCTCGGCCTTTTTTTTTTTTTAAGGACTGCCAAACACAATCATGACTAATAGCTTTTTAATCTGATCTAAGACTCCACTGATCGCAGTACACATGCCAATTTCAGAAGGGTTAAAATGTGTGTTTTAGAAGTGGTGAAACAGTAATCAAGTTAAGCCCAAGCCAACCAAAACTACATTTCCTATTTATTTGGATAATGATGCCAGGCAGAGAGTAAGAAATAGGCAAACATTTACTGAATCGATGGATGGTCTGGGAGGCGATATTCATCTATAAATAGGGAATTGCTTGCAGCCTGCTGACAAACTGTCTTCTTTCCCCTCAGCACCTGTCCATACCATCGCCCTCTACCATCTCCTTGTCGTGAAGAAATATCAGTTCACTGATAATGGGTACCGCTTCACTGCGTATGATCATTTCCATGGCAACTAGAAATACTGATTTAACTTTCTTCAAGGATTCAAGAGGACGTAGTACATCACTTCATGTACTGTGGACTTGAAAATATGTGTAGCTGTGAACTGGGTCTATGGTAAGACTGACAAGGGCCCATTTACCAGCCTCAGATGCACAGGAGTCCTGGTGCTGTCTCCCTACATCTACCTGTCTCTGTTTCTATGGGGGGGAGGGAGACAGCAGCTGAGCGAGTACACACAAATGGGCTTCACTGGCAAGACTTTCTACATCTCCTACTCCCAGATCGACAGAGTCAGTGTAAATTATACCCAATGGGTTGTCTTTGCATCATCTAGATAAATGCAGTGGAACTACACAGACCAGGGCTGTTTAGCTACTTCTCCCTCTCGTCCAAAGAGGGTGAAACTCAATCTGCTGTCTGTGTATCTGACGCTATGCCATCAAGGAAAATGAAAGACAGCACAGACACCACTCTTGCTGGAAAGACAACAAGAAAGATTCAGGACAATGAATACAGTAGGTAATAAAATACCATCACTTCTCAACGAAAACAACAGGGACAATGTCAGGTTGTCAAAAATTCACTGACGGGCAACTAACGCTGCAGGCTCCCTGCCGTGGAGAGAAATCTTCTTATGGTTTAACCAGGAGAACTGTGAGCTCTTCATGAAAGCCCACCAACGAGCCGTCAGAGGCATCTCAGCAAATGGCCCACAGACTACCGACCCTCTGCCCTCTGCACCAAGTTTCCCTGCCAAGCTATCAGATGCCAAGTGGTACGGTTAAGGCCAAGTCTGATGCCACCTCAGCTATCTCACACAGGTGGCTCCCGTGCTCAGATGCTCAATTATGTCCGACCCTTTGTGACCCCATGTACTTACTGTATAGCCCATCAGGCTCCTCTGTCCATGGATTTCCCAGGCAACAGTACTGGAGTGGGTTGCCGTTTTCTCTTCCATAGAGAGGATCTTCCCAACCCAGGGACTGAAATTGCGTCTCTTATGTGTCCCGAATTGGTGGGTGGTAAGACAATCTAAGACGTTCCCTATCTAAAAGGACACTGGGGCTTGTGAAGCCCTGCTATCAAACACCAACAGACACCCATCTGACATCGGAGTGGAGACTGTTCAGCTTGTTGCAGATGGACGTGCACAGAGGAAATGCGGAGCATCCCAGAAAGAGGGAGGAGGGAGCCACTTATCCCAAGTCTGGGCTAGCGCTGACTGATGCTAAGGGGGTGGTTACGGGTGGAACCCTGTTCATAGTTGGACCATCAAGAAGGCTGAGCCCCAAAGAATTGATGATTTTGAACTGTGGTGTTGGAGAAGATTCTTGAGAGTCCCTTGGACTGCAAGGAGATCCAACCAGTCAACTCTAAAGGAAATCAACCCAGAATATTCACTGGAAGGACTGATGCTGAAGCTGAAGCTCCAATGCTTTGGCCACCTGATGCAAAGAACTATCTCACTGGAAAAGACTGATGCTGAGAAAGATAAAAGGCAGGAGGAGAAGGAGGTGACAGAGGCTGAGATGGTTGGGTAGCATCATTGACTCAATGGACATGGGTTTGAGCAAACTCCGGGAAATAGTGAAGGACAGGGAAGCCTAGCCTGCTGCAGCCCCTGAGTCACAAAGAGTCAGGCACAAATTCGCAACTAACCAACAATGGTCTACTCAGCAATTTTTTTTTCTTGCTTTCTAATTACAACATATAACATAATACTATACTTTTACTATCAGCAAAACCAATTCACATTAGTTGGGCTTCTTCCATCCACTAGAGTTAAATTTTTTAAGTGGATAAGCAATTAATGGTGTCAAGTAGATTAAAATTGATCCCTAGCATAAAAGTTGTGATCAATAAAAAACAATCTGTAAATTTGATTGCATAAATCCTTTTACTTAAGTCTGCCATAAGCATAATTTTCAGGATCACTCCTTTGATCTCACCTACTGAAAAATTAAATGCAATAAAACTGTTAACTATGGTGCTTCGTTTTCAGAAAAAGACAATATGGCCTATTTAGAAATTTTGAAACATTTGTGGAAGACAAACGTGCGATTATCAGACCATGCTGCTAATCACGGAAAATGTGTCATTAAAAAGCCCCTTGGGTCTAGCCAAGCTCCGAAACTAGTATTAAAAAAATGCTCTCAAAAATGCAGCGTGCCTTATTTAACTGGTTCCAGCAGCCCCTGGCTGGTTTATGGTTTGGCAACTTTATATGCTGTCCTCTGGCTTCCCGCTAGGAGGATTTAGCTAACTTGCCCGTCATCCATTTCTTAGCTGTGCATCTGTTGCCAGTTCTACTGAATGCCTGTGAAACTTCAAACAACACACCAACAATCCCACTGACTGTTTCACGTTCCAGAAAGTGGATCTTACTGGTTAGTTTGCTCAAGAAGCATGTCGGTGTTCAACTCTCCATTCCATTTCTCCTCAGCTTCTCCTTCCGCCTCTGCAACCTATTACATCAATCAACCTGAGGACATCCCTACTCAGTTCAGCAGCAACTGTTGTATCTTCTCTTGTCTATCAGTTCAGTTGCTCAGTTGTGTCCCACTCTCTGACCCCATGGACTGCAGCACACAAGGCCTCCCTGTCCATCACCAACTCCCGGAGTTTACTCAAACCCATGTCCATTGAGTCGGTGATGCCATCTAACCATCTCATCCTCTGTCACCCCCTTCTTCTCCTGCCTTCAATCTTTCCCAGCATCAGGGTCTTTTCCAATGAGTCAGTTCTTCTCATCAGGTGGCCAAAGTATTGGAGTTTCAGCTTCAACATCAGTCCTTCCAATGAACATTCAGGACTGATTTCCTTTAGGATGGACTGGTTGGATCTCCTTGCAGTCCAAGGGACTCTCAAGAGTCTTCTCCAACCCCACAGTTAAAAAGCACCAATTCTCTGGCGCTCAGCTTTCTCTATAGTCCAACTCTCACATCCATTCATGACCACTGGAAAAACCAGTAGTCTATAGTTTCTTGTCTATAGATTCATTCTAAAAGCTGATGAACACCAACTTTCACTTAATGAAGCTGAAGGGTGCTGTGTTCTGCCCTGTAGCCTCTGGAAGGAACACCGTCTTGACAGCACTTTGATTTTAGACTTCGAGTCTCAGGAACTGTGAATGAATAAATTTCTATTGTTGTAAGCCCCCCCATATGTGGCAATTTGTTGTGACAGCTCTAAGAAACTAATACAGATGTCCACGTTTTACTAAGCTCTTCATCACAGTACATACATTGACCACTTCCTTTCTCTTCCACAGGTTTTCCTCCTGGAGGGCTCTGTCTCATTCTTCAGGACTCCGAATGGGTGAACCTAGGTCTGCTTTTTCATTGTCTTCTCAGGAACTCCTTCGCCGATTTTATAAATTGNACATTGGCCACTTCCTTTCTCTTCCACAGGTTTTCCTCCTGGAGGGCTCTGTCTCATTCTTCAGGACTCCGAATGGGTGAACCTAGGTCTGCTTTTTCATTGTCTTCTCAGGAACTCCTTCGCCGATTTTATAAATTGGACCTGCTGTTTCCTGGATATCATGATTCCATCCTTCTTGGCTTCCTTTCTTGTTTTTCCAAAGCATTGGAAGCAGCTCTTCATCTCATGTTCATTCTTTATGTGCCTTTTTTTTTTTTATCTCTAAGAAAGGATATGGACATAAGTTCAGTTTTTGCAAATAACCTATAAAACTATGTGTCTGTTCAAGTTATATATATACTGAAAATGCAACTGAAATGCTTAAAAAATGACTATAAAATAAATGTGACCAATGTAAAAAAAAAAAAAAGTATCCTCAAGTAACTTCCTGAGAAAAGATATTCATCACACTTGCTTTCTGAGACTCTCAGCGTAGTAGCCAAATCTCTTTACCTGCCTTTAAATTTAATTGATCACTTGGGTGGAAATGACCATAGACTCGAAAGCATCTTCCCAGACTTCCTTGGTGGTCAGGTGGCTAAGACTCTTCACTCCCAATGCAGGGAGCCACAGTTCANCTCAGCATAGTAGCCAAATCTCTTTACCTGCCTTTAAATTTAATTGATCACTTGGGTGGAAATGACCGTAGACTCGAAAGCATCTTCCCAGACTTCCTTGGTGGTCAGGTGGCTAAGACTCTTCACTCCCAATGCAGGGAGCCACAGTTCAATCCCTGGTCAAGGAACTAGGTCCC
The DNA here is from genome assembly GCA_006410735.1 of Raphicerus campestris. Taxonomy (NCBI): domain Eukaryota; kingdom Metazoa; phylum Chordata; class Mammalia; order Artiodactyla; family Bovidae; genus Raphicerus; species Raphicerus campestris. Next base: position 28,815 of record SJYW01005594.1, read on the forward strand.
CTATGTTGCGATGAAAATTCCCTCATGCCACAGCTGAAAAACATGCCACATTCCACAGCTAAGACTTGGTGTGGCCAAAAAAAGAAAAAAAAAATCACCTTCCCTCAGAACTTTCCTCAAAACTAGTACTATGAATTCTCATTCACTTCCCTGGTGGCTCAGAGGTTAAAGCATCTGCCTCCAATGTGGGAGACCCGGGTTTGATCCCTGGGTCGGGAAGATCCCCTGCAGAAGGAAATGGTAACCCACTCCAATATTCTTGCCTGGAGAATCCCATGGACAGAGGAGCCTGGCAGGCCACAGTCCACGGGGTTGCAAAGAGTCGGACACGACTGAGCAACTTCACTTCACTTCACTTATNCAGAAGGAAATGGTAACCCACTCCAATATTCTTGCCTGGAGAATCCCATGGACAGAGGAGCCTGGCAGGCCACAGTCCACGGGGTTGCAAAGAGTCGGACACGACTGAGCAACTTCACTTCACTTCACTTATAGTTATCTATATTCATCCCTCACTTAAAATTTTTATCCTACTCCCTTTATCCGTGGTTCCCTAAGGATTTCACAATGGCATGTCATAGCTAGATGTATCTATATACATGTATTTTGGCTATGTATTTTAGGTCCACTAAAATCCACTCCGCCTGGCTGTATGTGGTGTCTTTCAACATCAAGAGTCGTGTGCTCACGTGTGATTTATCTGGAAAGTCCCTCCCCTCCCTTGCCCCCTTTTCTCTGGTCTCCCGTATGGGTCACCGGGGCTATGGCAATAGAGTGTGCAGTGATGATGGAAGTTTCCTATAAATCTGCACTGCCCAATAGCTGCTATATGCATATGGCCACTGAGCAACTGAAATGAGACTAGTGTCACCTAGGAACTGATTTTTTAATTTAGTTTTTTATTAACTGAAATTTAAGGCGCATACAGCTACTCAGGTCAGTTACACCTTTAGGGCTTATCTTCTACATGTCTCCTATCTCCTCCCATATTCCCTATACTTTCATATTTTCAGTCTTTATCTAAAACATTTTCCTGACTATATCTTCATCTGGCCTCTTTATTAATGCTTCAAAACTGTGGCAGTCATGATACATTTCCAATGTTGTAGCTCTTTTTACTCCCCCTGGCTTTAGGGGGATCTTAGTTCCCTGACCGGGAATCAAACACGCGGCCCAGCAGCACAAGCACCGAAATTCTAACCCCCAGGGAATTCCTTGTAACTCTTTAATAGAATCTGATTCTTGTTTCAAGGATGAAATGACTACAGATTCACACCCTAATTAGGTGTTTTCAAATTCTGTTCATTTCCTTGAATTAGCTATTTTTCCTCAGTAGTCAGTTTTCCTATTTATCTTGGCCTTTTTCATCGTAAGCTTTAATAACATTTCTTGGTAATCCTTGGTTTCCATTCATATTCAAACTTGAGGTAATGAAAAGATCGACACATGTTCGCACACAATTCTCCAGGAACATTTTCATATTTTTGCACAATCCAGGTATTCACAGCGAAGAGAACGGGCCGATTTGATTCAAGAATGACTGAATAAAATAAATGTCTTGGTGCACAGCAGCTACACCTCAGTAAAAAAAATAATAATAGTAAAGTAAAAAGGTAAAAAGAAAATATGCCTCGGAAGGTAGTGGGTGTAAGTACATTGCTCCAGAGGGATGTAGGTCTATCTCCCTGGACCGTTTGTTTACATTTCAGGTTAGTGAAACCCTAGTGATTTCCTTCCCCTTCCTCCTGCTGCCCCCTTCCCTCCCCCTTCCCCAGGGAAGGGTTTGCTTATATTCTAGTAACGTATCTCCCCTCCCTCCCAGGGAAGGAGGGACAGGTGTGTCAGCCGCCCTACAGGATGCCCCAGTCTCCCAATGCAGGAATTCCTCTCCTGTGGTACCCCACAGCTGTGCCCCCTCCCTACCAAATTCCTAATGTTGAAATCCTAACTGCCAGTATCTTAGAAGGCAGCTTTATTTGGAGACAAGGTCTTTACAGGTGTGATGAGGCCCTTTATCTAGTATGACTGATGTCCTTATAAAATTAAATCTGGACATACAGAGGGAGGGCAAGGGAAAGAAACAGAAGCAGAAGGGACTCGCAAGCCAAGGACAGAAGACCTCCTCCCTGGCTCTCAGAAGGAACCAGGCCTGCCCACACCCTGATCTCAGACTTGTGGCCTGTGAAACTGTAAGAAAATAAACTTCCACAGTCTAAGCCGCTCAGCCAGGAAGGGGCTTCCCAGGTGGCTCTAGTGGTCAAGAACTGGCCTGCCAGTGCTGGAGACATTAAGACGTGGGTTCAGTCCTTGAGTTGGGAAGATCCCCTGCAGGAGGGCACAGCAATCCACTCCAGTATTCTTGTCTGAAGAATCCCACGGACAGAGGAGCCTGGTGGGCTATAGTCCATGGGGTCGCCAAGAGTCAGACACGACTGAAGTGATTTAGCACACACACAGCCAGGGATACTTCAGAATGGAAGCCCTGGCGAATTAATTCACTGGCTAACATCATGGGCTCACTGCATCAGCCATGGGGCTTGAGCACCACGCAGCTTTGTAGCACAAGGTCTGTTCTCTGATCCAGAAGTTTCATGTTTCTTGTGCAAGAAATGTGTGCATGCTCAGTCACACACGACTCTCTGCCACCCCAGGGACTGCAGCCGGCCAGGCTCCTCTGTCCAAGGGATTTTCCAGGCAAGAATTCTGGAGTGGGTTGCCATTTCTTCCTCCAGAAGATCTGATGGATGCAGCATCTCCTGCAGCTCCTGCACAGGCAGGCAGATTCTTTACCACTGAGCCACCTGGAAGCCCTTATCACCGTGTATCTATAGCTTTAAATCGACAGATGCTCCTTTGAGGCACCAATACCATNTCACTTTTTTCTTAAGTACCAGTCAGGAACTATATCAAAAATGTTTGCTGAATAGGGATAAATGTACACAAACTTAACAGACCTTGATGTTCTCAGCACTGGAGTTTGATCTGCTTATTGTTCAAAAAGTTATTTATAAAGGTTCTGTGAAGCATTACAAAAACTATGCACTATGTTTTACAAATTTTTATAATCTTACGATCCTTTTAAATGGAAACCTTTAGAACACAACTGAAAATAACTCCAATATAAATTCTAGACATTTAAAAATGCAATGCAAAGACAGCATCTTGGCCAAGTCCATGTCAGGAGTAGCCCAAACAGAATAAAAGAGGCTGAGGGTGACTTATAAATCCCAGTTTAAAAAAAAAAATCTATTAGTCAAGAGAGCATTAATGTTTAATTTACCTCCTGGCTGCCAGTATCACAACTCCGTAACCTCAAACGCACAAAATTATCAGCAGAAATGGAATGATACTTGTTTTTGTTTTTTTAAAATTCTTTCCCAGTAATGTTAGTTCCTAGAAGAACATATAAGATCCCCAGCAGTCACATGGGAAGAAATGAATGGTAATTTTTACACGTTGGAAGAGTTGGTTTTTCATAAAAGTATAATTTTAAAGAAATGTGCAAGTCAGCTGCAATCACAAACCTTGTGTCAAGCTCAATAATGAAAGCCACTTTTGTCTTCATGGGCTCAGCCCTCGTCGAAACCCTGATATGAGGCTCAGCTAACCAGGTTCTCACACTGAGGGGTGTGGGGTCGGGGTAAGGGAAGAGCAACAAAATATAAATTGAAAACAAAATGAATATGTTTCCTGAAACAAAGCCAAAATCTGAAATAATCCTTAGGTAATGACCGTTCAGGCAGTTGATAGTTTTCCAAGTTTTTCTTTCCACACTTTCTAAGTAACATGGGAATCTGGGCCAATTTTAAAGCCAGAGATTACTCAGGACTATTTTTAGGTCATTTCATCCCATTTTTAGTTGATGAGTATAACCGAGGCTGCAGTTTTCATTTCAAAGCTGCAGAGGAGGCCATGTGTGAGTGCTCCCCGCACCAGTAACAGGATGCAAGCCTGCCTGCACCCCCCAGGACACTGGCCAGGGATGCTCCGTCTCCCTTCCTGCTTTCAGCTTCTTAGCCAGGGATGCTCCTTCTCCCTTCCTGCTCTCAGCTTCTTAGCCAGGGATGCTCCTTCTCCCTTCCTGCTCTCAGCTTCTTAGCCAGGGATGCTCCTTCTCCCTTCCTGCTCTCAGCTTCTTAGCCAGGGATGCTCCTTCTCCCTTCCTGCTCTCAGCTTCTTAGTAATGCAAGCTGTTCTTCCTTCAGTGGTGTGGGTTAATCACGGCCCACCCTCCCCTGAAATGTATGCCCATGTCCTGATACCCAGATTGTGTGAATGAATATCTCCTTACTTGGAAAAAGGGTCTTGGGAGATGTAATTAGGGATCTTGAGGTGAGATTCCCAGGGTGGGCTCTAGATCCAATGACATATGTCCTTCTGAGCCAGAGGAAAAGGAGACAGACACAGAGAAGGTCACATGAAAACAAAGTCAGAGCCGGGAATGATGCGTCTGCCAGCCACAGAACACCAGGAGCTACCGGAGGCTGGAAGATGCAAAATCCCGCCCCTAGAACCTCGGAGGACGCGCGCCCCTGCGCACACCCTGATGAGGGCCTTCTGGCCTCCAGGATCGGGAGAGAGCAACTTTCTGTTGTTGAAGCCACCCAGTTTGTGGTCACGGTTGCAGCAGCCACAAGAAACGATTACAGTCTGGATATATAGGTAAACTCTTCTTATTTATAAGCAGCAAAGAATATGAAACAGGAACGGGGACCAACTTCCCAACTGAAGCATTTGGTCTCTACAGTTAAATTAAATGAGACTGGACACAGACATTGCTTCACATATTCAAAGCTGCACAAAAACGAATAGTTGAAAAGACACAAGAGGTCGATGGACAGAATTAGCATGTTCACTTCAAGGGGGGTGGGGGGGAGATCCGTTCTTCAGTATGGCTTTAGTAAATATGGATTGAAAGGGAGAAGGCTTGTTTAAGTCGAAGGTGGATGGGTCTTTCAGAAATAAACCTGCAATAGCTGACCATCTTCTTTAGAATTGCATCTCAGAAAGCAGGTTAGGAAGATGCCCGACTCTAAGATCTCACTCACACACATCTCTTTTTTTAAATTAATTTTTCACTGGAGAATAGTTGCCTTCCAAAGCTGTGCTACTTCCTGCTGTACGACAAAGTGAGTCAGCTCTATGTTGACACATGTCCCCCCTTTTCTGGATTTCCCTCCCAACGTGGTCACCACAGAGAGCTGAACAGAGTTCCCAGTAGGTTCTTATTTATTATCTGTTTTATACATGGTATCAATCGTGTGCCTCCCAATTCACTCCACGCCTCCCCCTTGCCCCTTGGTCTCCATACATTTGTTCTTTCCGTCTGTGTCTCCATTTCTGCTTTGCAGATAAGATCGTCTATACCATTTTTCTAGATTCCACATATATGCATTAATTTATAATATTTGCTTCTCTCTTTCTGACTTACTTCACTCTGTATGACAGCCTCTAGGTCCATCTACATCTCTGCAAATGGCATTATTTTGTTCCTTTTTATGGATGAGTAATATTCCATTGTATACATGTAGCATATCTTCCTATCTATTCCTCTGTTGAGGCACATTTATGCTGCTCCCTAGTCCAAACTACTGTAAACAGTGCTGCAATGAAAACTGTGGTACATGGGTCTTTTGGAATTATGGTTTTCTCTGAGTATACGCCCAGGAGTAGGATCATATGTTAATTTTATTTTTAGTTTAAGGCACCTCCATACTGTTCTCCATAGTAGCTTTATCAATTTACATTCCCACCAACAGAGTAAGAGTCAACATTTATTATATATAGATTTTTTGATGATGGCCATTCTGACTGGTGTACAGTGATAATTCATTACTTACACACATTTAGAGATGACTCATTATTTTGTGAGAATTTGCTTTCCTTCCTATACAGAAACACAAACCATACTTCTGCTTTATTATAGAGTATAATCCTTAAAAGGAGTTCAAAGAAAAATTAGACTTACAGATGGAGAAAACAAGCTAGTGGTTAGTTACCAAAGGGGAGAGAGGAACGGGAGAAGGAAATTAAGGGTATGGGTTTAAGAGACACAGATTACTGTGTGGAAAACAGATGAGCAATGAAGACGCAGAGCACAGAGAATCACAGCCATCACCTCGAAATGATCTTTAATGGAGCACCAGCTGCAGAAACACTGAGTCAGTACGCTCCAACCCGAAACTGACATTATAAATCAACTTTACTTCACCTTTTTAAAGGGGGGAGGGGTGGAAGAGACAGCTCAGGGAAGAAAGAACCAGGAGAAAAGAGAGAGCAGCAGGGGACCAGGAACACCCAAGGGGACAAGACCTACCGAACAAGGTGGAAGACCTCCGAAGACAACGTTCGAGGTGTGGGCAAAGGCAACCAACAGACACGCCACACGAAAGACCTAACTCAAAAGTTCATGGGAAGATGGTCCAGCTCACTATTAATATTTTACACGCATGTTTTGAATTTTTCACACTTTTTAAAGTTACAATGGACACCTCACAGTGATAGGTAGATGAGGGACAGGGAAGCCTGGCGTGCAGCAGTTCAGAGTCGCAAAGAGGCGCGGAGGCAACTTAGAGACTGAATAGCAGGACACCTCATACCCAGTTACTGACCTGTAACAATGTTCTAAGTGTGTTTTCCAAGCCAGCTACATTTACACAAAGAGGACTCGAAATGCCTACTGACTCCAATGATAAATTGTAATGGTAACATTTATTTCACTGAATGCCAAGATTACTGAATAAGAAAAGTTTTATTCAGCTTATAAATGGTCCACATATAATCTGCTAGCACAACTTTAGAAGTACTTTCCGTGGGCCGTGGGGGTGGGCTGGGGGAGAGCTTCACCATATAAACAAACTTACATCTTCAATAAGACTCCATTTCTGTAAAAGGTTGGATGGATCTTACATAGCTCATAAACAGACAAAATATTAAAGTAAAAATCAAAGGTGTCCCTCAATGTGCCAAAGATATTTAAACTCAGTTAGCTTATGCTTAAATTTTAGTGGATAGAATGTGTCAACAAAGAGTATTCTGTTGGCTTTCTGATGTTATTGTTTCATCAGCAAACAAAAAAATAAGCCACTATACAAATATTAGGAACAATTTATACTGTGTGTAAAGATCTAGAGTTCATAGCCCCAGACCATCAGTACATTATTTATTATTACAGTTATTTACAGTAATAGTAAGACACTATGTAGGAGGATCAAGTTAATGTCCTCCATCCCCACGTTTTCTAGAAGTCATATAATGCAACTTCTTTGGAAGGCAAGAGGATTTAACCAGCGCTTAAACGCAAAGGCAAGGGCTATACAACATCGCAGCTGAGAACACAGCCTTCTGCTTTGGGATCTGTCTTTGGTTGTTGTTCAGCTGCTAAGTCGTGTCTGACTCTCTACAGCCCCATGGACTGCAGCACACCAGGCTTCCCTGTCCTTCACCATCTCCCGCAGCTGGCTCAAACTCCTGTCCCTTGAGTCGGTGATGCCATCCAGCCATCTCATCTTCAGTCGCCCCCTTCTCCTCCTGCCCTTAGTCCTTTCCCTGTCTTTGGTAGACACAACGCTACTGCCTTTAGGACCGTGGACAAATTACATCACCTTAGTTGCAGTCTTTTCGTCTGTAGTAAGGTATAATGAAAGCATGAGGCAGAAGGCCTGGTCCACGGTGGGTGAATACAAATGTTAGCTGTGCCCTTAGCTGGCTTGGCTCTGTTCCGCAGTTGAGGTTAGGCTTGGCACCCCAGCAATGCTGTCACTGGTAACACAAGGTCATCAAGTAAGAATGCAAGTACGAATCTTTAAAGTCTGCTGATCCTGAACTCTCATACGTGGCTGATTGGAAATCGGTTTGTCAGACTGAGCAGAAAACTATTCAGGTTGACATATGCATACCTTGCATACAGCAGTTCCACTCTGAGGTACTTACTCAACAGAAATGATGACACATGTTCGCCAAAAGAACCAGGACTGTTCGCAACAGCACTATTCATAAAAACCCCAAACCGGAGACAACCTGAATGCTTATCAATAGCAGAACAGATAAGCAACTTGTGGGGCACTCACCAGATGAAGTATTAACAGCAATTTTTTGTGATTTAGTCGGCTCCAACTCTTTTGCAACTCCATGTAATATAGCCCTCCAGGCTCCCTGCCCATGGAATTCTCCAGACAAGAATACTGGAGTGAGTTGCCATTTCCTTCTCCAGGGGATCATCCTGACCCAGGGACTCAACTCTCATCTCCTAGATTGGCAGGCAGGTTCTTTACCGCTGACCCACCAGGGAAGCCCATTAACAGCAATAAGGATCAACAAACTCAGCCCCGCAGTAGCAGATGGACCAGTACAAAACCAGGCAAAATTATGACGGTGTAGAAGTCAGGACAGAGCGCCTCAGCAGAGAACAGTGACCCCAAGGGACCACGATAGGTGTCTCTGGGGAGCTAGACGGCGATATTCCTTGATCTGGTTACATGTACTAGTTTAATCTGTAAAAATTCAAATGCTACCCTTTAGGATATGTGCCCTTTTCTGTGTACATAATATACTTCACAAGGTGCTAAGATACTCAGTCGTGTCTGACTCTTTGCTACCCCGTGGACTGTAGCCCACCAGGCTCCTCTGCCCATGGGATTCTCCAGGCAAAAATACTGGAATGGGTTGCCATTCCCTTCTCCAGGGGATCTTCCTGACCCAGGGATTGAAGCCGGGTCTCCCTCATTGCAAGGTAGATTCTGTATCATCTGAGCCACCACGGAAGCCCTATGTTTCACTAAAGCTCTTTAACAATATCTGCCTCTACTGCTGACAAAAACACAAAGTCTGCGCCCTATTCAANCACTGTGGTACATGGGTCTTTTGGAATTATGGTTTTCTCTGAGTACACGCCCAGGAGTAGGATCATATGTTAATTTTATTTTTAGCTGAAGGCACCTCCATACTGTTCTCCATAGTAGCTTTGTCAATTTACATTCCCACCAACAGAGTAAGAGTCAACATTGATTATATATAGATTTTTTTGATGATGGGCATTCTGACTGGTGTACAGTGATAATTCATTACTCACACACATTTAGAGATGACTCATTATTTTGTGAGAATTTGCTTTCCTTCCTATACAGAAACACAAACCATACTTCTGCTTTATTATAGAGTATAATCCTCAAAAGGAGTTCAAAGAAAAATTAGACTTACAGATGGAGAAAACAAGCTAGTGGTTAGCTACCAAAGGGGAGAGAGGAAGGGGAGAAGGAAATTAAGGGTATGGGTTTAAGAGACACAGACTACTGTATGGAAAACAGATGAGCAATGAAGACGCAGAGCACAGAGAATCACAGCCATCACCTCGAAATGATCTTTAATGGAGCACCAGCTGCAGAAACACTGAGTCAGTACGCTCCAACCCGAAACTGACATTATAAATCAACTTTACTTCACCTTTTTAAAGGGGGGAGGGGTGGAAGAGACAGCTCAGGGAAGAAAGAACCAGGAGAAAAGAGAGAGCAGCAGGGGACCAGGAACACCCAAGGGGACAAGACCTACCGAACAAGGTGGGAGACCTCCGAAGCCAACGTTCGAGGTGTGGGCAAAGGCAACCAACAGACACGCCACACGAAAGACCTAACTCAAAATTCATGGGAAGATGGTCCAGCTCACTATTAATATTTTACACGCATGTTTTGAATTTTTCACACTTTTTTTAAGATACAATAGACACCTCACAGTGATAGGCAGATGAAGGACAGGGAAGCCTGGCGTGCAGCAGTTCAGAGTCGCAAAGAGGCAGAGGCAACTTAGAGACTGAATAGCAGGACACCTCATACCCAGTTACTGACCTGTAACAATGTTATAAGTGTGTTTTCCAAGCCAGCTACATTTACACAAAGAGGACTCGAAATGCCTACTGACTCCAATGATAAATTGTAATGGTAACATTTATTTCACTGAATGCCAAGATTACTGAATAAGAAAAGTTTTATTCAGCTTATAAATGGTCCACATATAATCTGCTAGCACAACTTTAGAAGTACTTTCCGTGGGCCGTGGGGGTGGGCTGGGGGAGAGCTTCACCATATAAACAAACTTACATCTTCAATAAGACTCCATTTCTGTAAAAGGTTGGATGGATCTTACATAGCTCATAAACAGACAAAATATTAAAGTAAAAATCAAAGGTGTCCCTCAATGTGCCAAAGATATTTAAACTCAGTTAGCTTATGCTTAAATTTTAGTGGATAGAATGTGTCAACAAAGAGTATTCTGTTGGCTTTCTGATGTTATTGTTTCATCAGCAAACAAAAAAATAAGCCACTATACAAATATTAGGAACAATTTATACTGTGTGTAAAGATCTAGAGTTCATAGCCCCAGACCATCAGTACATTATTTATTATTACAGTTATTTACAGTAATAGTAAGACACTATGTAGGAGGATCAAGTTAATGTCCTCCATCCCCACGTTTTCTAGAAGTCATATAATGCAACTTCTTTGGAAGGCAAGAGGATTTAACCAGCGCTTAAACGCAAAGGCAAGGGCTATACAACATCGCAGCTGAGAACACAGCCTTCTGCTTTGGGATCTGTCTTTGGTTGTTGTTCAGCTGCTAAGTCGTGTCTGACTCTCTACAGCCCCATGGACTGCAGCACACCAGGCTTCCCTGTCCTTCACCATCTCCCGCAGCTGGCTCAAACTCCTGTCCCTTGAGTCGGTGATGCCATCCAGCCATCTCATCTTCAGTCGCCCCCTTCTCCTCCTGCCCTTAGTCCTTTCCCTGTCTTTGGTAGACACAACGCTACTGCCTTTAGGACCGTGGACAAATTACATCACCTTAGTTGCAGTCTTTTCGTCTGTAATAAGGTATAATGAAAGCATGAGGCAGAAGGCCTGGTCCACGGTGGGTGAATACAAATGTTAGCTGTGCCCTTAGCTGGCTTGGCTCTGTTCCGCAGTTGAGGTTAGGCTTGGCACCCCAGCAATGCTGTCACTGGTAACACAAGGTCATCAAGTAAGAATGCAAGTACGAATCTTTAAAGTCTGCTGATCCTGAACTCTCATACGTGGCTGACTGGAAATCGGTTTGTCAGACTGAGCAGAAAACTATTCAGGTTGACATATGCATACCTTGCATACAGCAGTTCCACTCTTAGGTATTTACTCAACAGAAATGATGACACATGTTCGCCAAAAGAACCGGACTGTTCGCAACAGCACTATTCATAAAAACCCCAAACCGGAGACAACCTGAATGCTTATCAATAGCAGAACAGATAAGCAACTTGTGGGGCACTCACCAGATGGAGTATTAACAGCAATTTTTTGTGATTTAGTCGGCTCCAACTCTTTTGCAACTCCATGTAATATAGCCCTCCAGGCTCCCTGCCCATGGAATTCTCCAGACAAGAATACTGGAGTGAGTTGCCATTTCCTTCTCCAGGGGATCATCCTGACCCAGGGACTCAACTCTCATCTCCTAGATTGGCAGGCAGGTTCTTTACCGCTGACCCACCAGGGAAGCCCATTAACAGCAATAAGGATCAACAAACTCAGCCCCGCAGTAGCAGATGGACCAGTACAAAACCAGGCAAAATTATGACGGTGTAGAAGTCAGGACAGAGCGCCTCAGCAGAGAACAGTGACCCCAAGGGACCACGATAGGTGTCTCTGGGGAGCTAGACAGCGATATTCCTTGATCTGGTTACATGTACTAGTTTAATCTGTAAAAATTCAAATGCTACCCTTTAGGATATGTGCCCTTTTCTGTGTACATAATATACTTCACAAGGTGCTAAGATACTCAGTCGTGTCTGACTCTTTGCTACCCCGTGGACTGTAGCCCACCAGGCTCCTCTGCCCATGGGATTCTCCAGGCAAAAATACTGGAATGGGTTGCCATTCCCTTCTCCAGGGGATCTTCCTGACCCAGGGATTGAAGCCGGGTCTCCCTCATTGCAAGGTAGATTCTGTATCATCTGAGCCACCACGGAAGCCCTATGTTTCACTAAAGCTCTTTAACAATATCTGCCTCTACTGCTGACAAAAACACAAAGTCTGCGCCCTATTCAAGGGCATGTACCCAGGACGGTCCAACCACTCTAACTCCCGGCCTGGAATGTCATGGACCTACACCAGCCACGTGTCAAGAGGGCACAGGCCTCTCCCACGCAGTTCTGAGCCTGGCACCACTCTGTCGTTTTCCACGTGTTTGAAACCGGGTGCTTTTCCCTGGCATAATTCTCCTCTTCTAGACTCTGGCTATCGTCTATATGGAAGGAATCTTCAGATGAAAGACACACCTTGGGATAAAAGAGCGGACAGCAAACTCTTTCCACTAAACATATCTTACTTGATGCAACTCATTTAAAGTAAGTGTCCACAAGCTTTCGCATCCATATATATAAATAGTATGCATCATATGTATCTTAGAAAACTTGGGAATTTTTGCCTGACTAAAAAATTCATGACATTTTGACTCCACTTGTTTTAGTATGAACAGAATGCCAGATTCTAATTTTTAAAAAAATAGATGTGCAACAAGCAATAAAGATTTACTGTACAGCACAGGGAACTACAGTCAATATCTTATAATAGCCTACAATGGTAAATAATGTGAAAAATAATACACGTGTAACTGAATCACCTTGCCGTGCAACTGAAACTTTATAAGTCAACTATGCTTCAATAAGGGCTTTCCTGGGGGCTCAGCTGGTAAAGAATCCACCTGCAGTGCAGGAGACCTGGGTTCGCTCTCCAGCCTGGAGAAGGGAAAGGCTACCCACTCCAGTATTCTGGCCTAGAGAATTCCACGGACTGTGTAGTTCATGGGGTCGCAAAGAGTCGGACATGACTGAGCAACTTTCACTATACTTCAATAAAATATATATAGTATGAAAAAGTAAAAAATAAAATGTGTCTACAAAAAAGATTCAGTCTTAAGTTTGATCCTTAAAAGAATCATTTATATACAACTAAAGTGAACGCTAGCAATTTACAGAAATTTCTAATTATTAGGCACACATCATGCCATTTCAGTCTTAGTAAAATTTATAAAGTATATATGAAATGTTATTTTAAAATACGAAGCACATAAAAGATTGTTCTATGAAATTTTATACATTCAATTGTGAAACATCAAAATGACTACTTCTTTGGACCACCATGCATCAGAAATAACTCCTTTTTAAAGTAAACACATCACCATAAAAGAATATTTCCATCCATAATGCTCCCTCCCATAGAGGGGATTTTTAGAGTAGTGAAACTGCTCTGGACGATACTGTAATGGTGGAGATATGTCATTACAGATTTGTCCAAACCCATGGAATGGATAACACAAAGAGAGAGCCCTAATGTAAGTGATGTACTTATAATTACGATAATGTATCAGTCAGTATAGATGTACCACCCTGAGATGTTAATAAGGAGAGAACTCGAACGGGAGCGGGGAGGAAAGGCAGTGTTAGGGGGAACTCTGTACCTCCGTTCAATTTCGCTCTAACCCTAAAACGGCTCCTAGAAAAGAAGGCTGTTGGTTAAAATACAAAATAGGATAAAGAATGCTTCTCCCAGCTTTTAAGATTTCCACATTTCCCTTTGCTGACTTTACAGGAAACACTCCATTGAAAACACAAAGGCAGCAGGAAAGGACAAACGCTCTTAGACATCTTCAAGGGTTTACCATTATACACACAAACATCTTTCACCTGTTATCAGTCACTATAGACACAACTTTAAAAATTTATTATGGAGTCTAATTACCTTGGTTTGGTTTTTTTTTTTTTCTTCCAACTGGGCTGGCATACTGCTCTTGTGTGTAAGAAAATATAAAACAAAATGTATTCAAATAAAAGCGAGAATGAGGGCTGACTTTAATACCGCAGGGAGAAATCCGATCGATTGGGTCCATAAGGAAAGATGTATGCGTAAGGTGCTCCCTAATTACGACTGCTTTGGTGGGCGGCGGCGGCGGTGGTGAAACAGATGTTGCAGACCTATTAAAGAAGGGGTTTCAAACATCTGCTTACAATTTGAAGGCAATTGTAAATACAGCGGAGAAGGTCAATTGGGCCAATTAAGGCTGATGTGCAAATCCACCACTGCAGGTTTCTGTTCAAGCTTACATGGACTTGATTTTCTGGGCTTCTATTTTCTTCAACCACAGTTTTTTTCTTTTTAAACACAGGAAATGGGTTTAATAACAACTTTTGTCCATTTTGTGATTTCAAAAAAAACAAAACAAAACACAGCTACAAACTTTCTGTTCAAGGCATTAACTGCACACTCTTCTTTCATGAGGACTCTTTGGGTCTCCTCTCCTTCCCCTCCACCCTCACTGCCTGCTACTCAGCTCCCTGCTAAGGGGGTCCCGGGGAGGTGACGAACAACCAGAAGGAACAAGGCCAAGTGTCCCTTCCAGAAGAGTCCGTACCATGACATGCAATTTAACAGGGCTCTTAGCTTCGCTGACATTGCCACCTGCAGCAATTTGCTCTTTCTACCACAGGCATCTCCACCACCCTTAATTAGAAAAATCATGAAAATCAGGCCACTAGTAAAACACTGGCAAATGTTTCTCTGCCTACTCTAAGTATGCAAAACCTACAACTGTCCCTCGGTATGAAAAGATCACGCCAGTCGGAGACAATACGAGGAAAAGATTTTGCAGGCAATTCTAGGCAGTGTTCCAAAGACCAACACGTCTTCTCTCCTCAAAGGCTGGCCTGGGGCGCAGTAAGACCCAGAGGGAGGTGAAAGGTCAGCGAACAGGCAAGGTTTCCATCCGAAATGTTAAATAGGTAATTTTTCTTAAAGCTGAAAGTTTAATAGTTTGATTTTTAGGGTCACTCAGTAGATATAAGGGGCTTCCCTGGTGGCTCAGGGGTGAAGAATCCGCCTGCCAGTGCAGAGATGAGGGTTCGATCCCTGGGTCAGGAAGATCCCCTGGAGAAGGAAATGGCAACCCACTCTACTCCAGTTACTTTGCCTGGGAAACTCCATAGACAGAGGAGCCAGGCAGGTACAGCCCACGAGGTCGCAAAGGGCTGCACACAACCGAGAGACTAAACGGCAGCCACACAAAGTAGGCAGAAATGTCCGACAGCCCAGGAGACGGAAAGGCCCGCTCTGACGGCAAGAAGCAAACCTGCCTTCCTTTTTGCCTTGGAACAAGAATTTTTGGTGGCCCATTCCACTATTTATTCTGTATATAAAGAGAAGAAAAAAGACAAGCTTAAGCAGACCTAGATTCAACTTCAAATCCCGTACTTTCTAGCTGACGGACCTCAAGGTGTGTTTCCCCATCTACGAAATGGCAACACTGCCACCCCTAAAGCTTTAAGGGGCAGGATTAGGGGCAAGATTGGGCACCATTCAAGATGGCGGAGAAGGAGGCGGATGTGGAGTGCACCTCTCTGCACAGATGCATCAGAGCGACAGCGACAGAACACAGGCCAGGGCTTTAAATGCTGACACATAGTCAACGTAAGGCTATCGTGTGTGTGTGTGTGTGTGTGTGTGTGTCAGGGCTTTAAATGCTGACACATAGTCAACGTAAGGCTAGTGTGTGTGTGTGTGTGTGTGTGTGTGTGTGTGTGTGTGTGTGTGTGTGTGTGTGTGTGTGTGTGTGTGTGTGTGTGTGCATACTGCTCTTGTGTGTGTAAGAAAATATAAAACAAAGTGTATTCAAATAAAAGCGAGAATGAGGGTTGGCACTCAACAAATGTTGGGTTTCTGCCCTCCTTCTGAGCCCTGTACGATCTCCAAAAACACTTCTAGGAGGGTGGGCCTGTGTTCCCAAGACGTGGGATGGAGGACAGTTCTCTAGAGTTTATTAAGGGGAAGGCTATTCAGCTTTTGTGTCTCTGATGCTGTTGTAGCTTTGTTTTGGGGAAAACAAAAAAGAGAGTGGAGGGGCTTCCCTGATGGCTCAGTGGGAAAGCATCCGCCTGCCAATGCAGGAGACGTCGGTTCAATCCCTGATCTGGGAAGATCTCAGAGAAAAGAAAGAAAAAAAAACAGACAAGGCTAAAAACAAAATAGAGACTGCACTGGATGACGAGGATGTGCAGTTAAGTTCTAAAGAAGAATCCTTTAGGGAACAGGACGGGAAGAAATACCAATAAGGACAAAGAAAGTTCTGAAGGGAAGTCAGTACCACACAGAAATCTAACTTGAGAAAGAACTTTCTCTTATGTTCCCTTTTTACTTTTCAACCTTGAGGCTCAGCTCACTCAGGTCTGAGCAAGAATAAAGAGTTCTGCTTGTCTAAATAGCTGCTAAATCTGAAAGCAAACAGCTCAACTCTTGTGGTTCTTCAGCAGCATTCCTGTCAATAAACCCGGCTTTGCTCGATTGGTCCAACAATGCCAGATTCAGAGGCACCCGCTCATCCTCTGTCCAGCATGCAAGGGGATTTTCAAAAGGCCATTCTAACAACAGCTCTCGCAACTTCTGCAGCCTTTTCAAACACACAAAAATCGAATTCACTTGGCTCACTGTTTCAGCTCTCCATCTTAAACTGATTTTAAAATTTCCCTTTTGCAAATGGTGACGTTGGGAACACCATCACTGCCTCAGTATAAAATGATTGTAGTTTTTTCTCTTTTGCAACAAATTGTCATTGTTTTAGCAGTGGAAAACTTCAGGCAGAAACCTTAAGAAATACTACCTGGGGTTCAGAATCTACCAACAGCACCAGATGCCAGAAATCTTTTCAACATCAAAGTTGCAAGGGCAAAATTTTCTTTTTATTAAAAAAATCAAGTGTTTAGCACAGGACATGGTCTAAAAAGTGACCAATTAATAAATTACAGCTGGTATTCACAGAAGCACAAATCTAGTATAAACTCATCTCTATGAAGCATTTAAAGGAATCTCAGAGCTAACAGCATCAGCACAGAAATTTATAGTAAGCATGAACAGTAAATACAAATATATTTATGTTTTATACTTTATTATAGTAGATATAAATAGTATCTTATTTGTAATCCTAATTGGTCTAATTCACTAAATTCACTATCATCCTAATTCACTAAAGTTGCACGTTAAGCTAAGTAATTGATATCTAAAGTACTTCAATTTTTTAATAACCCTGAAGTAATTTTTATTTAAAATACTACATATGGTAAATTGTAAACTAAAATAACCCTCAGGTTGAAACACCAAATAATTGCAGTATTACTGAGCTAGAAAGAAAAAAACAGCATAAAGAAAATCCTTTAATATTCCGTATGTCTAAAACACTTAATGCTTTCGGTTGGATTTCTTCCTGTTGACAGCAGCAATACACATTCACAGAAGGATTTTTTTAATATTCAAAAAAAAAATCACAAGGAGTAGGGGGGGTCCTCCCATAATTCCATTCCCCACAGAGACCTGTCTTTAATATTAATATATTCAGGTAAATTTTTCTCACCTTCTTTCAATTTATGGACAAACCGTATTTCTTTACTTTTTTAAAACAAAAATTGGGTCATACCCTGGGTGTTGTTTTTCTGATCTGTTCTTATGGGTTTCCTTGTTTTTAACAGCTATACATGTAGTTCTAACAAACTATACAGTTAATCAAATGCATATAAAATTTAACCTATGATTTATAGTCACTGAGACTTCCTCTGTTTTTCTGTATTATACATAATGGAAAAATGAACATGCAGACATATATTTAAATCTCTGTGCCCACTGCGTCTTCTTGGTTTAAATTCCTACAAATTAAATTATCAAAACATATGTACACTTTAAGGCATGTGTTACACAAGATGTACCAGAAAGTTTATATTACTTCTGTGCCAACAGTAAGAGAATACCTTTTCATCCATACTTTTGCTCAAATAATTTTTTAATCTTTACAATTTGGGCAGCAAGAAATTATGTCTTTCCCCACATTTATTAATAATGAAATTCAGATATTTTCCTATATTTTGACTGACCACCTGCTTCCATTGGGAATTGACTCCATTTACCCATTTTCTAACTGAAAAACTTTTTGTTTGTTGAAAGTATTAATACTTTCACTAGTATCTATTGTGCCAAATATTCTTCTCCGTTGGTCCCCCATTTCACAGTGTTGCTACATACAGAAATTTCTTACTATACAGAATCCTTTTTCTTTTAACATTTTTCCTTGGATTTGGGGACCGAGCAAGGACTTTCCTATGCCAAAAGCAAATAAACAGGAGGTTTTACATATTGAACTAATATTGGGAGGGCAATGATTTTGATTGCAATGATTGAGAGGGCAAAACACAGCTAAGGAAAGAAAGAAGCAATCCCAAGGGAGTGAGAAAGAGGTGAGAAGGCTTCTAAAAATAACATTTGGCAGACATCAGCTAAATGCAAGTCTAATTTGCCTCTTAGTTAATGAAGGAGAAAATGGAGATGGTGAAGGAATAAAAGCTCCATTCTCAAATGGTAATAATAAAATCCCTTCTGAAGACAATAACAACATTCTTGTTATACACCGAAATCTAATCCTAAAATAATAAAGAATATATTGATATAACAGCACTGTGAATAAATTCCATTTAAGCTGTGTTATTCTAACAATGACCCAGAAAATGTTGGAACTGAAGGAGTTTGCTACGTGCCCAGTTTGGGAGGACCATACCCACTTGGAGAAGCACAGGGTCTCAGTAGCATACCTGGAAAGGGCCTTTCTGTCTGCAATCAATTAATCAATAATTATGCACCAAGAGGCTAACTTGTACATTGTTTATGATGAGATCATACATAAAGTACACAAGTGCACGTACCTCTAAATTTTACTTATTTCAAAAAGTTTTAGAAATCTATAAAATTCGGTTCATTTTTCTAGTCCTTAAACAGTATCATAACCCCATCAGGGTCCAACAGAAAAGAATGAGTTTGGCAGCTTTTTGGCCAAGCCCCTGCACCTCCCTCCTGTGGGAGGAGATGGAACCTGTGGGAACGTCTGGGTGGGAGGAAGCCAGAGACTTGCCCAGACCAAGAAACTACAACCTCTTGGCGGGTGGAGGTGGGGAGGGCAGAGCAAGAGATTCCCAGAGCTTTCTACTGGCTCTGTCTGCCTTCACTTTCTTTCCTTTCAAAAAAAAAAAAATTTTTTTTTTAATTTTTTTTTTTGGCTAACACCAGGTCTTAATGTGGCAAGCAAGATCTTTATCTTCATTGCAGCATGCAAACTCTTAGCTTCAGCATGTATACTCTTAGCTGCAGCATGTACAATTTAGTTCCCTGGCCAAGGTTCGAACCCAACTTCCCTGCATTGGGAGCCCAGAGCCTCAGCCACTGGACCACCAGGGACATACCTGACTTTGATTTCCACTCTCTGAGCTCTACCCTCCAACTTTCTCCTTAGCAGATAAGTTTCTTCTCTGCTCAAGTTTACCGGAGTCTTAACATCTAAAACACTCCACAGTTTCTGATACAAAGTAAAAATTTAAACCCAAGATGCCAAATGTCCCTAGCCCTGAAATGTGCTTACCCTGTTAAAGAGCAACCTTAGGTCGGCTCTTTCCTTCCCAGGACATTCACAGGGTTTTACACTTCATTTCGTTCCTCTCACTTCTCTTCATGGTCAACACCACTCCCTAAAATGGGTGTCTAATGGGAGAGATGATGAGGCAAGTAGAGGCGAGAGCAGCCTTCTACATTTCAGAAACATGTATTTTAAAAAGTAAAAACATATCACATTTTTTGGTATAGGTAATTTTTTCTAAGTTTAAAAAGTTAATGCTATATACTACAGTGCCACCCAATGACACTCGTAGAGTAAAAATGCTTCTGAGGGTGCTATTCACCCTCATACAGCATTCTTTTATGAAGATCAGAAGAATAATTCTCTTTCCTTTAAGTGCTTCCATTTTTAATCTGCAACTACTTTAACAAAGCAGATTTTACCCTTTGCTGCTTGTCATTTTAAGGAAAATCTTTAACTGTAATAAATGGTGTTTTCCCCTCAGTCATATCCAACTCTTTAGGACTCCATGAACTGCAGCCCGCCGGGCTCTTCTGTCCACGGAATTCTCCACGGTAAGAATACTGGGGTGAGTAGCCATTCCCATCTCCAGGGGACCTTCCCAAACTGGGGATAGAACCTAGGTCTCCAGCATGGCAGGAGGATTCTTTACCGTCTAAGCCACCAGAGAAGCTGTAAGTGGGGTTATCAGAAAACTACCCATGAGCTCTTCTGGACTATCTGGGTTATCAGCAACCTGAGACTGGAGGTTCATCCCTTCCTCCAGCTCCCTCTGAAACTAGAAGTCTCCTTTTCTGGCAGAAAGGGCCACCCCCTGCTTCCTGCGGGCTCACGACAACATCTATAAATAGCCATAACCCTGGTCCTATTGCTCAGGGCCAGGCCATCTGCTGCCCACTAACAAGTGGGCTCTCACTTGTCTTTAGGAAGTCAGAGCAAGAGGTAATCAGAGTCCTTCCCTAGGACATGTACTCACTTCCTGCCAGCATGGTGCCAGGTCACCTCTCCCACAAGTACCAGAGGATGGGGGACCTGGAACACTAGCCAGTAAGTTTCCTTCTGCGTCATCCCCAGTGGCCTAGGGACCCTCACCAAGTCCTGGCACAGAACAAGTGCCTTCTGCAAAGGGACCAGCCTCAGGCACAGACATCTAAGTCCTCATCTTGTGCATCTTTTAAAACATAGTTTTATTGATTTTGGGGGGCGGGGGCTGTGCTGGTCTTCGTTGCTGCTTGAGCTTTTTCTCTAGTTGGGGAGAGGAAGAAGGAGTAAGAAGAAGAAGANCAGCCTCGGGCACAGACATCTAAGTCCTCATCTTGTGCATCTTTTAAAACATAGTTTTATTGATTTTGGGGGGCGGGGGCTGTGCTGGTCTTCGTTGCTGCTTGAGCTTTTTCTCTAGTTGGGGGGGGGGGCCTACTCTCTAGGTGCAGTGCGCAGACCCACTACAGTGGCTTCTCGGGTGAGGGGGCTCAGTAGTTGGGGCTCCTGGGCTCTAGAGCACTGGCTCAGTACTTGTGTCTCACGGACTGACCTGCTCCACAGCATGCGGGATCTTCCTGACCTGGGACTGAGCCTGAGTCTCCTGCGATGGCTGGCGGATCCTTTACCACCGAGCACCAGGGAAGCCCTTTATGCCTCATTATTCATTTCCACCACGCTTTCAGTATTTCCCCCCCGACCATTGTATCTCTACGATTGCTTCTCCTCTTGTCCCTCCCAATTTTAATTCAGGATCTGATACATTTTAGCACACTTATCAATTGTCTTAAATAACTTCTG
The DNA here is from genome assembly GCA_006410735.1 of Raphicerus campestris. Taxonomy (NCBI): domain Eukaryota; kingdom Metazoa; phylum Chordata; class Mammalia; order Artiodactyla; family Bovidae; genus Raphicerus; species Raphicerus campestris. Next base: position 50,052 of record SJYW01005594.1, read on the forward strand.
GGACAGAGAAGGGCAGAAGAAAGGGAGGGAAAGAAAGGAAGAGACAGGAAGAGCACAAATTCTCTAACTGCCAAACACGAGCGTAACGGTCTTACACATTCTGTAGACTTTTTAGAACACACTGCACACCATGGCTGCAAAAGTCTCATGATTAATGAGGATTGAAAATGTCCTAAAATCTTCTAACTGGGGCCAAACATCTTTCCAAGAGGGCATGTAAGCACGAACAGTTCTAAGAGGAAAATCCCCCAGAGCTTCAACTTTCCATCTGCGTTCTTTCCTAAAACAAGTCTGTTTCAGAACGGACTTGGGAGTCTGGGCATATAAACCTCCACTGAGACGCCTGTCTCCCTCCCACACAACCAGAAAAGGAATACCCCTCACTCTGTATTGTGTGTGCTTGGTGGCTCAGTTGCGTACGACTCTTTGTAACCCCGTGGACTGTAGCCCTCTGTCCACAAGATTCTCCAGGCAAGATACTGGAGTGGGTTGACATTCCCTTCTCCAGGGGATCTTCCCAAACCAGGGATCAAACCCAGGTCTCCTGAGTTGCAGGTGGATTCTTTGCCGTCTGAGCCACCAGGGAAGTAGTCCATGAATATGGCAGTGGGTAGCCTATCCCTTCTTCAAGGGATCTTCCTGACCCAGTAATTGAATGCAGGGTCTCCAGCATTGCAGGCAGATTCTTTACCAGCTGAGCTATCTCTCACCCTCCCTGGGCCTAACTGTAGCAAAGGCCAGGATGTAAAAACCAACCATAGGGATAGCGAAGAGGTAATGCAAACACTGATGTCAGTAAAAGGGAGCTTTTAACCAAACCCCATAAACAAGAGATTGTTCCCCATCTTAGACACATTTTGCAAACTGTAGCATTTAGAAATGATGCATTTTGATCCATGCTACATTGTTCCTGTCCCAGGTTTATTCCAGAGACTGGCAAAGGGAATGCAAACAACTTCACTTATCAATCTTGCCTCTTCCATGACCTAGCTGATATCCAAGAACACTTTACTCCTATAGAAATAGGAGAGAACTACTTAAGATGGGGGTACATTGTTTCATTCATAGGACAAAACGCATTTCTCATTTGTTTTAATTCAGTTTAGTCATTCAGTAGTGCCCGACTCTTTGTGACCCCATGGACCACTGCACGCCAGGCCTCCCTGTCCATCACCAACTCCCAGAGTTGATCCAAACTCATGTCCATTGAGTTGGTGATACCATCCAACCATCTCATCCTCTGTCGTCCCCTTCTCCTCCTGCCCTCAATCTTTCCCAGCAACAGGGTCTTTTCAAATGAGTCAGCTCTCCATATCAGGTGGCCAAAGTATTGGAGTTTCAGCTTCAACATCAGTCCTTCCAATGAACACTCAGGACTGATCTCCTTTAGAATGGACTGGTTGGATCTCTTTGCAGTCCAAGGGACTCTCAAGAATCTTCTCTAAAACCACAGTTCAAAAGCATCAATTCTTTGGCACTCAGCTTTCTTTATAGTCCAACTCTCACATCCATACATGACTCCTGGAATCGAACATGACTGAGCAACTAACACATCTCAAAAATTGGAAGAGGTAAATCTGCACCTCAAGTGTCTTATGAAAGTACATTTAAAATATAGGAAAAAAGAAAATTATTTTGTTTAAAAGGGGTTATATTATAAGGATGTGTGAAAATTAACTATTTCAATTTTCTCAACTATTCTCAAGTAAATTAAAGTAGGTATATCTAAGAAACCCATTAATAGGTATAATAATAACAATTTGTTAAGTCATAATGAAGTCTCATAGGCATGATCAGATGTTAATAGTGAATGATTCTAATGACTAGTAAAAATCTTTTCATAAATCAAGTGGTTTCCAGTTCTTTGCATTCAACAAAACTGAAGGAAAACCTCAGTTATTAACTGACAAATCAGCAAAAATAATTACTGATGAGAGAGGAATGTAATTTTCAGCATATAACTTGAAAATATTTCTTAAAAAATGAGTGACAGTGCTATATAAGGAAAAAAAAAAACAAACCTTCCATTCCCATCCACTTTCACATAAAAAAGTACAAGAAATTTTCTCATTTGAAAAAAAAAAAAAGATTTTAATGCTAAACTCTCTTTATTCTATCAATAAGTCATGTTCATCCAGAGATGAACTAAATGAATGAAATTATCCCATCCATTCCATTCAGGGATAAGATTTCCAGTAAAAATTTAGTTATACTTAATAAGCATTTGTCAAAATTTATAATATATTTGTTTCTGATATACTGTATACCATTGACAATTGCAAAGAGAACTCAATCCAGAATTTATTTATTCTTAGAGCTTTATGTTCACAGACAATTACATGTTTTTGTTGCAGAGAAAGAGACTCGTGTGATGAATAAGACTTTCAAGCATAAAAATGCTTTCAGTTCAGTTCAGTCGCTCAGTCGTGTCCGACTCTTTGCGGCCCCATGAATCGCAACACGCCAGGCCTCCCTGTCCATCACCAACTCCCAGAGTACACTCAGACTCATGTCCATCGAGTCAGTGATGCCATCCAGCCATCTCATCCTCTGTCGTCCCCTTCTCCTCCTACACCCAATACCTCCCAGCATCAGAGTCTTTTCCAGTGAGTCAACTCTTCGCATGAGGTGGCCAACGTATTGGAGTTTCAGCTTTAGCATCAGTCCTTCCAATGAATACCCAGGACTGATCTCCTTTAGGATGGACTGGTTGGATCTCCTTGCAGTCCAAGGGACTCTCAAGAGTCTTCTCCAACACCACAGTTCAAAAGCATCNATCCCAAGGGAGTGAGAAAGAGGTGAGAAGGCTTCTAAAAATAACATTTGGCAGACATCAGCTAAATGCAAGTCTAATTTGCCTCTTAGTTAATGAAGGAGAAAATGGAGATGGTGAAGGAATAAAAGCTCCATTCTCAAATGGTAATAATAAAATCCCTTCTGAAGACAATAACAACATTCTTGTTATACACCGAAATCTAATCCTAAAATAATAAAGAATATATTGATATAACAGCACTGTGAATAAATTCCATTTAAGCTGTGTTATTCTAACAATGACCCAGAAAATGTTGGAACTGAAGGAGTTTGCTACGTGCCCAGTTTGGGAGGACCATACCCACTTGGAGAAGCACAGGGTCTCAGTAGCATACCTGGAAAGGGCCTTTCTGTCTGCAATCAATTAATCAATAATTATGCACCAAGAGGCTAACTTGTACATTGTTTATGATGAGATCATACATAAAGTACACAAGTGCACGTACCTCTAAATTTTACTTATTTCAAAAAGTTTTAGAAATCTATAAAATTCGGTTCATTTTTCTAGTCCTTAAACAGTATCATAACCCCATCAGGGTCCAACAGAAAAGAATGAGTTTGGCAGCTTTTTGGCCAAGCCCCTGCACCTCCCTCCTGTGGGAGGAGATGGAACCTGTGGGAACGTCTGGGTGGGAGGAAGCCAGAGACTTGCCCAGACCAAGAAACTACAACCTCTTGGCGGGTGGAGGTGGGGAGGGCAGAGCAAGAGATTCCCAGAGCTTTCTACTGGCTCTGTCTGCCTTCACTTTCTTTCCTTTCAAAAAAAAAAAAAATTTTTTTTTTAATTTTTTTTTTTGGCTAACACCAGGTCTTAATGTGGCAAGCAAGATCTTTATCTTCATTGCAGCATGCAAACTCTTAGCTTCAGCATGTATACTCTTAGCTGCAGCATGTACAATTTAGTTCCCTGGCCAAGGTTCGAACCCAACTTCCCTGCATTGGGAGCCCAGAGCCTCAGCCACTGGACCACCAGGGACATACCTGACTTTGATTTCCACTCTCTGAGCTCTACCCTCCAACTTTCTCCTTAGCAGATAAGTTTCTTCTCTGCTCAAGTTTACCGGAGTCTTAACATCTAAAACACTCCACAGTTTCTGATACAAAGTAAAAATTTAAACCCAAGATGCCAAATGTCCCTAGCCCTGAAATGTGCTTACCCTGTTAAAGAGCAACCTTAGGTCGGCTCTTTCCTTCCCAGGACATTCACAGGGTTTTACACTTCATTTCGTTCCTCTCACTTCTCTTCATGGTCAACACCACTCCCTAAAATGGGTGTCTAATGGGAGAGATGATGAGGCAAGTAGAGGCGAGAGCAGCCTTCTACATTTCAGAAACATGTATTTTAAAAAGTAAAAACATATCACATTTTTTGGTATAGGTAATTTTTTCTAAGTTTAAAAAGTTAATGCTATATACTACAGTGCCACCCAATGACACTCGTAGAGTAAAAATGCTTCTGAGGGTGCTATTCACCCTCATACAGCATTCTTTTATGAAGATCAGAAGAATAATTCTCTTTCCTTTAAGTGCTTCCATTTTTAATCTGCAACTACTTTAACAAAGCAGATTTTACCCTTTGCTGCTTGTCATTTTAAGGAAAATCTTTAACTGTAATAAATGGTGTTTTCCCCTCAGTCATATCCAACTCTTTAGGACTCCATGAACTGCAGCCCGCCGGGCTCTTCTGTCCACGGAATTCTCCACGGTAAGAATACTGGGGTGAGTAGCCATTCCCATCTCCAGGGGACCTTCCCAAACTGGGGATAGAACCTAGGTCTCCAGCATGGCAGGAGGATTCTTTACCGTCTAAGCCACCAGAGAAGCTGTAAGTGGGGTTATCAGAAAACTACCCATGAGCTCTTCTGGACTATCTGGGTTATCAGCAACCTGAGACTGGAGGTTCATCCCTTCCTCCAGCTCCCTCTGAAACTAGAAGTCTCCTTTTCTGGCAGAAAGGGCCACCCCCTGCTTCCTGCGGGCTCACGACAACATCTATAAATAGCCATAACCCTGGTCCTATTGCTCAGGGCCAGGCCATCTGCTGCCCACTAACAAGTGGGCTCTCACTTGTCTTTAGGAAGTCAGAGCAAGAGGTAATCAGAGTCCTTCCCTAGGACATGTACTCACTTCCTGCCAGCATGGTGCCAGGTCACCTCTCCCACAAGTACCAGAGGATGGGGGACCTGGAACACTAGCCAGTAAGTTTCCTTCTGCGTCATCCCCAGTGGCCTAGGGACCCTCACCAAGTCCTGGCACAGAACAAGTGCCTTCTGCAAAGGGACCAGCCTCGGGCACAGACATCTAAGTCCTCATCTTGTGCATCTTTTAAAACATAGTTTTATTGATTTTGGGGGGCGGGGGCTGTGCTGGTCTTCGTTGCTGCTTGAGCTTTTTCTCTAGTTGGGGGGGGGGGCCTACTCTCTAGGTGCAGTGCGCAGACCCACTACAGTGGCTTCTCGGGTGAGGGGGCTCAGTAGTTGGGGCTCCTGGGCTCTAGAGCACTGGCTCAGTACTTGTGTCTCACGGACTGACCTGCTCCACAGCATGCGGGATCTTCCTGACCTGGGACTGAGCCTGAGTCTCCTGCGATGGCTGGCGGATCCTTTACCACCGAGCACCAGGGAAGCCCTTTATGCCTCATTATTCATTTCCACCACGCTTTCAGTATTTCCCCCCCGACCATTGTATCTCTACGATTGCTTCTCCTCTTGTCCCTCCCAATTTTAATTCAGGATCTGATACATTTTAGCACACTTATCAATTGTCTTAAATAACTTCTGGGACAGAGAAGGGCAGAAGAAAGGGAGGGAAAGAAAGGAAGAGACAGGAAGAGCACAAACTCTCTAACTGCCAAACACGAGCGTAACGGTCTTACACATTCTGTAGACTTTTTAGAACACACTGCACACCATGGCTGCAAAAGTCTCATGATTAATGAGGATTGAAAATGTCCTAAAATCTTCTAACTGGGGCCAAACATCTTTCCAAGAGGGCATGTAAGCACGAACAGTTCTAAGAGGAAAATCCCCCAGAGCTTCAACTTTCCATCTGCGTTCTTTCCTAAAACAAGTCTGTTTCAGAACGGACTTGGGAGTCTGGGCATATAAACCTCCACTGAGACGCCTGTCTCCCTCCCACACAACCAGAAAAGGAATACCCCTCACTCTGTATTGTGTGTGCTTGGTGGCTCAGTTGCGTACGACTCTTTGTAACCCCGTGGACTGTAGCCCTCTGTCCACAAGATTCTCCAGGCAAGATACTGGAGTGGGTTGACATTCCCTTCTCCAGGGGATCTTCCCAAACCAGGGATCAAACCCAGGTCTCCTGAGTTGCAGGTGGATTCTTTGCCGTCTGAGCCACCAGGGAAGTAGTCCATGAATATGGCAGTGGGTAGCCTATCCCTTCTTCAAGGGATCTTCCTGACCCAGTAATTGAATGCAGGGTCTCCAGCATTGCAGGCAGATTCTTTACCAGCTGAGCTATCTCTCACCCTCCCTGGGCCTAACTGTAGCAAAGGCCAGGATGTAAAAACCAACCATAGGGATAGCGAAGAGGTAATGCAAACACTGATGTCAGTAAAAGGGAGCTTTTAACCAAACCCCATAAACAAGAGATTGTTCCCCATCTTAGACACATTTTGCAAACTGTAGCATTTAGAAATGATGCATTTTGATCCATGCTACATTGTTCCTGTCCCAGGTTTATTCCAGAGACTGGCAAAGGGAATGCAAACAACTTCACTTATCAGTCTTGCCTCTTCCATGACCTAGCTGATATCCAAGAACACTTTACTCCTATAGAAATAGGAGAGAACTACTTAAGATGGGGGTACATTGTTTCATTCATAGGACAAAACGCATTTCTCATTTGTTTTAATTCAGTTTAGTCATTCAGTAGTGCCCGACTCTTTGTGACCCCATGGACCACTGCACGCCAGGCCTCCCTGTCCATCACCAACTCCCAGAGTTGATCCAAACTCATGTCCATTGAGTTGGTGATACCATCCAACCATCTCATCCTCTGTCGTCCCCTTCTCCTCCTGCCCTCAATCTTTCCCAGCAACAGGGTCTTTTCAAATGAGTCAGCTCTCCATATCAGGTGGCCAAAGTATTGGAGTTTCAGCTTCAACATCAGTCCTTCCAATGAACNTAGAAAATGATTAGAAAAATCATATAAATGATTTTTTATATAAAAACAAAAAGTACTTTCTGTACAGTTTTATTATGGTCTTAATTTTCCAAGGATGTTACCATCATATAAATCAGTGGAGGAAAGAGAAAGTACAGGGTTGTTACTCATGAAAAATCTTGTCATCCAAGGCAACACCACTCATCGTGTCTGAATTATTTGATGCAACACTTATTTATGTGTCTAAACAGTGGTCAACATATTTGTATACAGTGTCTAACTACTTCATATGTTTTCTTCAACAGTTAGATATGAATATATATTAAGATACATAATATTTTACCTTAACTACTTGCTTCTAGAAAACTTTTTATTATGCTTAGAAAAAGAGAAAACTTTTTATTACTCTTAGAACATTACACTGACTTTTTAAAACTATGTCTGTAGGTTGGTTATATGGTCTATGAATTTAACTTCAAGAGGTTAAACATGGCATTATAAAATATCTCTAAAAAAACTGAGGTATGGACATGGTACAACATAAATGGACCTTTCACTTAGGCTAAGCAAAAGAAGCCAAACACAACACGATTCTGTAAAGCAACTATCCTTCAATTAAAAAATAATTTTTTTCTTAAAAAACAGAATCTAAATCAAAGAAGGTCACATGTTATAAGATTTNTAGTGCTCAGAGGGCCCAGGGCCTCATACGGTCCTGCAGCGAGCTACCACTCTTGCACCCACTGAAACAAGGGTCTAATGTCCCTCTGGCTACTCATGTAGATGTAAAAGTGAAAGTCGCTCAGTCCTGTCCGACTCTTTGGACTCCATGGCTATGCAGTCCGCGGAATTCTCCAAGCCACAACACTGGAGTCGGTGGCCTTTCCCTTCTCCAGGGGATCTTCCCAACCCAGGGATTGAACCCAGGTCTCCTGCACTGCAGGTGGATTCTTTACCAGTTGAGCCACAAGGATAGATGTAAAACCTGCTCACAATTATCTGGCATTAGAAAATGATTAGAAAAATCATATAAATGATTTTTTATATAAAAACAAAAAGTACTTTCTGTACAGTTTTATTATGGTGTTAATTTTCCAAGGATGTTACCATCATATAAATCAGTGGAGGAAAGAGAAAGTACAGGGTTGTTACTCTTATGAAAAATCTTGTCATCCAAGGCAACACCACTCATCGTGTCTGAATTATTTGATGCAACACTTATTTACGTGTCTAAACAGTGGTCAACATATTTGCATACAGTGTCTAACTACTTCATATGTTTTCTTCAACAGTTAGATATGAATATATATTAAGATACATAATATTTTACCTTAACTACTTGCTTCTAGAAAACTTTTTATTATGCTTAGAAAAAGAGAAAACTTTTTATTATGCCTAGAACATTACACTGACTTTTTAAAACTATGTCTGTAGGTTGGTTATATGGTCTATGAATTTAACTTCAAGAGGTTAAACATGGCATTATAAAATATCTCTAAAAAAACTGAGGTATGGACATGGTACAACATAAATGGACCTTTCACTTAGGCTAAGCAAAAGAAGCCAAACACAACACGATTCTGTAAAGCAACTATCCTTCAATTAAAAAATAATTTTTTTCTTAAAAAACAGAAGCTAAATGAAAGAAGGTCACATGTTATAAGATTTCATTTATGTGAAATATCCAGATTAGGCAAATCCCTGGTGGTTCAGATGATAAAGAGTCTGCCTACAATGAGAGGGATGGGGATTCGATCCCTGGGCCAGGATGATCCCCTGGAGAAGGAAATGCAAACCTCTCCAGTATTCTTGCCTGGAAAAATTCCATGGACAGAGGAGCCTGGCAGGCTACAGTTCTTGAGGTCGCAAAGAGTCGGACACGACTGAGCGACTAACACACAGAAAGAGGCAAAAAGTAGAGAGAGGTCACCGAGGGCTGGAACTGGGGCAGAGACACGGCGGGACAGGAAGTGACTGTCAGTGGGTACCGGGTTTCTTTCTCTCTGGGGTGGGGGATTAAAAACGGAAACTTGATTGTAGTGATGTTTGCACACGTGCAAATATACTGAAACCCACTGAATTAACGGTATACTTTCAGTATTGAATTGTAAATTTTATCTCCAAAAAAAATCTGCTTTATGAAAAAAAGAGAGAGAAGTATGGGTCTGATAGAGTTGGAAACCACTACTCTCTGGGTCACTGACATGGAAGACCAGGCAGGCCAGGACACCCTGGTGGGACTCCTGCAGCGTCACACGGTCCTGTGAGGTGACCAAACACTGCTGGGGTTTAGACTGGGGACAGCTTCAGTTTTAAAAGACCGACAAATGGCAATAATTGTAGGTGAGACTTTCTAAAATAGAATCTGTCTCAGATTACAAGCGAATACCGTGGCTTCTACGGGTCAGAGAGACATAAATAACATATCCCATACCCACAGTAGTTTTTTGAAACCCTCCAGACCCAATTAACACACTGAAAAAGCATTAGAACATAACTCGCTCTAGGAAGTATATCATCAGGCAACATAACACAGTCACCACAGCAACAAAAAGAAAAATAGAAGGAAAAAAAAATACAGCAATGCCCAAATAGCGCCCACCACCAATAATCACCTAGTTAAGAGAAAACCACATCTAGGCATCATGTTCCCTCACCTCCAGTTATGAGGTGGGTATGAGCCAGAGCACGAAATGGCTAATGTATTTTGAAATCAGAAAACCAGAGCAAAGGAACTCAGATTTACCAGGACGTGAAACCACACACACAGACACACACGCATACACACAGATACAACCCATGCACTTTTTCCACATGGTATCATGCTTTGATTACCTTAAATATGAAAGTGAAAGTGAAGTCACTCAGTCGTGTCTGNTACCAGGACGTGAAACCACACACACAGACACACACGCATACACACAGATACAACCCATGCACTTTTTCCACATGGTATCATGCTTTGATTACCTTAAATATGAAAGTGAAAGTGAAGTCACTCAGTCGTGTCTGACTCTTTGTGACCTCATGGACTGTAGCCTACGAAGCTCCTCTGTCCATGGGATTCTCCAGGCAAGAATACTGGAGTGGGTTGCCATTTCCTTCTCCAAGGGATCTTCCCAACCCAGGGATTGAACCCAGGTTTCCTGCATTGGAGGCAGACACTTTAACCTCTGAGCCACCAGGGAAGCCCAAATATATCAACTTATTAATATAGGCCATTTGCACTTTGCATGTGTGCATGTGTGTTAATTGCAAAGTTGTGTCTGACTCTTTGTGACCCCATGGACTGTAGCCCAGCAGGCTCCTCTGTCCATGGGGATTCTCCAGGCAAGAATCCTGGAATGGGTTGCCATGCCCTCCTCCAGGGGATCTTCCCAACCCAGGGATCGAACCTGGGTCTCCCAAATTGCAGGCAGATTCTTTACTGTCTGAGCCACCAGGGAAGTCCCTCCACTTTGCCTGGTAATCAAGAAAACTGAAGCTTATCTGTGTAGGAACCGTGTCCCCACCAACCACGCTAAGTGAGGTCACTGTTCTGAAGTGCACCCATTCCAATCATCACGGTGCCGTGCAAAGCAAGGGAGCCTGTACTGAAAACAGGCCAAGCGAGGTTTTTAAAAGTCTTCACGCTGATATGGGAATTCACTGAAAACCTTGTCCAGGATGGCCTACTTCTTGTTCCAAACTGCCCTTTCATACCCCAGGCACACGAGGTATTCCAGTTCCACACGGCTGCTTCAGCGATCCTCCAGAACAGGACAATGGACGATAACCCTATGGACATTTTCTCCTTCCCTTTCTTTAACCTTTCTTCCCCTCCCACCCCATCCCAAAGGTGGAGATGTGAAGAGAGAGGGCAGAGATGGGGTGGGAGAAACACAGAGAACCTCCGTCTCCCTGCTATGCCCTCGAGTCACACTAGCCCTGTCCCTCGGAACACTGTGATAATGCACGTTATCTGTGTCTTTATCTGCGTGTACTTGAGGGAGGCCAGCTGGGTCCTGGGTGAGACCAGCCAGCCTGGCAGGGCCTGTGGGAACCTGTGAGCTGTAGTGCCAAGGTCCCAGCATCCATCCTGCTTTGCTTGCCCACCCCGAACCTCCTGAGGCTCTCTGCCTTCCACCCAACACTGGCTTCTCAGGGGGCCCCCATGTCTGCCGCATCATATAAGTTCCCCGAGTCAAAGCAAAGTGGCCCTGTCTTAATTTTTTTTTAACTAAAGCATAGTTGTTCTACAGCGTTGTGCCAATCTCTGCTGTACAGCAAAGTGCCTCAGTTACATATGCGTCTGTTGGTCTCTCAGTCGTGTCTGACTCTTTGCAACCCCACAGACTGTAGCACACCAGGCTCCTCTGTCCAGGGGATTCTCCAGACAAGAATACTGGAGAGGGTTGCCATGCCCTTCTCCAGGGAAACTTCCTGACCCAGGGACTGAACCCTGGTCTCCTGCATTGCAGGCAGATTCTTTAACGTTTGAGCTACAGGGAAGTCCTGTTACATACAGACATTCCTTTTAAAATATTATTTTCCATTATAGCTTATCATAGGATACTGAGTTTAGTTCCCTGTGTACAGTAGGACCTTGGTGTTCATCCATCCTACAAGTAACAGTTCACATCTGCTAGCCCCGAACTCCCAGTCCTTCCCTCCCCTCCCCTCCTCCCCTTGGGGACCACAGGTCTGTCCCCTATGTCTGCGAGTCTGTTTCTCTTCAAGCGTGTGGTATGTCAGATCCCATCTATAACTGATATCATATGGTATTTGTCTTTCTCTTTCTGACTTAATTCACTTAATACGATGCATCCATGTTGCTGCAAACGGCATTATTTCATTCTTTTTAATGACTGAGTGATATTCCATTGTATATCAGAATGGCCCTGTTTTGTCTTATTTTTTCTTGAAAATCCCAGTTCGTAGCTGGCTGTTAATTATTTTGGGGTCCTGGGTGTTTTTTTTTAATTATTATTTAATTTATTTGGAGAAAGGAATGGCAACCCACGCCGGTATTCTTGCCTGGAGAATCCCACAGACAGAGGAGCCTGGTGGGCTACAGTCCATGGGGTCGCGAAGAGTCAGAGACAGCTAAGCGCCTAACACACGTGCACACACACACATTTAATGTATTACTGCATTTTCCACATTTTCATTAAAGTTTCTATAAAAGTCTCACTCAATACCCTTAAACTTAAGAATTCGTACCAAGAGCATGGCTAACTCTCCACATCCTGTCTTCTCCTTTTTCATGTTTTTAATTATTTAATCCATGTGGAATTTTTGATACATCTCCAAATGACAAAAAATTCCAAACATAGCTACTGGCTAAGAAGCCTTCCTTGAAATATAAAGTTGGGACGCTTCCCCTAACCACCAGGCCTCGTTTCTAAGCGGAACCGGGGCTGGCAAAAGTGAGGTTGGAAAGATCCACCTCGAATAAAAACACACGAGGATGGAAGGAAACAATCAAAATGTCTGTGGATGCACGCACTCGCTCAGCAAATACCTCCCGGGGCCCCCGCCACGCCGGGTGTGAGAGTCAACAAGCCCCTGATCTTAAGTTTGCATTTTCAGAGGGAACAGTAAACAAAATCTGGAGACCAGGAAGTAGCGTGAGCCAAGGAGGGTGCCGGGGGCGAGGCAGTGTCAGGAAACCACGGTGGGGACATCCGAGCAGAGGGAGACAGAGGGCAGCCCCTGCCTGCGTGCGGCCGGGCTTCCAGTGAGGGGGCCAGGCGTGGGCCAGAGGTCTATGCCACACCCACTTCTCCAGAGACCCTGCTCAGGAACCCTGCTCGCCAGCCGCCTTCTCTGGCTGAGAATTCCCAAAGAAGGCTGAAGCCCGCTGGAGTGGACTTCCCGTGGGGTTGGTGGCTCGGCTCTTATTGCCTCTGTACGGCAGGTTTCAGGTCAGAATGAGCAAGACAAGAGTGTGTGAGCGTCGTTCATTCACGCACCCGTGTGCCTTCTATGTAATATCTGTCGCCTGTGTGTGTGTGTGTGTGTGTGTGTGTGTGCGCGCTCTGTCGCTCAAGTCCTGTGTGACTCTTCTGCAACCCCATAGACTGTAGCCTGGCAGCCTCCTATGTCCATGGGATTCTCCAGGCAAGAATACTGGAGTGGGTTGCCACTGACTCCTCCAGGGGATCTTCGCAACCCAGGGATCAAACCTGCGTCTCTTGCGTCTCCTGCTCCTGCGTTGGCAGGTGGATTCTTTACCACGGCGCCACCTGGGACGCTCACGAATTGTCGGGTGAGGGGTAAACTTTCATGGAGCACCTGGGATCAAATTTAGTTTTTGCTTTCGTCTTATTCTCAGTAGATATAATTCTTCCTGGTTTTTCAGATGAGGAAACTGAACACAGAGAAGTCATGTGACTTCCCCACGGTCACTCAGGCAGTCAGTGGTGGAGCAGGACTCAAGCCAGGCTCATCCAGCTCCAAAACCATGCCCTCTTGGACAGCTAAGTTCCTCCCGCAGTGGGCCACCTAAGACAAAGCTTGAATTCAGGAAGTGGGGAGGGTGAGTCAGACCCATGCGCTCCTCAGGTAAAGCTCCTCAGGTCTCATTGTTAACTACACTCCCAAGTTCAAGTTTTACTTGGAGATATTCAAATTTTAATCAATCGTAAGCTATTTTTCCAGCTCAAATACACTGTCAAATCATAACTTCAGCTTTATTTTACAAGGAAAAGAAGCTGAAGGGACAGGCAATAAATAAAAAGGAAAAACTATTTCTCTTAGAAATTCACCTGATACGGGGATTATTGCATTTTTCAAACCATGTCTAGTTTAGACATGCCACATCTGGCATGATAGATGCTGTGTATGAATGGAAACAAATTTAGAGTAATAAATGTTTCCCAGTGTTAAAATAAACACCTCAGCGGTTCAGATTCTAGCCAGGCAATTTCTCCGCAGTAGGAAGCACTTACCTACTTTAACACTCTGCTACTTAGAAATTATCACTCAATCAATTACCGTCCACATGGGTTTATTTTTACAGAGAGCTTCAATAAAATGAGTGTGAAAATAAGTTAAACACATTCTATTCATTTTCTCAATTTTTCACCTCTCCCCATGGTGGATATGTTGACAGAAAAATTACTTCATTTTATTTCAACAGACATTTATGGAATGCTGACCAGGTTCTGTGCTGAGGGCTCAGAGACAGGATATGACAAAGAGGAATGAACTGTGGTCCCGTGCCGTTAAGGAGTGTAGGTAGCCTGCCTTGTAACACAGGCTGTGTCTCTACAGCTCAAATAAGGGCACAGAGAGGAAAATTCTGGGCTGCACAACCCCAACAGCTCCCTCCTTCTGCCCCCAACCCCAAAGCCCCTGCCCTCTGCACAGCTGACTCACCTGCGCTTGGCTGCTGCTGCTCCTCGGCCCTGACTCTTTGTGTCTGGTTAGAGCCGCTGTTCTATGTGGTCTGTCAAGCTACTCTCTCTGCTGCTACCAGATGTGGAAATAACTCTTCATCAAGAGATGTTTGTTTATTATATTGTATTTTTAAAAGAGTACATGCCTGTTAAATCATTTCTGACATAAAGTTCTGAATTTCTGTACCACCTATCTTTTTTTTTTAATAACAGTTTTATTGAGATATAACTGAAATGCCACACATTCACCCTTTTAAAGTGTGAGATTCAGTGGTCTTAGTATAGTCAGAGTTAGACAAACATCACCATTAATTCCAGAACATTTTCATCCCCAAAATGTTTCAGTTCAAGCCCCCAAAGAAACCACTTACCCGTTAGTAATCACAACCCAATTCACCAACCTATCCCCTGGCCACCACTCATTTACTCTGGATCTCTATGGATTAGTCTGTTTTGGGCATTTCCCATAAAAGAAACCATACGATACGGGGTCTTTGGTGTCTGACTTCTTCCATGTAGCATAATGTTTTCATGGGTCATCCATGCTTTATCACCTATCAGCACCTCATTCATTTTTATGCCTTAATAATATTCCATTGTATAAACAGGCCACATGTTATTTAATCCATTCATTCTGGGAGTCTAAAATTTTGGCATAGGACTTCCCTTGTGGCTCAGCTGGTAAAGAATCTGCCTGCAATGCAGGAGACCTGGGTTCGATCCCTGGGTTGGGAAGATCCCCTGGAGAAAGGAAAGGCTACCCACTCCAGTATTCTGGCCTAGAGAATGCCATAGACTACTTTATGGGGTCACAAAGAGTCGGACGTGACTGAGTAACTTTCACTTTCAGGCAGAGGGTGTCTACATGATCAGGCCCCAATAAAAACTCCGGGTATCTAGTGAGTGGTAGACAGCATTTTGGATCTGTTGCCACTGCTCATTGCTGGGGGAAATAAGTGTGTCCTGTGTGAACTGTGGAGGAAACAATGGCAACCCACTTCAGCATTCTTGCCTGGAGAAATCCCATGAACCAAGAAGCCTGTCAGGCTACAGTCCCTGGGGTCACAAAGAGTCGGATACAACTGAGCGCACATGCGCACTGTGTGAACTCCTGGGGAGAGACTCCTGGAAGTTTGTGCCTGGCTTCCTCCAGGCTCCCCCCGTGCCTCTTCCCTGTGCTGATTTTGTTCTGAGTCCTTCTGTTGCAATAAATCACAGCCATGAGTATGTTTGCATGTCCTGTGTGTGCTCCTGGGGAACCAGTGAATCTGGGGGTGGTCCTGGAAGCCCCAGGTACAATAACTGTGCTAAAGTTAACTTCTTACTTTTGATAAATGTACTATGACTATGACAGATCTTAACATAAGGGGAATCTGGGTGAGAATCTTATGGGAATTCTATTTTTGCATAACCCCTAAGTATCTCAGAAAACAATTGTTTCAAAAGGTCAAGTACTCTTTCTTACCCCACAAGTAATGCACATCTATGGCACAAAATTTGGAAAAGACAGAGAAGCATAAAGAATAAAAATAAAATTCCAAAGGCTCGCCCCCTTCCCAAGAAAAAGTCAGTTATAAAAGTAGCAACACTCTCTAATAAGGTGGATACACCAAGAGCCTGTTATACAGAGTGAAGTAAGTCAGAAAGAGAAAACCAAATATCGCATAGTAATGCATATGTATGGACTCTAGAAAGACGGTACTGATGAACCCACTTGCAGGACTGCAAATGAGACACACAGAGAGAACAGACGCATGCACACAGTGGGGGAGGGAGAGGGTGGAAGGAGTCAAGAGTGTGGCATGGAAACATACTCATTGCCCTATGTACAACAGAGAGCCGGGGGGATGTGCTGTGTGATTCACGGAGTTCCCACTCGGGCTCTGTGACAACCTAGAGGGGTGGGGTGGGGTAGGAGGGGGGAGGGAGGCTCAAGAGGGAGGGGCACATATGAATGGTTTCCTCTATGGCTGATTCATGTTGTTGTATGGTAGAAACCAACAAAATATTGTAAAGTGAATATCCTTCAATTAAAAATCAATAAATTTTAACAACAACCAAAAAAACCTCTCCTCCCTCATAGATTCCTCACCCATCAGTCACTTTCCCCAGAAGGTCATGGAGAAATAGTTTAGGGTAAGACCACAGTAATGATCGTGGGGAAGCAGGTTTTAGGAAAGGTAAGTTACCTTGATGACAGTGAAAGTGAAGTCGCTCAGTCATGTCCAAACCTCAGCGACCCCATGGATTGCAGCCTTCCAGGCTCCTCCGTCCATGGTATTTTCCAGGCAAGAGTACTGGAGTGGGGTGCCACGCCACAGGACAAGTCAACTCATGAGCCTCAGCTACTGAGCCCCGAGCCCTAGATCCTGGGCAGCACGCAAGCCGTNAAAGAAGAAAAATGTATGAACGTAGGGAACAACATATATTTCCTTTTATGAGGGGGCTTTGACATACACCTAGGGATACTGAGAGGTTGCACAGATCCAGTTTTCATCAATTTAAAATCATTTAAAATATTACTATCATGGATATTTTTTAAAATCTTCCACAGTAATTTACTTGTTATAAAAATACTCATGCAGCTTAATATCAAAACCGCAAACAACTCAACCCAAAAAGTGGGCAGAGAGTCCAAACAGACATTTCTCCAAAGAAGACACACACATAAGAAGGTGCTCTGCATCACAAATTGTTAGAGAAATGCGATCAAAACTATCACGAGCCGTCACCTCACAGCAGTCGGGAGGCCCATCGTCAAAAAAGTCTACAGACAATAAACGCTGGAGAGCGTGTAAAGAAAAGGGAATCCGACGTCACTGGTGGGAAGTAAGCTGGTACAGCCACTATGGAGAACAGTAAGGAGATTCCTTAAAATACCAGAGCTACCATATGATCCAGCAATCCCACGGGGCATACAACCAGAGAAAACTAATTCTAAAGGTTACGTGCAACTCCTTGTTCACTGAAGCACTATTTACAAGAGCCAGGACATGGAAGCAACCTAAATGTCCATCAACAGAGACATGGATCAAGAAGATGTGGTACATATACACAACGGAATATTACTCGGGCCACTAAAAAGAATTAAATAACGCCATTTGCAGCAACATGGATGGTCCTGGAGATTGTCATGCTGAGTGAAGCCAGCCAGAGGAAGACAAACGTCATATGATATCACTTATATGCAGAATCTAAAATAACAGTACAAGTGAACCTACTTAGAAACTGCGTCACAGGTTTAGAAAACAAGTTTATGGTACAAGGGAGAAAGGAGTGGGGGACAAACTGGGAGACTGGGATTGACATACATACACTACCATATATGAAAGATAGCGCGACACTCTAATGATCTACATGGGAACGGAATCTAGATGAGAGTGGATATTTGTAAATGTATGGCTGAGTCACTTTGCTGTACAGTAGAAACAACTTTATAAATCAACTACATGGCCATAAAAATTCAATTTAAAAATATCGATATGATATGTTAGAGCAACTATTAAGTTTCAGGACCAGAGAGAGTCTACCATTAATATTTTATCCACCCACTTATTACTTTATGCATTCCAGCATGAACTACAGATAGTCCCTCCTTGATAATTAAGCTAGCACTTAACTAGAACTCAAAAGTTTTTATATAAAATTTATCTGGAATTATTTTTATTATAAAATCCACTGGGGTTTGGAAAATGTATACACCTGTTTTACCCGTTTTGTTTAAAAAAAAAAAAAAAATTACCATTAGTCAAGGTGTTCCTCTGGGTTTTTCCCAGCTGATGTCCACCCCATCCCCCAGAGACAATCAATCTTCTGAGCTCCTCCCACCACAGATTAGACTTGCGGATTCTAGAACTTTGTAAAACGGAGGCATACAGCAGGTACTATTTTGTGAAGGCTTCCTTGACCTGTGCAGGGCTTCCCTGGTGGCTCAGAGGTTCAAGCGTCTCCCTCCAATGCGGGAGGCCCGGGTTCGATCCCTAGGTCAGGAAGGTCCCCTGGAGAAGAAAATGGCAATCCACTCCAGCCTTCAGCTTCCTTGACTGTGCATAAAATTTTCAAACTGGCACAAGCTGATGCATGTATCGGTGGTGGTGGTGAAGTCGCTCAGTCGTGTCCGACTCTTTGCGACCCCGTGGACTGTAACCTACTAGGCTTCTCCGTCCGTGGGATTCTCCGGGCAAGATTACTGGAGTGGATTGCCATTTTCTTCTCCAACATGTATCAGTAGTCTTTCTTTCTTTTTTTATTGCCGAGTAATATTCAATTGTATGAATACGCGACAGGGTATCCTATCCATTCTTCTGTTGATGGACTTCTGGGTTGTTTCCAGATATTGACTATTACAAATAAAACTGCTGCAAATGATGACGTACAAGTTTTTGCGCAGACACATACTTTCATTTGTCTTGGGTAAACAAATAGCAGTCAGACTGCTAGGTCATAAGGAAAATGCATGTTTGCTCTTAGAAAACAAAACAGCCAGGCCTCCCACCAGTGATGTGATGTTTGGGAACCGTGAGTTGTTCCATAACCTTGCCAACATTTACTGTGGGTTTTCGCTATTCTGGTGGGTGTGCATATCTCATGGCTTTAATTTGCATTATTCTGAAGACAGAAAATGTTGAGAAATATTTATGTGCTTATTTGGCTGCTGGCATTCTTATCTGTGTGAAGTACTGTTCCAATATTTTAATTGGGCTGTTTATCATTTTGTTACTGAGTTATAGAAGTTCTTTATAATTTTGGCGATATCAGCTTTTATAATACATACGTTTTGAAAATATTACCTCCCAGTGTGACTTGAGTATTCATCTTTTATTAGTATCTTTTGATGAGCAGAATATTTTCATTTTTGAGAAGTCTAGTTTATCAATTTTTTTTCTTTAATGATTATTGCTTTCTCTAACCAGTTTTTGAAACCTTTGACCACTCTCAGGTCATGAAGATAGTTATTTTCCTTTACAAGCTTTATAATTTTAGCTTTTGTGTGAAGGTCTATGATTCATCTCAAACCAAGTTTAATGTATGATGTGAGGTAGGGGTCAAGACTCATTTATTTTCCTATATGAGCTGATATCTAATTATGCCAGCACTGTCCTTGAAAACTCTTTCCATTCTCCACTGGACTGCATGGATGTCTGTATCAAAAATCAAATGGCCAATTAAGAGCAGGTCTATTCCTGGGGTATTCTGCTCTACTGATCTATTTTTTTAAATTAATGTGAATATCATCCAAGTTTATCACAGATCTACAGTATATCTTAAAAGTCACATATGACTTCAAGTTTGTTCTTGTTCAAAGTTATTTTCTCAATTGTAGACCTCTTACATTCTTACGTAAATTTTATAAATAGTTCATATATTTCTATTAAAGCTCCTGCTATGGTTTTGACTAAATTTGCAACTGAATTTGTAAGTCAATTTAAAGCAAACTGGAATCTTAACAACATTGAATCTTCAATTACATGATCATGGTATCTTTATTTATTGAGATCTTCCTTAATCTCAAAATACATTCTAATTTTTCTTGGGATCTCTTTCTTGATCCATAGATTATTTAGATGTGTGTTACTTAAATTTGAAATACGTTCAATCTTCCTAGACACATTTTTGTTGCTAACTCCTAATTTATTTCCATTGTAGACAGAGAGTATGTTGTATGTGATTTCACTTCATTTTCATGGAGACTTGTTTTGTCTCCCCTGTGAATATACCAAGTGCACCTAA
>SJYW01005594.1:78708-98974 GCA_006410735.1 Raphicerus campestris
TCTGTCTCTATAATTAAAGTGTTTCTCAAAGACAATATATGCTCTGCTGCTGCTAAGTCGCTTCAGTCGTGTCCGACTCTGTGCGACCCCATAGATGGCAGCCCACCAGGCTCCCCCGTCCCTGGGATTCTCCAGGCAAGAACACTGGAGTGGGTTGCAATTTCCTTCTCCAATGCATGAAAGTGAAAAGTCAAAGTGAAGTCGCTCAGTCGTGTCCGACCCTCAGCGACCCCATGGACTGCAGCCTTCCAAGCTCCTCCGTCCATGGGATTTTCCAGGCAAGAGTACTGGAGTGGGGTGCCATTGCCTTCTCCACAATATATGCTCAGGTCTTGCTTAGTTCTTTAAAAGTCCATTCTGACTTAGTTCATTATCCTTTAATGATGGTTTATTACCATTTTGTTCATTCTTTCCCCTTCTATTTTTTTATTTTGTTTCACTATTCCTTTCTTATCTTTTATATTCTATTTTGCTGCCTTCTTTTAGATCATTTGGATATTTTATCTACTGGCCTATTAGGGATAACTCTTTGTCATGCTTTTAGTGGTTACTCTAAAGATTACAATAGGGGAGAATAGAGAACATAGCATCAACATACATACACTATCAGATGTAAGATGGATAGCTGGTGGGAAGTTGCGGTGTAACACAGGGAGCCCGTATAATAATGGCTGATTCAAGTTGTTTTTAAGAAAACCACTAAGAAATCAGACATGCCAGCAAGTCTGATTTCTTTCTGTAACAAAATTAGCATATAAGTACATATTAGAAGTGTGGGGGGCACAGTATATTAGGATTTCAGCAAAACATTTGTTAGAGGTCTAGGATTAGGGGCTAAGAATTAAGGCTTGAGACAAATCTTATAAGTGCTGCTTCCTCCACTTAACTCTTTATGTAGCTCTGATCAAGCCATTTAAATTCTCTAGGCAAGTGAAAGTCGCTCAGTTGTGTCCAACTCTTTGCAACCCCATGGACTATAGAGTCCACAGAATTCTCCAGGCCAGAGTCCTGGAGTGGGTAGCCTTTCCCTCCTCCAGGGGAATCCTCCCAACCCAGGGATCAAACCCAAGTCTCCCACATTGCAGGTGGATTCTTTACCAGCTAAGCCACAAGAGAATCAATAGTGCCCTCATCTCTTAAAATGGAAAGTATAATAGTACCTATATTTCATAGGGTCTCAGTAAAGACTGAATAGGAAAAATGCACACTACCTGCCATGGCGTAAATACCGTATTAATGTCAGCTATTATTACTGCTAAAGCATAACATCTCTGTGGACAAAAGATAAAATAATGTAAAATGATTATATGACAGTGATAAAATACTATGAATAATAAATATTACTTGCCTCATCCTGTTCAACTTCTATCTATGTCTGCTTTTGTTTTATAACTTTCCAATTATCCTCTAGGAAAAAAATACTGCAATGGGATCACTAACAGTTTTGTTTAAATCTGTTGGCTCAAAAAGTATGCTTAACATTTATAACAGGAAAACATGAGAAATAACAACAATGCATTCATAGGAGACTGTGCAAATAAATTATGATCAATCTATATGTACCCCCATGAAAGATATATTTTTAGACCATTTGATTAAGTAAGAAATGTTTATTTCATATACAATATAATCACAATTTTACAAGTGTGTGTAGAAGGATAAGAGACTAGTATGAAGTGGATACAGCAAAAGGTTAATGTGATCTTTTTTATAATGTAAGGTTATAGATGATTGTTATCTCATTATAAATTACTGCATTTCCAAGTTCTCAATAATGAACAGGAATTCTTCTTATAGTTGAAAAATATTTTGATAAAAATAAAATAGAGTAGTTTTATGCACCATGACTGGCTTTCTATCAAGGTTTCTGGTCCTTCAGACCCAAAGCTTTGATCTGCAACAAGGCTGAAAGATGGCTAAGTCCTTGGACAGTAAGGAGATCCAACCAGTCAATCCTCAAGGAAGTCAGATATGAATATTCATTGGAGGGACTGATGCTGAAGCTGAACTCCAGTCTATGGCCACCTGATGTGGAGAACCGACTCATTTGAAAAGACCCTGATGCTGGGAAAGATTGAAGGTGGGAGGAGAAGGGGATAACAGATGGTTGGATGGCATCACCGACTCAATGGTCATGAGTTTGAGCAAGTTCTGGGAGATAGTGAAGGACAGGTAAGCCTGGTGTGCTGCAGTCCACGGGGTCACAAAGAATCAGACATAGCTGAATGACTGAACAACAACAATGGAGATATAAAGAAATGTTTATTAAGGAAGATGCTTAGAGAAAAGATGGCATGGGGATTAAAAAAGGCCGTACTAATTATATGGGCTTCCCTGGTGGCTCAGAGGTTAAAGTGTCTGCCTGGAATGCAGGAGACCGTAGTTCGTCATCTGCCTGGAATGCAGGAGACAGTAGTTCGATCCCTGGGTTGGGAAGATCCCCTGGAGAAGGAAATGGCAACCCACTCCAGTACTCTTGCCTGGAGAATCCCATGGAGGGAGGAGCCTGGTAGGCTACAGTCCATGGAGTCGCAAAGAGTTGGACACGACTGAGCGACTGAACTGAACTAACTATGTTTAAATACCTTAAACTATCTTACCTAATTAACAAATAACTCTCATTTGGGAGAAACTGGATCCATGGCCAGATTTCCTTTTTGAAATGAGATGGGTTTAAAAAGACCCATCCTGGAAGTCAGCACTATGCTAAGATGACTGGGATGAACTACCCCGAGTTACAAGAAGCCAACACATATCCTTTAACTGAACAAATGGGAGGAGTCTGGTCACCATCAGGTGCTCTGACACACCCAAAACAGTGCAAAGGGTGTTTGGGCACTGAGGAGCGGAGGCCTCCCTGATAGGGCAGTTGGTAAAGAACCTGCCTGCACTGCAGGAAACTCCGGTTCGACTCCTGGTTTGAGAAAATCCTCTGGAGAAGGGATAGGTTACCCACTCCAGTATTCTGGGACTTCCCTTGTGGCTCAGCTGGTAGAGAATCCACCTGCCAATGCAGGAGACCGAAGTTCGATCCCTGGGTTGGGAAAACCCTGGAGAAAGGAACGGCTACCCTCTCCAGTACTCTGGCCTGGAGAATTCGGACATCTCTCAGATCAAAGAGTTCTGTGACACGCTCTTGGTCTGATTTCAGGCATGAAAGTGAAAGTTGCTCAGTCATGTCCGACTCTTTGAGACCCCATGGAATAGTCCACGGAGTTCTCCAGGCCAGAATACTGGAGAGGGTAGCCGTTCCTTTCTCCAGGGGATCTTCTCAACCCAGGGATCAAACCCAGGTCTCCCACATTGCAGGCGGATTCTTTACCAGCTGAGCCACCAGGGATGTCAAATCTTCATCCTATCCCAATTATGAAAACTCCATGCTGAAAAGTGTTGGTCTGTTTCATGGCAGTTTTCCAAGTGCCAGAAAAAAGTGAAACTGCCTATCATCTTATAATCTTACAAGGATGATTTGTCTCTGCCCACCTAGAGGGAGTTCCCCAAGAAGACTGCTAAGGACCCTGAACACTTGGGAGGCACTTATACACAGCACCAAAAAGAAGGGATGAGAAGGCAAGGCAAGGGAACAGAAGGGAACCAAACCTAAACCAAGACCTACAGGAAGCATTTAAATGACTTTCTAAACCAAAACCGATTTCCTGTAAGACAGCTCCACATTCTAGATCCACAACCCTGGTTGGCAGCAACCAACTTTCTCGTATCACCTCCGCAGGTAACAAAGGATGCCAAAAATCAAATGACATTTCCTTTCGTTTAAATTTTTAAAAGAGAAGGTGCCACAGCATCTTTTCAGAAGTAAAAGTTAAAGGATATGTGTTGGCTTCTTGTAACTCGGGGTAGTTCATCCCAGTCATCTTAGCATAGTGCTGACTTCCAGGATGGGTCTTTTTAAACCCATCTCATTTCAAAANAAATGACTTTCTAAACCAAAACCGATTTCCTGTAAGACAGCTCCACATTCCAGATCCACAACCCTGGTTGGCAGCAACCAACTTTCTCGTATCACCTCCGCAGGTAACAAAGGATGTCAAAAATCAAATGACATTTCCTTTCGTTTAAATTTTTAAAAGAGAAGGTGCCACAGCATCTTTTCAGAAGTAGGATGGAGACTGAAGATTACAAATTTGAAACTCCAGGAAAGAAGGGAGGAAGCAACAACTTGCATAAATCCTCCAGCTCAACTCCCCACCATTGTTCAAGCAAACGTGACCCACACTCCTATTCAGGGCAGTTTCTACACCATGTTAGTGATCCAAACAAGCCTTAATGAAATCTCAGAATCTGAAATGTTAGACAAGACCTCACCTGGGACAACTGCAAACCTGCCAAGCTCCTCCTCTACCATTTCCACCACTGCCTNGAGACTGAAGATTACAAATTTGAAACTCCAGGAAAGAAGGGAGGAAGCAACAACTTGCATAAATCCTCCAGCTCCAACTCCCCACCATTGTTCAAGCAAACGTGACCCACACTCCTATTCAGGGCATTTTCTACACCATGTTAGTGATCCAAACAAGTCTTAATGAAATCTCAAAATCTGAAATGTTAGACAAGACCTCACCTGGGACAACTGCAAACCTGCCAAGCTCCTCCTCTACCATTTCCACCACTGCCTCCCAGCCACTGCGCCTCCCTGCCCACTCCTAAGGCATCTGTGAACGGAGGAACACCCACCACAGCTCTCTACTCCATGGTATTATCCCCTCTTAAGAGTCTGGGTGTTTGAAATGGAAGGAATTCCAGCAGAGATTTTTCCTCTCAAATACCACTCAACACTTTGCCAACAAAAGTACATATAGTCACAGCTATGGTTTTTCCAGTAGTCATGTACGGATTTGAGAGTTGGACCATAAAGAAGGCTGAGTACTGAAGGACTGATGCTTTTGAATTGTGGCAATGGAGAAGACTCCTGAGAGTCCCTTAGACAGCAAAGAGATCAAGCCAGTCAATCCTAAAGGAAATCAACTCTGAATATTCATTGGAAGGACTGATGCTAAAGCTGAAATTCCAATACTTTGGCCACCTGATGCAAAGAGCAGACTCACTGGAAAAGAGCCTGATGCTGGGAAAGACTGAGGGCAAGAGGAGAAGGGAGCAGCAGAGGTTAAGAAGGTTGGATGGCATCACTGAATGGACATGACTCTGAGCAAACTCCAGGAGATAGTAAAGGACAGGGAAGCCTAGGGCGCTGAAGTCCATGGGATCACANGAGAAGGGAGCAGCAGAGGTTAAGAAGGTTGGATGGCATCACTGAATGGACATGACTCTGAGCAAACTCCAGGAGACAGTAAAGGACAGGGAAGCCTAGGGCGCTGAAGTCCATGGGATCACAAAGAGCTGGACACGACTGAGTGACTGAACAACAACTAATTGGAGGCATCTGAATAACCACCTGGATAATCAGCCCCAGGGACAAAAGCTGCTTAATTTTAACAAGGGCACCAAACCTACCCAGATTTCTCTGGGTTCGAGAAGGGAGCCACAGTTACTCAGTTACCACGATTATTAGTCTGGAGAAGGCAGGAAACACTGAATGATGCTGAGTGTTATGAAAAATATACGTAGGTTTTGACATGATATCTAAACAACCAAAGAAACATGGCATAATCCACTTTGATTACACAGTCCAATCTCCTGCGGAAGGCTGAAAGAACTTACCTCAGAAGAGAAAAACTTAAGTCTCCATTGCCTTAAGTCCTTTTGGAATGAGGCTGGGTATAAATAGACCAACCAGTCAGCCTGCCTTTAAGATATAAGATAGGGGAGAGTTACTCCCCAGTCAGCAGGGCCTGAGTGATCACTGTAAAGGTTTTGGCCAGTGGTCTTGACACCCAGGGAGCTTCCCAGGCGGCAGAATCCACCTGCCAATACAGAAGATGCAGGAGACATCCTTGGTTTAGGAAGATCCCCTGGAGAAGGCAATGGCTACCGACCCCAGTATTTCCCAGGGACGGAGGAGCCTGGTGGGCTACAGTGCGTGCAGTCACGGACGTGACTGAGAAACTGCACACACTTGACGTCCCAGTCCCATTTGCACAGCAGGATATTTCATTTAAAGGGTGTTTTTGGCTTTGAAAAGGAAAGAAAATGAAGCTGTGGATCTAGTACAACCTTATCCATTTACAGACACCCAGAGAGGTTGAGAGCTTTACCCAGCGTCACACAGATAGTATGTCAAAACAGCACAAAGTTTCAGCCTAAGTTTCCAGGGTTGTTGAACACCGTTCAACACCATTCACCGTTACTTACATTCTGAAGTAATTTCTCTGTACTCACATGATCTAATTTTAACAGTGAAAACCCCATTGGCATCCAGGTGACCTCTAGAAAAAGAGGTAAGTGCAGACCTTACCGTAACTCCTTCCCCTTCTCTTGTCTTCTCTATCCTTCTCACATCTCAAGGAAATACCTCCCTGCCAAGCAATGACTTCATCACTCTCCTTCTCGCTAATTTGAATACTCTTGTGGGAGAGCCAAACAAAAAATGAAAATGATGAATGACTCCTTGTGCAACGCAGAAAAAATGTGGTGTTTGGGATCTCAACGTGATGGAATACCCCTCATGCAGAAACAGAACATGCTTCTGTCCAAAACAAAGATGCAGAAACGAGAGTATTTCAGAGCTCCAAGGGCGTCTGGCCAAATGGTAAGTGTGCAGAAGACTTTAAAGGGCCAGATGAAAGCAAATCAACCCTCACCTCCAGAACAGGTAAGTGTTTTATTTGAAAGAAAAACAGAAGTTTTTCTAAGTAAATCACAAAGCCAAGTCAGGGGAGAAACAGTAGAAGGGGAGAGGGATGGTACAAAGGGGAAAAGAAAAATATCTGCTTGATTATCCAACACATTCACCGATTTTTACCAAGATAAGTTTTTTAACCCAGAGCTCAGCCTTCATCTTCTCATCACATACATACAGGTAAGTGGTCACACTGCAATTATCATGCACACTAAATTCTCATGATATTTAAAATCTTTTCCACATAGGAGTTAATGTTAATTCATAAACTGAATTTTGTGGGTTTTCTGTGTTTAGAGAGGTTTTTAAATTAATCACATATTTGAGGTATAACACGATGTAAAATTAAGGTCCACATGTTAATTCACCACATTTATATACTGTAATATCCTTGCCACTGCAGCAATAATTAGCAATTCAATCATGTGACCTAATTATCATTTCTTTTTAGTGGCTGGAATAATTAGATTCTGGTCTCCTGCAACTCTGATGATTATAACACAATATTGTTGTTGTATTATACTGTACCCTATACTGTACATTAAGATCTCTACTCAGTGCAAATCTGTATCCTTAAGAAACAAACCCCCACCCTCCAGCTCCTGATAACCACTTCTTTACTGTGTTTATGAGTCTGGCTTTTTTTAAGATTCCACATACAAGTGATATCAGACAGTACTTGTCTTCCTCTGTCTGACTAACCTCACTTGGTATAATGTCCTCAAGGTCTAGCCATACTGCTGTATAATCAAGTATTTAAAATGCTGTTTTCGTGTCGTACATTTCTTGCTGCATTAGAACCTCGGATCATATCCTCAATCTTCATTTTTGCTATTTCCAGAGAGGCGGCCATCAACTGTCTCCATATCAGAAAAGAGCCCATCTTAGTTGGCAGGCAGAGAGGAGTTTTAAACCAGCACTTGCTGGCCAGCCTGTTCCATGTCAGAAGCTGTCCCATAGGCTGTTTATGCTTCCCTTTGACCTCTGAGACATGACTGGCTCTCCTGAATGGGCATTACTATGGTTTAGCCATTTTTTTTTACGATGAGAAGTCATGAAATTTGCCCCAGGCCAGCAGCCCGTGAAACTCCACTGCCTGTTTTGCCGTCAGTATCCCATGCTGGCCCAGGGTACAAGCTCACTCTGGATGCCCTAACATCATCTAAAAGGCCCTGTTGCTAACAAATAACTCCTTTGCACTTTACAATGATAGAGGAAAAGATTCCACGCATCAGAAGACTCAACTCCCTTCTAAACTACAGTCAAAACTCTTGGTTTTCTCCCTAAGGTAAATCTAGACTGAGATTTTTAAGGGACCTCCATATGGTTCTCCACAGTGGCTGTACCAATTTACATTCCCACCTACCTTGTCTCCATACCCTCTACAGCATTTACTGTTTCTGGATTTTTGGATGAGGGCCATTCTGGCTGGCGTGAGGTGATATTTCATTGGAGTTTGCTTTTTTAAAAAAAAATTATTTATTTTTAATTGGGGGATAATCAATTTACAATATAGTGTTGTTTTCTGCCATATGTCAACATATTGTTAGCCGGCTATACACCAATGCAAAGCAAATAATTTATAAGAAAAAAAAAATCTGGACTGAGATTAAAAAAAGAAAACTTTTGTCACATTTATTGCCTTTTCTAGCCCCAAACCTTGCTTTACCTTGCATCATCTTTTGTGGTCCTTTATTACTGGTTTAAATACAACCAATAGAGACATTCATACTAAATCAAATATAGTATAAAATCAAGCAGTTCTGCAGAGTAACAAATATCTGAGATGTTTGAGGAAAAAAATCAAGAGAATGAAACAGTATCAAATCCATGCAAAAGGTCTGGAGGAAGATACAGATAATACACAAGGCAAACCCATGGGACTAATAAATACCTTCAGACTGTTGAAGTTTCGGCTCTTTTGAATTGACTATCATTTTCATAAGTCACAAGAGTCAATTAAGTCAAATAATTTTAAGGATTAAGATTTAGAGAAAGTTTGATTTAAAAAAGAGAAAGTGAACTGGCTACACATGTTGTAAGGGAACCACAAACAGAATCAACCGTGTTTTCTCATCTTTCCTGAAAAGCTCAACTCAAACAACACATGTTTTGCAAAACAATCACCACTGAGGAGCCATTGTGCTTCTGGTACAATGAGAAAAAATTGTCAAAATCTTCAATAAAAACTCCACCCCAAGGAAACAAACCTCAAGAACCCAAGTCAAGCTGACCATGATTTGCTTCACTGATGCTCACAGTACCACCACCGGAAGAATGCACCGGTCAAAAAAGGAATCCTATCTAAAATCTAAGGAATAATGAGAATTCAACAACATGAGCTACGCACTAAGAGCGTAGCAGACATTTTACATACATCCTCACCCTATCCTGGAGCTGAGCGGGGGCTCCTGGAAGGAAAGTCCCACATCTACTCTATTCCCCACTGGGTCCCAGAGCCTAGTGCAGAGTCCTGCACACAGCTGGTGCTGAAGAGAAATTAGCTGAGGGATTGAACTGGGAAAGAAAAGAGAAGCTAAAGAGCTGAGACTATTACCAGCTACTTCACATAGACATGGAAATGGATGCTTGAAAGGTTACTGATTTGCCTGAGGTTACTCATGTGGCAAATGGTGGTGGACCTGCAATTCCAACCCTGGGCTGCAATATTCCCCATTAAGCTCTAAGCCCCTAGGTCAACCAAGATATTCGCCCCTCAGTCATGGGAAACGAGTGAGCACAGGAACCTCGGCAGTTGCTGAAGTGCACAGGGTCTGTGCTGTGCTGCGCTTTAGTCCAACTCTTTGTGGACTGCAAACAGCCAAGCTCCTCTGTCCATGAGGATTCTCCAGTGTGCTGGAGTAGGCTGCTATGCCCTCCTCCGGGGGAATCTTCCCAACCCAGGAATCGAATCCTAGTCTCCCACATTGCAGGTGGATTCTTAACCCATCTGAACCACCAAGGGAAGCTCACCATAGGATCTAAGTTTAACCGAAAAGTCTGGTATACCCTCAAAGATTAAGACTGTCACCCACCACTGAGAACTTGCAAAAGACTGTGCTTTGAGTTTGGAGGAGGGTCCAGGGGAAGAGCTTCCAAGCATAGCAGACTGTCCGACATGTCCCTGAAGTGTTTCGTCACTCACAAGGTATCGGCTTGATGGTCACTTTCAGTCTCACGTTTCTATACAGTAAAATGTGGGGAACTTTCAGGTTGTTAAATGCTGTTCAACATGGAGAGAGAGGCAGAAAGAATGTCCAGTTCTAATGAAAATGCTATCTAAATAGAACACGCTGTCATTATCACAGAATGGCAAGCATCATAATAAGTTTGTCCTACTGAAAAACATAAAATCAGTTTAAAAATGTAAACTAAACATCCCAAAACACTAGCAATTAATATGGAAACATTTCTGGCAAACAATAGGCCATTTTATCATTTGATTCCAGGAGTTCTGCATGTGAAAGGTTAACTTATTCAGGTGTTGAGCTGAGACCAAGAAAACAAAAGCATTTGATAGAGAATTGGCTAGAATAACTCTTCAGGCGTGATCAGCAGAGTCAAAGGCTGGAGTTACACTATAAACCTTAATTTAGAAGTAAACATTAAAATGAAGGTCTCTTTAAATTCTCCAATAATTTTCACTTCAAAAGTACAAAGTTGGCCCATAAAAAAGCTCACGCTAATTTATTTCAAAGCAATCAACTTCTTAAAAACCCTTTATTTCACAATTAGGCTAACATCCCATTAATTTGGGTCACTTACCAACGTTATTTATCCCTTGCTCATTACCTATGTGCACATTAAGAGTACACCGATAACACAGTACAGGCATTAATATGTAAAACATCAACAAAAGCCATCTGGAAAGCTAATGAATAATCAAGGGATTTCAAATTAAACTACAGAATTTTCCCTTAGAATCTTTAGGACAACACTGTCAAGTTCAATCTATTCACTTCGCCTCCAGAATCAATTTTTCAAACTTTATGACAGGTCTAATCGCTTCCACCTGTGTCTCTAGCTTGACTCTTGACTGGCATGCTACCAGCCAGGGTGGAAATGTAGACAAAGACCCCTATTAGGATCCGGCTGTTTCTCTACTGTGAGGTCACTCAGCCATTAAATTAGTTCCAGCCCAGTTTCTGTCCTCTCAGGCCTCCACTTGTGGGGAGGAGGGTGCGCAGTAGAGCGAGTTAGGGGAGCAGAGTCAGAAGAGAAGAAAGGCGCAGAGATGTCGGGGCTGACTGGCCACGTCTGCGAAGGGCGGAAGATGTTAAGGGTTGACGGAACACGTATGCGAAAGGCGCAGAGATGTCGGGGCTGACTGGCCACGTCTGCGAAGGGTGGAAGGAGATAGTAGGGGCTGATGCGGCACATATGCGAAGGGCGTAAGATCTGTTAGGGGCTGTGGGACACGTATGCAGAGAGGTGAGAACCTGGGACTGGCCCCAGATTGTGACACAAAAAAACAGTATCTTTCTTAAACGTTGCAGGCTCTTCTCTCCTGTGCGATTTCCCCCAAATATGTTTTAGTGACTTGGGTGGATTGTTTCTCCTTGTCTTTCCCTCCGCTTGGAGAAAGTCCACCGTCTCCCATACAAGCTTTCCTCAAAGGACGCTGAAGCTAGTTCACAGAACCATTTCGGCCCTCTAAACGCCTTGGAGGTTACTGAGAGCCAGGAAGGTGGGCAGGGTATAGGGTTCTGACTCCAGGATCACTCCATTCGGAGGAGCTCACGTGTTTCTGATGCTCACATCATAGAACTGAGGCGAGCAAGGCCCAAGGGTGAGAATGCCAAGGTCACAGAGCTAGCTGGTGATGAAATCTTCAGGTCCAGTGTTTCTCTCTACTAGACAGTGAGCTTCACGCGTGACACAGAAACTGCTCCCAAAACTGCTCCCAAAACTTCACTCATCAGTCTGCTCCTCACCCAGCGCCATGTTAAGTGTTGTGACCACTTCTCTCTCTCTGCTCAAACTCCCAGGCTCAGACCAAGAAGAGGTGAACAGACGTGTGTGCATGAACTGAGCGTGCCCTGGGAACCGCTTCCTCCAGGACACTGTGAGGTTAGGGCAGTACACTCCCCGCTTTCTCTCCCCAGTGCCTAACACAGGGCCTAGTGTATAGCAAGCACTCCATAAATGCTTACTCCACGTGGGGTGAAGGCAAACTTAAGCGTGAAAAATCAAGGGACTTCAACAATGGTAAGAAAATAAACCTACTTAACAAAGAAATCTAAATTATTCTTTACAAATTAAAAAAAACAAACAAACAACAGCCCATATGTGGCCAGTTCATCCAGGATGTATACAAGGATGCAAAGAGAAGCAGTATGAATGAGTTCATCTGGCTCACCACACACTGCGGCTTTACACCTAAGTTGTTTCAATCTCTGATCATTGAACTATTGCTCAAATAAAAGACAACCACACAATTACCATAATGGCTCAATTACCCTAAGCCTGCGCTCCAAGGTCTAGTTTTCCCCTTCCTGCCTTCCCTAGGGCTGATGGTCAATCAATGCTTATCATGAGATTCCACTAAATGTGCAGCGCTCTGGACCAAACCAGGTCAGAAACAGCACCTGGAGGCACTTGTCCAGCAGTGAGGAGGGCTGAGCAGTGGCCGATCCACACCCCCTTGTCTGGGACCCCACCACCACCAGCAGCTCACATCTTCAAATGGCTTCCCAGGTCTGCAGCCACAGGACTGACCACAGAACACAGTGAAGGTTCCCTGGTCCAGACGCAGGACTAAGCCCATGGCACTGGTGGGACTCTTCCCAACCACCTGAGCTAACTGCTCACAAGAAAAGCTATCAGGAAATAACTCAGAGGGAAAAAAAGATTGTCTAAGTGAACCGAAATCAGAATTTACCTGTTACCCTGACCATCAGGTAGAAAATGCATTTCGTGGTTAGAAATACATGTTAAAAAAAAAAAAGCCTGGGGTGGGGGATTCAGGGTGAAATTAAATTCTTCCAACCAAATTTGGTTGGGTGGCTTGCCATGTCAGACTATCCGGGAGACAGCACTCGCTCACGTGGTTTTTGCTCTTTATAACTGGAGGGCGAATCCTCAGGGCCATCAAACACAACTTGATGTTATCAGCAAGGCACTCCCTCATTTCCCTCTGTTCTTCTTTGTCCTCAGAGCTCCTTCCCCTCTACAGAACCACTGGCCAAGTTTTAACTGGGGCAGGATGTGATGGTGGTGGTGGTTCACAGCTTCAAGACCAGCCTGCTCCCCTGACAGGAGATCAAATGAAAGCTTTCGGTGCTACCTCAGTGTCACGGTAGCTTAGCTTGGCTTGTGGTCAAAGAAGCACACACAGCCTCCAACAATTTGTCCAAAGAAAAAGGTCCAAATCCTCCTGGATTCGTAATAACATAATAAAGTTACCTCTAATGACACTGAATAAGCAGCAAAATAAAACCAGTTACCTGAAAATAACTTTCCAACTAAGATTTTAACTTTTGCAAGCAATGGGGCCATCATGATGTATTATATACTACTTAAAGGCCTCCTGCTAATTTTTTAGCAGCCTGACAAACAGAAAGTACAAAGAGAAGTTAGAAAGACTTCTAACTGCCCTCTAATATCTCCCCTCCTCTCCTCCTGGTTAACAGAAACCTAATTTTCAATAGATTCATCGATGCCAAGTACAAAGATGGCATTTATTTCCTAGTCGTCCTTGGAGGTAAATATGGTCATGTTCTAGCCCTGGGAGATGAACAAAAACATCATGAGCAATTTCTCAAAGAGCCCATATGTGGACATGCCCCAATTTACACTCTCCTTTGCTCACCAGGTTAAAATGAGAGAGAATATAAAAGCTTGGGTTACCTCTTGGCACCCACCCTAGCAAGGTACCCACAAGTCCTCTTGGTAACACACTGCCCACTGCCCAAACCCAGCAACCATAATCTCAATGTTTCAAGATTGCCCCAGTACAAAATATTCTTCACTATTGTCCACAAAAATGGTCTGAAAGTGCTAATGTTTTTCCATCTGAATTTCGCCTCCCCAAAATTTTTTGTTAAATATTGTCCGATTTTTTATTTGGCAGATATGATAATCATAATAGTGTGCACTGGAGTAGCAAAAGATTATCAGAGAGTTTGTACAAGCAAGCAATAATTGTTCCGTACAAATACAGGCTTTATCTTCTCTATGGGAACACCAAGGATTGGGGAGTGGAGGCAGGAGATGATGGCAACACTGAAAGAAAAAAAACCAACACAAAACCACTCGGGAGACAAGACCTGTTCATTGCCATCGCCCCTTTCCACTTTGTCTCCCCACTGCTAATTCCCCTATAGTAACGCTGTTTCTACACCCTGTACATACACTAAAATTGCTGTTTCCATGACTGAGCATGAGAGTCACGAAATCCTAAAATTACCTCATCACCTTATATCAACATACTAGCAAATTCCAGAAATTATTGTTCAGAAGAAAAGCCAAAATATTTCCACACGTTCTACATGCTGAGTTATGTATCTGCCTAATTACGCAGTTTCACAGGTCAAAGTGCCCAGAAACCAGGAAGGGGGTGGGAGATTTTGCAGTCTTAACGTTCCTCAAATTTTAGTCCCATGTTGAAGGAAGATTCATGCCCTCTAGAACCCTAGTTTTTAAACTATCTGTCTCAACATAAAAGTATTAATTAACAGAGACTAATTTGGAGTTTAAAATTAACCTTTCATCTGTTTCCCATTGTTTAACCTTTAATCAAAGTCCATGAAACAGAAGAAATAAGAAGGAGAACTTGAAATAAGACTGAATTTCCAAGATCCCAATGGGATTACAGAATGCTTTAAAAATGCATTGGATAGCAACATACCAAAACAGGTAAGTACAAAGCTCCTGTTTATTTCAACTCAACACAGCTTACATGGTTCAAATTTGCTATGCTAATACTCCGCAAACATCTTAAACTGGTTATAACATCTCAACACTGGTTACAAGAGTAAAATGGCAACGTGAACAATAGCGCCAACTGTCAAACACCTTTTTTTCATAATATTCTTTTTCCCAATGACATTATGAAAGGTCAGGTTAAAGGCAGAAGGACACAAGGTACAGAAGTCCCTCCTTCTTTAAAACACATATCTCTGACCCAATAACTTTAGTTTCTCTATCTACAGACGGGTGTATTTCTAGTAGTATATTAAAGAGTTATCGCTCTAATCTTCATGATTAAGTTGTGAATAAGCTATTGCTTTAAGCACAGCATTAAGTTATTGCGCTAAATCTTCCTCCCTCTCCCTGAGCACTGGCTGGGGAGAACCATCAAGATACCTGGGGTCCTCCAAGCAACCACAGAAACCAGCCTGGCCAGGACTCACCCGTCCAGAAGACTCATCGTGGTGGGCGTCACTTCGGCAAACAGAACGACTTTCCCAAGTTTTCTTGTCATCAGGTTTTGTCGATAGATCTCGAAGTCAAAGTTTTCTGATGAGAAGGACTCCATGTCAGTCACCACGGGTATGGCGGATGGGGTGATTTCTATTTCAGACGTGTAGGATGAAATGAATTTCAGGGAGAGCTTGCTGGATCTTATTACTCCTTCAGGATCCACATGTTTCCGCAGCCACTGCACAAGAGGATCTCGGATTTCCTGCGCCATAAAGAAAAAAGTGGGAAGGTCGTAATTTGGCATTACATTAGATGATGGTAGCTTTCCCTTAAAATGCCACTTTGGTAAGAGAAGTACTTCCTAATTCATGACCAATAAAAGCTAGGTTAACATATTCTGAACATAAAAACTATCATACCATAGACAATGAGTACACTAAGTATGGGCTTCCTGGTGCCTCAGTGGAAAAGAATCCGCCTGCCAGTGCAAGAGATTTGGGTTCAATTCGGGGGGAAGATGCCCTGGAAAAGGAAATGCCAACCCACCCCAGTATTCTTGCCTGGAGAATTCCATGGACAGAGGAGCCTGGCGGGCTACAGTCCATGAGGTCACAAAAGAGTCAGACATGACTTAGCAACTAAACAATACTGCTGCTGCTAAGTAGCTTCAGTCGTGTCTGGCTCTGCCCGACCCCATAGACGGCAGCCCACCAGGCTCCGCCGTCCCTGGGGTTCTCTAGGCAAGAACACTGGCGTGGGTTGCCATTTCCTTCTCCAATGCATGAAAGTGAAAGTGAAGTCACTCAGTCGTGTCAGACTCTTAGTGAGCCATGGACTGCAGCCCACCAGGCTCCTCCGTCCATGGGATTTTCCAGGCAAAAGTACTGGAGTGGGGTGCCATTGCCTTCTCCAACAACATTAAGCATACCTACATTATAAAAATATGAACTGGTTCAGAAAGCAAGATCCAGGGAAATAGGCACATTTCTATCCTACACTAGATCCTAAATTCTCAAAAGTCCTTCCTTTCCAGTTCTAGAGTTCATTAGTGATCCTCTAGGCTTCTATACATTTTACAGAAAGTTTTTAACCTTATAATTCCACCTCTCACAGAAATTCATTATCTAGGAAAATAAAAGCCTAGGTGAAAAGTCACAAAGTACTAAGATACTAGAGCATTCCCTCTCGGCCTCTGCACGACCTCCACTTCGTCTCATAGACAAGCTGACCACTACCAGCCACTGACAGGTCACCAACAGTGAAATGAATGGAGTACCCAAGACGCTTTCGCTTTACCCCAAATGCAGTCCATGGAGGGGAAGGCAGAAGTCCAGTACTTACGACCTATCCTACCTCCCAAGAAGCTGCAACTTCCTCTTGGACCCTGGGGGACCCGGGGCCTCCCCTTGGGGTGGAGCATCAGGGGATTCAGGTGGGGAAGTCAGCATCCCAAGGGGCCAGCACAAAACATATTAAAATCTGTTACAAGAAGTGCTGATCTGAACTCCTGGGCCCTCTTCACACAAATGCCAGGCACTTCCAAAGAGGAGACAGGCTTTCTGTTAGCATCTGGGGTCTGTCCCAAAGCGCTGCATGCCTAAGAGAAGCAGCTTCAAAGATGAAATTTCATTTAACTAAATTCACTTGATGAACCTTTAAAATTCAGTTCCCCTTTGTAGAAAACACAGAGGCTAGAGGAACAAGTTAAATGGTTTCAGAAGGAAGTGATCAGAAGAAATCCAGAGAGTGAAACATTTTATAGCACAAGAATCTTCAAATGTGTGTGTGTGAAAACAAATCTGAATTTCCTTCAACACACTGAACAGCTGGATGTTATAAGGGCACCGCACAAGCTAAAGATACATCAATGGTTAGGTTAAATCACGCACACAGAGAGAGAGAGAGAGATGTAAAATAATCTGAAAAATAAACACTTCTTAACTAAGTTGGTTTTCATTAACTCAAGCAGGGAGGTAAACAGTTATTCAACAGGTGTAGGTAATGTGATTCCTCTCTATTCAAAGTCAATGAAAGTCAAGATGAAACCAAAAAGAAACAGCCAGCACCAGGAAGAACTTTCAGAACAGGAAGAAAGCAGGGAACCACCTCTGGAGCAAATTATCCGATTGGCCATCTACACATCATTCATCCATTTGAAAGAAACACATAGAGATGTACAAATATGCAAAAGAAATTAAAAGTGGAGTAGGCAAGGTACAGGAGGTTTTTATTTTTAATCTTATACTTCTTTCATATAATCTCTCAGGACTTAATCAGGGCAAAGTAAGTTGCTCAGAAAAAAAGGAGAACCTAAAAAGATACAAAATGAGGTGAGGAACCTCTTAAGAAATATAACTATATACCATCTATAATTCTCCTCAATATTTATACTCATTATAGTCAAATGCAACTTGTAGACATCGAGTAAAACTAAGTACACAAGGGTAGTATTTAGGCTCCCCTCCACCCCTATTGTCCTTGGACAAGAGATAAAATTCTGGTCACAAGAAATATCAAAATTACTACCTGTTTGAAGGAATTCTGCCTGGTATATGCTATAAAAGGACATAAGTTCAATGATGACTTAAGAGTTGCAGAAGTAGCTGCTAACACATATAAGGAAAAGGAATGAATTAATGAATCTTAGCTTAACTCTACCAATGACCACTAAGAGAGTATAAAAATGCTATTGAAGAGAAAAGTTTAGATCATATATATCAAGACAAATGGGTAGAAGTAAGTAGTATTAACAATCCTCTACCCCCAAAATCTACCTAAATCTTTAAACACAACTACCAGAGAGTGCAAAAATGTCACCGCTTTCAGGAAGACTTCTCTGACCCACAGCCTGTCTAGGTTAGGACTATCCTTCATAAACTTAATGACTTCATAGCACTTTTCAAACTGTAATTCCATAGTTCGTACAACTGTTTACTCAATGTCCCACTGTTTTGCTAGAATAGAACATAAGCTCCATAAAGACAACAAATGTGTGTTTCTGTCTTGCTCCCAACTGTATCCATGGCACCTGGTACCAAGTGAATATTGCATGCTTAATAAGCATTCATTGTATAAATGCACAATAAACTCCATACCAAAATAAAGTCCCACAAGTAACAGACATAAACAGGTATATCAAAGAGGGAAAACCTAGAAAAGGCAATGATAAGAGATGGCCTTGAAATGGATATAATATGCATCAAAAAGAAAGGTGAAATTGTTAAATCAGTTCTGTTGAAAATAAAACAACTGCTATCAAATTCCACCCCAATGAAATTCATAAAAACCTTCTAGTTAATGTTATTTTTTTAACATTTGAACTTTAAGAATTTAGTATTTACTTTTCTCTAAGATTTCAGGCTAATTAAATACAATTTAAGTGGAACCAAAAACAACGTTTTATAGTCACATAAATGCTGGCCCCTTTGAATTCACCACAGCACTAGGAAAACACTAGCTATTCTCAAGGAAGGTGAATGTGCCTCTGTTTCCTATTGGGACATGTCACACACAATATGAAAACCCCAAGGAATCCACCCAAAAAAAAGTACTAGAACTAGTAACTTAGTTTTCAGCAAGGTTGCAAAATATAAGGTCAATATAAAAACTGGGTTTATTTCTAGCCATGAATATCTGAAGCCTCAATTTTATTTAAACATCACTTTCAATGGCATCAATAGATGTGAAACATTTAAAGCAGAAATTAAAATATGTGCCAGACTTGTACACTGCCAACTATGAAAACACTGCCAACTTAAAGAAGTCCTAAACAACTGAAGAGATATACTATGTTCATGGATTAGAACACTCAGTATTATTAAGACATCAATTCTCCAATTTGATCTACAGATTTGATGCAATTCCCATCAAAGTCCTAGCAAGCTTTCTTTTTTGGATGTTGATAAGCTATTTCTAAAGCTTAAACAGAAATAGAATAGGCCTAAAATGACGAAAACAATTTGGGGAAGAAAAAAGTTAGAAGATTTCCATTATGTGACTTCAAGACATTATAAAGCTATAGTAATTAAGACAGTATGGTATTGGCTTGGTGAGGGTAGTGGTGGCTTAGTCACTAGGTCATGTCCAACTCTTGCAACCCCATGGCCCATAGCCTGTCAGGCTCTTCTATCCATGAGATTTGCCAGGCCAGAACACTGGAATGGGTTGCCATTTCCTTCTCCAGGGAAAATTCCCGACCAGGGATCATAGGTGGCTTCTTTACCACTGAGTCACCAGGGAAGCCCACTGTATCGGCTTACAGATAGACATACATTACTAAAGACAGAATAAAGTCCAGAAATAGGGCCACACATGTATGTTCAATTGATTTTCAACAAAGAAAAAGAATCATCTTTTCAATACATGGTGCTAAAACAAGGGGACATATGAAAAAAAAAGAAAGAAAGAAAGAAAACCACCAAAATTTAACTTGAAATGAAACACAGACCTATATGTAAGCAGGTCCAAATGGAATGCTGTAAAACTAATAAAATAGAGGAGGAAATTTTTCTGATCTTAGGATAAGTATTAATCTTTTCTCTGAAAGAAAGGAATATGAACTCTCAAAGAAAAAAAGAACTAGACTTTATAAAAATTAAGAACCCTAAGAACTGCTGCCATTCAAGGATTAATGTTAAGAAAAATGAAAAGACGATAAAAG
Source organism: Raphicerus campestris (assembly GCA_006410735.1). Taxonomy (NCBI): domain Eukaryota; kingdom Metazoa; phylum Chordata; class Mammalia; order Artiodactyla; family Bovidae; genus Raphicerus; species Raphicerus campestris. The sequence goes on from SJYW01005594.1 coordinate 98,487, forward strand.
TGAGAGTAACTATTCTTAATACACATATCTGACAAAGGACTTGTATCCAGAATGCAAAACAAAAACAACAAAAAAGCACTTAAAAAATGATTTTATTTCTTTTTGGCTGTGTTGAGTGGGGGCCTCTCTGGTTGCGCTGCTCAGCCTCTCATTGCGCGGCAGCTCTTGCTGTGGAGCTGGGCTCCGGAGCACGTGGGCTCAGCAGTCGCGGCTCCCGGGCTCCAGAGCGCAGGCGTAGTACTAGAGGCGCAGGGGCATACCTACTCCTCGGCATGTGGGATCTTCCCAGATCAGGGATCGAACCTGCGTCTCCTGCACTGGCAGGTAGATTCTTTACCACTGAGACACCAGGAAAGCCCTCCAAAAAACACTCTTAAACATAATTATAAGAAAACAATTCAACTTAGAACAGCAGCAAAAAGATTTGAAAAGACGTTACCCAAAAGAAAATATCAGATGGCCAAAGAGCACATTAAAAGTGCTCAGCA
>SJYW01005594.1:114546-131034 GCA_006410735.1 Raphicerus campestris
GTTTATATATATACCCACACACACTGGAATATATATATATATATATATATATATGCACACATGCACAGGGGTATTTTATGTATGTATGTACACGCACACACTGGAGTATTTTATGTATATATATACATACACACACACACTGGAGTATTTATACATACATATATATATATACACACACCGGAATATATATATATATTCACACATGCAGTGGAGTATTTTATGTATATATGTACACACGCACACACTGGAGTATTTATATATATGCGTGCATGCATGCTATGGAGTATTTTATGTATAATGTACACACGCACACACTGGAGTATTTATATATATGCGTGCATGCATGCTATGGATTATTTTATGTATATATGTACACATGAACACACTGGAGTATTTATATATATGCGTGCATGCATGCTATGGAGTATTTTATGTATATATGTACACACGCACACACTGGAGTATTTATATGCATGCATGCATGCTATGGAGTATTTTATGTATATATGTACATATACCACATTTTGTTTAACCATTCATCTGTTCATCTTTTGACTGATGTGGGTTGTTTATACCTTTTGGCTATCGTGAACAATGTTGCTCTGAACATTGGTTATTGCTGAGGTATGTGTTTGAGGAAGCTTCTGCTTCCCACTCTTTTGAGTAGGAAGTAGGAAGATGGAGATGGCTGGGTTATATGTTGATCTGTTTAATGCTTTGAGGAACTGCCAAACTGGACCCCTTGTATTTTGAGAATCAGCATTGCTGGAAGCACTCTGATGAATTATTACTTGGGGACCTAACTGGAAAGATGCATCATCAGGGGCCCCACAGGAAATCTTGCTGGCTTGGTTCCAGATTTCATGCCGGGGCTGAGGTGGATGGTCTCAGTCCCAGATGCTTAGGAGTAGAAGAGGCGGCAGCCGAGAGTCCAGCTGGAGAGTGTGTCCCCACATAATGAGGGTAGTGCTCCTGGGCCAGGAGCACGTGTGGGAAAGTGTGTCCATTTCTTTCAGAGGTGTTTTGTGTATCTGGGATCATTTTGGCCCTTGGGTGTCTGTGGGTGACAGTTACCTGGATGCTTGTGGGGACAGACTGCTTTCAGCAGCGAGTCACTGAAGCTAGAAGCCCCTGCAGGCCCATTCATTCTGGGGGTGACAGTGTTGGGATCAGTGACTGAGCATATTTGGGGGGTACAGGAAGGTGGGGCCCTTGGGCATCCAAGCAGGGGATCAGTGCCATCCAAGGAGGAATCTGACTTCCATCAGACTGCAGTGGGTCGGTTGGAATTGAGACAGCAGAAAGGTCTTCACAGGGGACCAATCACCTAAGGAGGAACTCACTCATCTCAGACCCCGCCTGAGGCTTTGCTCTGCTTGGTTCTGGTGGTCAGAATAAAAGTTTACCCTGAAGGCTGCCACATGAACAGTCCTTGCTTTAAATGAGATCAGGACCAAAAACAGTCTTGCTTTTGCAAGAGTGTCATCTCTCTCTCTTTTTTTTTTTTTGGCCACGCTTTGAGGCTTGTGGGATCTTAGTTCCCTGACCAGGGATCAAATTCATGCCCCCTGCAGTGGAAGCACGGAGCCCTAACCACTGGATCATCAGGGGATTTCCAGGAGTGTCATCTTTTGATTGTAAAAATCTTCTATGCTGTGTGCCTTCATCACTTGTGTGAAGACACTGAGTGAATGTGAAATTGTCTGGGAATATTTTGTTTGTAAAATACCAGTAGTAAGACTTTTTAAAAATAAATTCTTCTGCTCCTGTGTACTCTGATGTTTGAGAATGAAACATCCATTAAAAAAATTGTATTCTGTGTCTTTGTAGATTCATTTTTTTCTGATTTACCCACTCATAAAGTTATGATGTTGCCTAGCAACTTACAGTGTTATGGCTGAAGCGTAACTAATCTGATTATTTACAGTGGGACAAATGTGTCTCCGAGATTGAAAACCTTTAAAGGTTAAGATCAATTATTTAGTGTTTCTTGGGAAAAGGAGCACAGAATGCAGAGATGGTAATAAGTATTTTGAATCTAATCCTGAGTTAGAGGGATGGCTATGTTTCACCCATGGAGTCTTGCTAGGTGGATAAAATTTAGCAGATAAGACAAGGGAAGGGGTGGGATGGCTCTAACATACCTGGACATAGCATACTGGACATCTCTGATCTTAGTTGTACCCCATGTATCAGATGTTACGATATGTTAACTAACTATGGAATAGTCACTTGTGTGTATTTTCACTAAATGTGAATTTAAGCATTTATTTCTTCAGAACTAGGGGCTGCTGCTGCTGCTGCTAAGTTGCTTCAGTCGTGTCTGACTCTGTGCGACCCCAAAGATAGCAGCAGCCCACCAGGCTCTCCCATCCCTGGGAATCTCCAGACAAGAATACTGGAGTGGGTTGCCACTTCCTTCTCCAGTGAACTAGGGGCAGTGGTGTTCTTTTTGGACATTAATGGATAGTCTTGTGGATTTTAGTTGCTGTTGAGTGTTGCCTAAGATTGTTGCTGGGTGTGACCAATATTCAAGGAAATGTACTTATTTATGTGTATGATTTGATGAACATACATGCTGGAGTAAATGTCATTAAAGATGAACATTTCTAGACCCCCACAAAATTCTCTTGTGCTGTTTCTCATTCGGTTCTCATCTACTCTCCCACCCCTATGCTCATACTTGGGCAATCACTGATCTGCTTTCTATCGTTATCAATTAGATTGGTCCTTTCCAGTACTTCATATAAGTTGAATCACACAATACATACTCTTTTGTCTTTTTAAATTTTAATCAGACTTATGTTTTTGATATTCGTCCATTTTGTTGCCTGAGTATTTTTATTGCTGAGTAGTGTTCCAATGTATAGCTCTGCAGTGACTTATTTATCTGTTTTCCTATTAGTGGACATTGGGTTGTTTGCATTTTTTTTTTTTGCTATTATGAGTAAACTTTCTATGGCCATTCATATACAAGTCTTTGTGTTGATGTGTGTTTTCATTTCTCTTGGTTAATTTCCTAGGAATCGAATTTCTGGATCATATGGCATGTGTATGTTTAATTGCCAAATTGCATTCCAAAATTGTTGTACCATTTTATTTTCCCATCAGTAATGTATGAGTTTCAGTTACTTCACATCTTTGCCAACACTACATACTGTCAGGACTAAGAAATTTAGCCATTCTAATGGGTGTATAGAGGTATAGAGGCTTTACTTTGTATATCCCTGGTGCTAAACGATGCTTGCTGAGCACTTTTAATGTGCTCTTTGGCCATCTGATATTTTCTTTTGGGTAACGTCTTTTCAAATCTTTTTGCTGCTGTTCTAAGTTGAATTGTTTTCTTATAATTATGTTTAAGAGTGTTTTTTGGAGGGCTTTCCTGGTGTCTCAGTGGTAAAGAATCTACCTGCCAGTGCAGGAGACGCAGGTTCGATCCCTGATCTGGGAAGATCCCACATGCCGAGGAGCAGGTATGCCCATGCGCCTCTAGTACTACGCCTGTGCTCTGGAGCTCGGGAGCCGCGACTGCTGAGTCCATGTGCTCAGGAGCCCAGCTCCACAGCAAGAGCTGCCGCGCAGTGAGAGGCTGAGCAGCGCAACCAGAGAGGCCCCCACTCAACACAGCCAAAAAGAAATAAAATCATTTTTTAAGTGCTTTTTTGTTGTTTTTGTTTTGCATTCTGGATACAAGTCCTTTGTCAGATATGTGTATTAAGAATAGTTACTCTCACTTTTATCGTCTTTTCATTTTTCTTAACATTAATCCTTGAATGGCAGCAGTTCTTAGGGTTCTTAATTTTTATAAAGTCTAGTTCTTTTTTTCTTTGAGAGTTCATATTCCTTTCTTTCAGAGAAAAGATTAATACTTATCCTAAGATCAGAAAAATTTCCTCCTCTATTTTATTAGTTTTACAGCATTACATTTGGACCTGCTTACATATAGGTCTGTGTTTCATTTCAAGTTAAATTTTGGTGGTTTTCTTTCTTTCTTTCTTTCTTTTTCATATGTCCCCTTGTTTTAGCACCATGTATTGAAAAGATGATTCTTTTTCTTTGTTGAAAATCAATTGAACATACATGTGTGGCCCTATTTCTGGACTTTATTCTGTCTTTAGTAATGTATGTCTATCTGTAAGCCGATACAGTGGGCTTCCCTGGTGACTCAGTGGTAAAGAAGCCACCTATGATCCCTGGTCGGGAATTTTCCCTGGAGAAGGAAATGGCAACCCATTCCAGTGTTCTGGCCTGGCAAATCTCATGGATAGAAGAGTCTGACAGGCTATGGGCCATGGGGTTGCTAGAGTTGGACATGACCTAGTGACTAAGCCACCATTACCATCACCAAGCCAATACCATGCTGTCTTAATTACTATAGCTTTATAATGTCTTGAAGTCACATAATGGAAATCTTCTAACTTTTTTCTTCCCCAAATTGTTTTCGTCATTTTAGGCCTATTCTATTTCTGTTTAAGCTTTAGAAATAGCTTATCAACATCCAAAAAAGAAAGCTTGCTAGGACTTTGATGGGAATTGCATCAAATCTGTAGATCAAATTGGAGAATTAATGTCTTAATAATACTGAGTGTTCTAATCCATGAACATAGTATATCTCTTCAGTTGTTTAGGACTTCTTTAAGTTGGCAGTGTTTTCATAGTTGGCAGTGTACAAGTCTGGCACATATTTTAATTTCTGCTTTAAATGTTTCACATCTATTGATGCCATTGAAAGTGATGTTTAAATAAAATTGAGGCTTCAGATATTCATGGCTAGAAATAAACCCAGTTTTTATATTGACCTTATATTTTGCAACCTTGCTGAAAACTAAGTTACTAGTTCTAGTACTTTTTTTTGGGTGGATTCCTTGGGGTTTTCATATTGTGTGTGACATGTCCCAATAGGAAACAGAGGCACATTCACCTTCCTTGAGAATAGCTAGTGTTTTCCTAGTGCTGTGGTGAATTCAAAGGGGCCAGCATTTATGTGACTATAAAACGTTGTTTTTGGTTCCACTTAAATTGTATTTAATTAGCCTGAAATCTTAGAGAAAAGTAAATACTAAATTCTTAAAGTTCAAATGTTAAAAAAATAACATTAACTAGAAGGTTTTTATGAATTTCATTGGGGTGGAATTTGATAGCAGTTGTTTTATTTTCAACAGAACTGATTTAACAATTTCACCTTTCTTTTTGATGCATATTATATCCATTTCAAGGCCATCTCTTATCATTGCCTTTTCTAGGTTTTCCCTCTTTGATATACCTATTTATGTCTGTTACTTGTGGGACTTTATTTTGGTATGGAGTTTATTGTGCATTTATACAATGAACGCTTATTAAGCATGCAATATTCACTTGGTACCAGGTGCCATGGATACAGTTCGGATTAAGACAGAAACACACATTTGTTGTCTTTATGGAGCTTATGTTCTATTCTAGCAAAACAGTGGGACATTGAGTAAACAGTTGTACGAACTATGGAATTACAGTTTGAAAAGTGCTATGAAGTCATTAAGTTTATGAAGGATAGTCCTAACCTAGACAGGCTGTGGGTCAGAGAAGTCTTCCTGAAAGCAGTGACATTTTTGCACTCTCTGGTAGTTGTGTTTAAAGATTTAGGTAGATTTGAGGGGTAGAGGATTGTTAATACTACTTACATCTACCCATTTGTCTTGATATATATGATCTAAACTTTTCTCTTCAATAGCATTTTTATACTCTCTTAGTGGTCATTGGTAGAGTTAAGCTAAGATTCATTAATTCATTCCTTTTCCTTATATGTGTTAGCAGCTACTTCTGCAACTCTTAAGTCATCATTGAACTTATGTCCTTTTATAGCATATACCAGGCAGAATTCCTTCAAACAGGTAGTAATTTTGATATTTCTTGTGACCAGAATTTTATCTCTTGTCCAAGGACAATAGGGGTGGAGGGGAGCCTAAATACTACCCTTGTGTACTTAGTTTTACTCGATGTCTACAAGTTGCATTTGACTATAATGAGTATAAATATTGAGGAGAATTATAGATGGTATATAGTTATATTTCTTAAGAGGTTCCTCACCTCATTTTGTATCTTTTTAGGTTCTCCTTTTTTTCTGAGCAACTTACTTTGCCCTGATTAAGTCCTGAGAGATTATATGAAAGAAGTATAAGATTAAAAATAAAAACCTCCTGTACCTTGCCTACTCCACTTTTAATTTCTTTTGCATATTTGTACATCTCTATGTGTTTCTTTCAAATGGATGAATGATGTGTAGATGGCCAATCGGATAATTTGCTNAGGGATTGGGGGCAGGAGGAGAAGGGGACGACAGAGGATGAGATGGCTGGATGGCATCACCGACTCGATGGACGTGAGTGTGAATGAACTCTGGGAGTTGGTGATGGACAGGGAGGCCTGGCGAGCTACGATTCATGGGGTTGCAAAGAGTCGGACACGACTGAGCGACTGACCTGAACTGAAGAAATTAGGAGTCACACGGCAGCCACGTGTCACTCATGTACCCAGTTCCTCGCACTCCCAAAGGAAAGCAAAATCCAGAGAGAAGAACGCAGGAGGGGAAAGTAGTCCCCACGACAGACACCCAGGACCCATCAGACGAAGTTCAAGACTCAAAATGAGAAATGAACATTTCTCAGAACTACTCTTTCCCAAAGATATATAGTAAAGGTCAGCATGGGGTCTGTGCAAAATGTTTGTGTATGTGTATATAAATCAAATATCTGCTTCCTTGGTGGCTCAGATGGTAAAGAATCTGCCTGCAATACAGGAGACCCGGGTTTGATCCCTGGGTCAGGAAGATCCCGTGGAAAAGGGAATGGCAACCCACTCTAGTATTCTTGTCTGGAGAATTTCGTGGACAGAAGAACCTGGCAGGCTACAGTAGTCCATGAGGGTTGCAAAGAGGTGGACATAATTAACAATTGTGAGCAATTAACACTTTCACTTTTACATTTTTCATTGTTCAACCTTTGCATTCCCATGGTTTGTTGAGTTCTTGTTATTGTTCAGTTGCTAATGGAAGGCTTCCCTGTCCTCAGTGGGGGTTACCAATCAATAGGAGAAACTGGACTCCCACCCCCAGGCAGTTAAAAGAACCAGGAGAACAAAAATATGAAGCATCTTCTGTGTGTTGTAATATACAAAGTTCAGTTCAGTTCAGTCGCTCAGTCGTGTCTGACTCTGTGACTCCACAGACTGCAGCATGCCAGGCCTCCCTGTCCATCACCAAGTCCCGGAGTTCACTCAGACTCATGTCCATCAAGTCGGTGATGCCATCCAGCCATCTATCTCATCCTCTGCCATACCTTCTCCTCCCGCCTTNATGCCAGGCCTCCCTGTCCATCACCAAGTCCCGGAGTTCACTCAGACTCATGTCCATCAAGTCGGTGATGCCATCCAGCCATCTATCTCATCCTCTGCCATACCTTCTCCTCCCGCCTTCAATCTTTCCCAGCATCAGGGTCTTTTCAAATGAGTCAGCTCTTCGCTTCAGGTGGCCAAAGTATTGGAGTTTCAGCTCATACACAGATAAATATGCAAAACCTAAGGTTGTACCCATCCTGAAGAAGACACGGGAAAACTAGACCTCCAAACCTCTGCTCACAGGGGATTAAGACAAGAGCAGATGACTCTTTCCACTGCTATGTCCAAGAGTCAAGAGGCTGAAGTCCCAAGACTGGCACAGTCAGAACTCATGGTAAAGGTCAGAGGGCACTGCCAGGGCCAGCCTGGGTCTGTCTCCCTCCCTGACCTTGGAGCAGGCAGGCACCCCTCACAAGTCCAGCCTCAGCGTTCCATGCTCAGAAAAGGAGAGGGAAAGATCTACAAGGGTGACAGCCACATTCCAGAGGAGGGGAAACCCTCACCCCAAGGCTCTGCCCCTTCCCTCCAAAGTGGGGGCTTTCCCGTTCTTCTGTTGCTCAGTCGTGTCCAGCTCACTGCGACCCCCTGGACTGGAGCATCCCAGGCTTCCCTGTTCTTCACTATCTCCCAGAGTTTGCCCAAATTCATGTCTGTTGAGTCAGTGACGCCATCCAACCATCTCACCCTCTGTCACCCCCTTCCCATCCTGCCCTCAATCTTTCCCAGCATCAGGGTCTTTTCCAATGAGCTGGCTCTTCGCATCAGATGGCCAAACCTTGGAGCTTCAACTTCAGCATCAGCATCATTCCTTCTAATGAATATCCAGGGTTGATCTCCTTTCAGATTGACTGGTTTGATCTCCTTGCAGTCCAAGGGACTCTCAAGAGTCTTCTCCAGCACCACAATTCAAAAGCATCAATTTTTTGGTACTCAGGCTTCTTTATGGTCCAACTCTCACATCCATACTGGATGACCACTGGAAAAACCATAGCTTTGACTATATGGACCTTTGTCAGCAGAGTGATGTCTCTGCTTTTTAATACCCTGTCTAGGTTTGTCATAGCTTTCTATAGTTGTATCTGTAAGAGCTGAAGCTCAGAGGACCGGCTTTATTTCGACACTTAAAGTCACAAGATGGAGCTGATGCTTTGCCTTCGTTAACATATAAAACAGAGACAAATGATGAGGAGCTTTGAGGTCTGAGATGAAAGTGCAAACAAAAGTCCTAACATTGATCCCCAAGAGCATCCATTAAGAAGAGGGCTGACTGCCGAAAATCTGCGTAATGAAAATGCAGTGAATGTTTCTTAAGTGGAAGAAAAAAAACAACCATTGCTATAGTTTTAATTTATTTTTTTTTTATTAAAAAACATCACTTAGTCCTTTTATCGTAGGCACGAGGAACTTCTTAGGCACATTACACACCCTTAATTCATTCAATCTCCCAACAATAACATAAGAGTAACAATAATAATTGTGCTACAGTTTAAATAATACAATTTACACAAAACTTTCATAGGTATGATTTCATGTAGTCCTCAAATAATCCCGCAAGGTATCCGAGTCCTAAACGCTGTCAGATTTTCTGTCTCCTCCAGCTGACATTCCCGCCCAGAAAACTCACAGTTCTAGTCTCTGCCAAAAAATAAGTTGGCCAAGGGACAGAGGACAACCGCAAAAGAGAATTTCTCAGGGAATTTCCAACAGTTAGGACTCGGAGCTCCCACTGCCAAGGGCCTGGGTTCAAATCCTTGGTCACGGGACTAAGATCCCGCAGGCTGTCCCCATGGCTTAAACAAGACAGCAAACAAAAACACCCAGGAGAAAACCGAGGGAATTCGCCCTCCTTCAGAAATGTTGGTGTAGAGGGTATAATTTGCTCTTTTCAAGGGAAAGCAGGTAAGTTTAGAATAAGCTGGACTATCAGGTATTTGCTGAAACTACACAGTTATGTCACTAAACTCACAAGTTTACCTACTGAGGAAGAGACAGACCCACAAAATAATACGCTGCAAGTAATAAGAAATTAACAGCTTCACGAAGCCAAGAGAGTATCGAAAAGACGCACCTGCAGAGCCTGGCAACCAGCCCAACCTGGTAACAACCCCAGGCACAAACAAAGACAAAAGGCCAAGAAAAATTCTGAATACATTCCCAACTCCAGGGCATGTTCCTTTCAGACCAAACAAAAGACGAAAAAGTGAAACCCAGAGCCCCTTTGCCACAAGATGGCAGACATCAGCACAAGAGGAACGAGCTGTGGTTTTCCCATCCAAAGACTCCCTGAGAAAGGCCCAAATGAAAAGAAAGGCTTTTAAGCCCACTGAATACACTGTGCTTTCCAAATACACTCCTGACACATACAACAGTGACCTGTTCCCCCCTCGAATGGAAAGGGCGATAACGTAAGAGACTTAGCACCCTCTAAATTCCAGCGTTCTCCCTCTTCTTTATAGGAACACCAAAAAACAAATCAGTTATACGTGGACAATTTTAATGTGATTTTCAAACCCAAAGTCAAAAGAGAAATAGAAAATGAAAACAGAAGTCAAGGATGTCCTTGGTGGTCCGGTGGCTAAGAACCTGCCTGCCAGTGCAGGGGACACGGGTTCGATTCCTGGTCCAGGAAGATCCTGCATGCTGTGGGGCAACTATTAGGCCTTTGCGCTGCAACCAGAGAAGTCCTCGTGATGAGAAGCCCACACCTGCAACCGAGGAGTAACCCTCGCTCGCTGCAACTCAAGACCCAGCAAAGCCAAAAGTAAATGAATAAATATTTTTTAAAAGAAGTCAAAATTGAAACCCCCAGCCACACAACAACTGGGGGAAGGGTCACCTTTCTGAAGAAGGGCATCTGAGGGGTCCCTCCCCACCACACACTCACTCACCTCCGTGGCTGACAGCAGGTAAAGAGGCGTTAAGGCAGGAGCTTGCTTTGGGTCGCAGCTTAGGCCCAGTGTTGTCAGGATCTCCGTAAGGACTTCGTATCTTCTAAAGTTGCTTGATTTGAGCAGGTTAAAATCCTCTTGTGTTTGCACTGCTGGAGAGCTGGGAGGTAGTTCCAAGTGCACCTGAGAGGGAAAAGACACCGCTTCATAAATCAGAGGTGCGGAGGGACATAAGGAAAAGCAGGGTCTTTACTAGTTTTTCTGAAAACTGGAACATGTATTCTTCTCATTATCAACATTATATAAACCTGGAACCTGGGCATTTGGAAAAGAATAACAAGCAGTGAAAAGATTCAAGGGAGCCCATTAAGATCACGGCTGTGGATGAATGGAGAGAGAAATATGCACTACCATCTGCCTTCCCTGGTGGCTCAGATAGTGAACAATCTGCCTGCAATGCGCGAGACCCGGGTTCAATCCCTGGGTTGGGAAGATCCCCTGGAGAAGGAAATGGCAACCCCCTCCAGTATTCTTGCCTGGGAAATCCCGTGGATGGAGGAGCCTGGCCGGCTACAGTCCATGGGGTTGCAAAGAGTCAGACACGACTGTGTGACTACCGCTTCACTTCATTTCACCATGTGTAAAATACAGAGCCGGTGGGAATTTGCTGTAATGACTCAGGGAGCCCAAACTGGGGCTCTGTGACAACCTAGAGGGGTGGGATGGGGTGAGAGAGGTAGGGAGGTTCAAGAGGGAGGGGACATGTGTACACCCATGGCTGATTCATGTTGCCATATGGCAGAAACCAACGCAATATTGTAAGGCAATTATCCTTCAGTTAAAATTAAGTAGATTTTTTAAAAAGAACTATGAAACTTTGCCTTAGAGATATTTAACCTAATAAATTCTTACTGATGGGGAAAAAAAAAATTTGTGGCTGTGAAGGCTGAGAAGATCTGCACCTAATGACCATGGATAGTAATTTTCCAGGTCCCGAATTTCATCCTAGTCAGTCACAGGACCTCGGACAAGTCACTTAACATGGTTATAGGACCAAGCATTTAGGAAAATGGATATGCTGAGAACCCAAATATAGTTGCTGCTGAACTTAGGAGGGCACAGTGAGTCATGCTTGAAGCCCCTGTTCCACCTACTGGTCCTGCCACCTAAGTGCCGGGGATGGCAGCGGCCTAACTCACCTCCTGAAGAGTGTTGGTGATGGGGTGGGAGGTGAGAGGGGGGTTCAAGAGGGAGGGAACACGTGTGTTCACTCAGTCGCTCAGTCATGTCCGACTCTTTGAGACCCCATGAACCACAGCACACCAGGCCTCCTTGTCCATCACCAACACCCAGAGTTTACCCAAACTCATGTCCATTGAGTCAGTGATGCCATCCAACCATCTCAGACTGTCATTCCCTTCTCCTCCTGCCCTCAATCTTCCCCAGCATCAGGGTCTTTTCAAATGAATCAGCTCTTCACTTCAGGTGGCCAAAGTATTGGAGTTTCAGCTTCAACATCAGTCTTTCCAATGAACACCCAGGACTGATTTCCTCTAGGATGGACTGGTTGGACCTCCTCGCAGGCCAAGGGACTCTCAAAGACTTGGGGCTTCATGTGTGTATTTAGTTCAGGCTTTGATGTAAAGTGAAAATTAGAGGAGTTCCACCCATCAGTAGTCTGTGTCTTGGTGTGAAGGAACATACTGGAACTTCTGGCTGCCTTGAACTAGAACTTTCATATCAATGGTCTGTGTCCTGATATGAAGGAATGTACTAGAATGTCTAACTCTCTTGAATCTGATTTTAACTGAGCATTAGCGCCTTGACGACACCAGAATATTGAGTACCCGAAGAGCAACCTGAGCATGTTATTTTCATTTGCTTTTGCCAGGAACAGCTGCGGGTTTCTGTTACCAGCAGAATTCCCAGCCTGATGTTATAAGAAAGAACATGATAAAAAGCTTAGTGCCAAGGCTTCAGGATCTCTCAATCCCCACTCAAGCCTTAACCAGAACAAAAATACTGCCCAAATACCCTGACCAAAACCATGCCCTTGCAGAAAGTTGAAGCCAATCTAAAAAGGCTCACAGAACTGTCCAGTTCCCACAATCCATCAGGTCAGCTGAGGGCAGCCCGCTTCACCCACGACTGAGCCTGGTGCCCACTACCAGCAGTCCCCAACCTTTTTTGGCACCAAGGACCATCTTCATGGAAGACAATTTTTCCACGAGGTGTGGGGGAAGCAGGGCAGGTCCAGGATGATTCAAGCACACTACATTTATTCTATTCTGATTCCATCAGCTCCACCTCAGATCATCAGGCATTAGATCTGGGGGCTGGGGACCCCTGCCTTACACCACCCTGGAGGAGGGAGAAGGCAGCAGATGACGGCCTTTAAGGTATCTGAATCCCACTGCATGTCCTCTATGTTGTCACCCAAGGGTGTGCCTCTCTTCTCCAGGGGACAAGGCTAGTGCCGGGACGGACGGTCAGCAAGGCAACGGGTCACGTTTCATCCAGGTGACCATGTGACTGTCCGGAGATTACCTCTTGCAGGCAGCAGATATCAAATGAGCAAGCTCTGTCCTCACCTGGGGCCAGGGCGAGGGGGCGAGTGTTAATGGTTCATGTGCGTCCTGCACTAAGCAAGTACTCTGGGGGCTGTTGCTGAAGTCAATGTCACAGGAGGGAGATGTGGAGAAGGAAGCGGAGAGCTCCCCCAGGAGCAGGCCTCAGGATTCCCGGAGGTGAAGGAAAGCAAGGACATTGCTTGTGGAGGGCTATTGTCAGTTTCAAGATGGGGTGATTCTACAATGGAGATAAGTCTTCCCTGGTGGCTCAGAGGGTGAAGAATCTGCCCAAAGTGTGGGAGACCTGGGTTTGATCCTTGGGGTCGGGAAGATTCCCCTGGAGGAAGGAATGGCAGTTCACTCCAGCAGCCTTGCCTGAAGAACCCCCGTGGACAGAGGAGCCTGGAGGGCTGCAGTCCGTGGGGATGCCAAGAGTTACACACGACTTTGTGACTAACGCACACACAGTGGAGACAGGAGGAGAGGCCACGCCTGCCTCCATACCCCGCCCTGTAAAAAGGCCACCGGGGCGCGTGCTAGCCACACTCCCCTTCCTGTCCTCTGCGGTTTGCGACCAATGTCTCACCCTCTGGCTGTAATGATGTTACCACAGCAATGGGCCCATTTCAGTAACTTGGCTTTGTCTAAAATTAAGGCATTTAGACCAGACCCAAAGCTTTAGTCAAAGCTATGGTTTTTACAATAGTCATGTATGGATGTGAGAGTTGAACCATAAAGAAAGCTGAGCGCCAAAGAATTGATGCTTTCATACTGTNCTAAAGTGCTGAGGAGGAGTCAGCAAATGAGAAATTTCTGATTGTAGAAAAGGGCCAAAATAAAGAAATTACTTAATATTAAAAAAAAAAAAAAAGAAGTATCTGTCCCCTTGAAGAACGTTTGATCAGAAACCCAAGAGACTTAATTTGTAGGCGGGCTGGAGAGAGACACAGCATATGAAATGAAAAGAAGCCACACTGAAACAGAAGGCACCGATTCTCTAACTCAGAAAAAGATCCGTACAATAAAACAGATTAAAATATGTTACACTCATCCTGGGAACCATTCTGGGCAAAAGAGCCACATCTACTTAGCTTTCTCATTAGATCACAAATCCTTAAGGATAAGAGTTCACCTGCACTCTAACAAAAACTTTCATCCAAGGGATTAAAAGATCTGCAGTAAATGATCAGGAATTCTGAAACAGTCTATCCTGCGACCTACCGTTTGCTTAAACAAACAAACAAAAAGCTAAAAGGGGAACATGGGGGAAAAAAGACAGCTGGAGCCAAAGGCACCCCCTAAGGGCGGGAAGGGAAGTAGCATCTTCCTTTTATCTCTGTTTGCATTTTTTCTTACTTTTGTATTTGTGTACGTGTGTGTGTTAAGTCCCTTCAGTCGTGTCCGACTCTTTGCAACCCCACAGACTGTAACCCACCAGCCGCCTCTGTCCAAGGGATTTCCCAAGCGAGAATACTGAAATAGGTTGCCATTTCCTTCTCCAGGGGGATCTCCCCCACTCAGGGATCAAACCCAGGTCTCAGGTCTCCTGCACTGGCAGGCACGTTCTTTACCACTAGCACCACCACCTATGTAATGATTTGCCAGAAATCACTTCAAGATCACTTCACTTATTTGAACTTGTGCTCAGCACTTAGATTTTCAAGAGTGACAAATCAAAACTAAGGATTTGAAGGTGTTTTCAACACAGTATCCCAGCAGTTGGTGAGTGTCCAGGCACATCCCTAACATCAGTTTCAACATGTTAACATGATAGACACTACTGTTGGGAATCACCACCCCAAGGTGCTCAGTTCCCTTCGTTAAATAACAGTTTGAGTTTATTAACTAAAGAATGTTGTGAGGCAAGAGAGTGAACTGACAGATTTTAGAAAGAGTATAGCCAACCAGAGGAGAAACGGGCAGAAGAGGATGAGATGGTTGGATGGCATCACCAACTCAACGGACATGACTGTGAGCAAACTCTAGGAGATGGTGAAGAACAGGGAAGCCTGGCATGGCTGCAGTCCAGGGGGTCGCAGAGTCGGACGCGACTGAGTGACTGACCAATGTAACCAATATATAGTTTAAAACAAGCAAGTAGCTTTGGCTAACACTTGGTTAACCAGCAGTCTTTAATTAGCCTTAGCTGGTAAAGAATCTGCCCACTATGCAGGAGATCTGCATTCGATCCTTGGATTGGGAAGATCCCCTGGAGAAGGGAAAGGCTACCCACTCCAGGATTCTGGCCTGGAGAATTTCATGTACAGTCCATGGGTCACAAAGAGTCAGACACGGCTGAACGACTTTCACTTTCACTCTCTCCTCCATCACAAGCCTTTCGGTGAAACAGGACACAAGACAGCCCGCATCTCAACCTGCAACTCACCATCGGCCAAAATTCCCTGGATAAGGACAGAAGTACCCGCCCCACGCGGCACACAGACCCTTTAGTCACCCCTTCAGGAGCCTTCAGGAGCATGTCCCATCAAGAGACCCAGAGACCCGGCTGCGAACCTCCATACCTGGCAGAGAACAGCTTCTCCTCCGTGAGTCCCGAAAGGCACTTGCACCACCAGCCTGTCCCCGTTCTCACTGTCCAGGTGGCCGTGGAGCTTGCCGGGGCCAAGCGGCTCCCTGGGCCCCTCCTCATAAATGCAGCCACTGCTCAGGACGCTGAGCCTCACCAGGCTCCCGTCCGCCTTGCAGAAAACCAAGCTCTGGACCGTGTCCTGCAGCGGGGCCTTGCTCGTCACCCGGAAGCCAGGCAGTGTGAAGGACGACGCCAGGGCCAGCACCTTCCCTCCCTGAGAAAGATAGGCCGTAAACCTCCGGGACAGGTCCTCGGGGATGGGCTCCCCGGTGGCGATGACCAGCAGCAGACAGTTGTCCGGCCACGGGTCCCTGAGAGCGCTTTCCGGAGGCAGGTGGTACAGAGTGTAACAGTCCGTGTCCACACAGTCAGCCAGCGCCGATCGGACCTGCTGGAGCCGGTCCTGGCCATCCCCGGAGTCAGAGCCCACGTACAGGAGGATGTTGGGGGCCTTGCCCGTGACGTTGACCCTCCTCCCATCCCACTCGGCAGGGAGGTCGTCAGTGAGGCTCTCCAAACCGCCGCTGTAGTCGTACGGGAGATCTGGAATGTTCTCTGCAGAGGCAAACCTGACGGATTCAATGGTGCTGTTCTCAAGCTCCAAACACTCGTGGCAGCTGGACAGATGGAGGGGACAGTGCTCGACAGAGCCCATGCCTCTGTCACCATCCATGGCTGGCTCGCCACCCCCAGGGGCCCCGCCTGGCCCCCGTGTAGATGCGGAACCCGGAGACTGGGGGTCCTCCATAGTGTCGGGCTCAGGACGGTTCCTCTCAATACAAGATTCAGGGTCGGGCTGCAGGAGCTGGGCGGGCGGGTCTGAAGCCTGACCCTTAAGTTCCTTTAGGGCAGAGTCCTGCAAGTGGACAGCTAAAGGGAAGAGAAAAGACAGCCCATCAACCCTCTGCCTGGTCTCACATCTCAGTGCAAAACCTCGGGGTCTTCTCTGTACTGCAAGACCTCCATTCCACGGATCTCACATCACTCTTCAACTCCACGGCCTCCGTGGGACCCACATAACCGCTCCCCACCCCCACCCCCCGCTCCCCGGTTAGAAGGGTACCCCTGACAG
>SJYW01005594.1:137983-155323 GCA_006410735.1 Raphicerus campestris
GCCGAGTAATTAAGCCCATGTCACAACTATTGACCCCGACCTCTAGAGTGTGTGGTCTGCAACAAAAGAAGCCACTGCAGTGAAAACCCAAATGCCACAATGAGTACCCACGCCCTCCCACTCACCGCAACTCTCACAGCAAAAAAGATCCAGCACAGGCAAAACACAAAAATAAATAAATTTTTTTTAAACCACAATGAGGTACTTCATCCTCTACTAGGACTACTACAATTGAAAAGATAGACAGTAACAAATATTGACGACATTGTGCAATCACACCCTAATACCCTGCTGGCAGAACTGCGAAGCAGCATGCCCCCTTAGAAAAGAGTCCATCAGCTCCTCGAAAAGCCAAACAGAGCTTCATAATGACCCAGAAATTCCACTCCTAGGAATATACTTAAAAGAACTAAAAACATACGTCTGCACACAAAACCTGTACGCAAAAGTTCATAGCAGCATTATTCATCACACTCGAAGTGTAGAAACACCCCAAGTGTCCACCTATATTGTGCTAAGTCTAGGAAGCCAGTTACTAAAAGGTCACATATTGAATGATTCTGTTTATATAAAAAATCAAAATGGAAAGATCTATAGAGTTCACAAGTAGATTAGTGCTTGCCAGGGACAGAATGCTGGGGAGTGACTGATGGGAGTCAGAGAGGAATGCTGATGGGTATGTAATTTCTTTGGGGGTATGAAAATGTTCCAGAATTAGTGATGACTGTACAGCTACTAAATTATAAGCAAACATTTTAAAAAGATGAAGTTCACGCTATATGAATTATATCTCAATTTTAAAAAAAAAGTCTGGACTTCTCTAAGGTCTAACCCTACTCCAAAAAATCTTTATTCCTTACTATTTTACTTCTCTCCTTAAAAGAGAATTCAAATTAAATTTAACTTTGCTCCTTGGGCAAAGAATCATTCTAAAAGCTGAGAAACATTGTCTTAGAGGTAAAAATAATAAACACAAATCTTTATGATCAACAGGCTGAAACCCACTACTCAGTCTAGAGTACCTGCAGAAAGAGAAACCTCAGAATTCTCTTTTAGCTCTACATGTAGGCTTCCCTCACAACTGCAGGAGTCGCAGGCTCCATCCCTGGGTGGGGAAGATCCCCTGGAAAAGGAAATGGCGATCCACTCCAGTTTTCTTCCCTGGGAAATCTCGTGGACAGAGGAGCCTGGCAGGCTACAGTCCCTAGCGTTGCAAAGACTCAGACACAACTGAGCAACTGAGCCACCTCTGCGCAGGTTCACCCGGAGGGTGGGTCTGACCCATGCAGGCTTCAGTAGAATCCTGCATTTCAAATACAATACCTTTGATCCCGGATGAAGAGTTGAAGTCTACAATCCAGACAAAGATCTAGCTGATTTCCAGCTCTGAGAATGCAGGAAGGATGTCAGCTCTGGAGAATGAGAAGATAAACGACCACCTCGGTGAGAGCCGACTTTTCTGATGAGGGTGAATGGGAAACAGGAAAAGGAGCAATGCAACCCCCCTGCAGGAGACTAAAAGCATCTTTGTTCTCAGCATTATGTGGGCCAAGAATGATGGGAGATGTTCAGCCACTGGAGATCCAGCCCACGATTTAGTTGTTCAGATGTTGATGTAGCAGCCTGCTACCAGAGCATCGGCATGGAGCTGGAGCTCAAAGTAGGCACTTGGTGTAAAAGGAGCCAACAGTCAAATCCTCACACCTGGGAGGAGAGCCACAGGAGGTAAACAAAGCAAGGGAAAGGACAGGAAATGGCCAGAGAACAATACACACTCATCCCTGATCAAGTTTCTACACCGAGCCAGCTGTTTCCTCACCTAAATGCGTTTCCTTTTTCTAGGAACCTGGTCCGTGAGCCACAGACCATGCAAACTCCTCCAGCAGCACCGTGGCCCCATCAAAGCAAAGCCACACAGTCACTAAATGCAAACAATCCGCTTCCCTTTTGCACTTTGAGATGGAGATAAAGAGGCAGAGAAAGAAAGGGGAAGGCAAGCCAAAGGCTTACTCCCAAAGATCAAAGCCAAGGAAGCCCCGTCAGCCCAAAACAAAGGGATTTCCTCACCCATGCAGAAAGCCCTTCTGAAACCCAGGCTCGCAACTTGAAGCTACGATGATCACAGCAAAGGCAGTCATGTGTCTTCTCCACTCAGTTCAGTTCAGTCGCTCAGTTGTGTCCAACTCTTTGCGACCCCATGGCCTGCACCACGCCAGGCTTCCCCATCCATCGCCAACTCCCAGAGTTTACTCAAACTCATGTCCATTGAGTCAGTGATGCCATCCAACCATCTCATCCTCTGTCATCCCCTTCTCCTCCCGCCCTAAGTCTTTCCCAGCATCAGGGTCTTTTCCAGTGAGTCAGTTCTTCGAATCAGGTGGCCAAAGGATTGGAGTTTCAGCTTCAGCATCAGTCTTTCCAATGAATATTCAGGACTGATCTCCTTTAGGATGGACTGGTTGGATCTCCTTGCAGTCCAAGGGACTCTCAAGAGTCTTCTCCAACACCACAGTTGAAAAGCATCAGTTCTTCGGCTCTCAGCTTTACAGTCCAACTCTCACATCCATGCATGACCACTGGAAAAACCATAGCTTTGATAGACTTTGGTGGCAAAGTCATGTCTCTGCTCCACTCACCTCAACATAAACATGCACATGGAAGGGGATCCTGTGGCCAAGGGCGCTGGGTTAAACCCTCTTCAGTGAGCTGCCCTTCCCAAGGCTGCCTGCAGCGGGTGCCGAGCCGAAGGCCTGCAGCGGGTGCCGAGCCGAAGCTCTGCAGCTAATGGGAGGATGGGAATCTTAACAACTAGTCAGGTGATGGTTAATCTCATGTGCCAACTGGGCTGGGCCACAGTATCTGGATATTTGGCCAAACATCATTTCAGAGGTGACTGTGAAGATGTTTTTCAGACGTGGTCAACATGTTAAGTGATTCACTTCGAGTAAAGTATATCATCCTCCTGTAACACAAGTGAGCCTTGTCTAATCAGCTGAAGGCCCTCCAAGAAAAAGACTGTGGTTCCCAGAGGAAGAGGGAATTCTGCCTCTAGACTGCCTTCAGACTCAAGGTGCAACATTTATTCTCTAGGAGCTTCCAGCCTCTGGCCTGCCCAGACTCCCCAGACTCCACAGTGGGGCTTCCCCAGTGGCTCAGTGGTAAAGAATTCACCTGTAATGCAGGAGACGTGGGTTTGATCCCTGGGTGGGGAAGATTCCCTGGAGAAGGAAATAGCAACCCACTCCAGTATTCTTGCCTGGAAAAAATCCCAAGGACAGAGGAGCCTGGCTATAGTCCATGGAGCCGATGCATAAGCACAGACTCCCCAATCACATAAGCCAGTTCCTTAAAATAAACCTCTTTCTATCTGTCTTTCTCTCCTTTCCCCCACTACTTCTGTCTCCCTCCATCCCTATATGTGTGTGTATAATGTGCGCGCGCATGCACACACACACACACACACACACACACACACACACACCCTATTCTGTTTCACAAGAGAACCCGGATAAATACCAGTTACCATTAGTGAGCCTGGGTAAGATCAACGTCACTGCTTCAACACTGCTAATTTTTTGGCTCTCGTTTCTCTTCTCCCAAATCAGTGTAATTACATGTTGCTGCTAAATTGCTTCAGTCGTGTCCGACTCTGTGCGACCCCACAGAGGGCAGCCCACCAGGCTCCCCCATCCCTGGGATTCTCCAGACAAGAACACTGGAGTGGGTTGCCATTTCCTTCCCCAATGCATGAAAGTGAAAAGTGAAAGTGAAGTCACTCAGTCATGTCCGACTCTTAGTGACCCCATGGTCTGCAGCCCACCAGGCCCCTCCATCCATGGCATTTTCCAGGCAAGAGTACTGGAGTGGGGTGCCATTGCATTCTCTGAATTACATGTTAGGTTTTTTAAACATCTAGTAAGGAACGGATTGAAAGAGGGCTAGACACACAAAGATGTGAAGATCTGAAACCAGGACAGTCAGGGGAAGAGGTGATTTCCTGCTTTCAGTTACTCTCCGTGCCTTTTGGGTCTGGGAACAGAAAGGATATAGCAGGACTACAGAATCCGTTTTCGCTCTCTATTTAGCAAGGTACAAGAAGGGGATTGGAAAACCAAGTCAACAGTAATCAGGGATACGGTAAGTCCACCCACAACAAGCTACAGCTGAAATGACAAAGTGACCCTGATGAGACTTAAGATGGATCTGCAAAACCATAACCGACCAGAAAACTCAGTGAAAAGGTCGGTCTAGGTGTTCTAATTTGCTGAATAACTGAGAGCTAATCAGAAAATAACAGAAATAGCCTTGTTGCTATAACTTTTTTTTTTGGCCACACCACAGAGCATGCAAGATCTCAGTCCCCTCATCAGGGGTCAAACCTACACCCCTACAGTGGAAGGCTTGAGTCTTAACCACTGGACCACCACGGAGGTCCCTGTCATAACCTTTTTCTATTATGTGTGTTATTTAGAAGCCCGATAAGCATGAGAGGCCCAACATCTACAGGATACTATATTAGCAACCACAATTTTTCACTTTATATCCCTGTCCACCCCCCATGTTGGTAAACCAACGAAGAACAGAAGTTTTAACAGACATCCCCAGAATGTCTCTTCTACCATGTCCCATGAGGCAGACAAATCACTAAGGTGAGCCCAGATTCAAGGGAGGGATAAAAAATTCCACTTGTCCATTAAGAGGAAGGAATCTGCAGCCACCTTAAGCCAAATCTATAGCACAGGTTTCAGCCAGCTCTCTCACTCCTCCACTGCGTGTGGAAATGGCACGTCCTGAGATGGCCATGCTCTCTCTGCCTGGACCCTGCACAGGAAAGAAGCGTGGAGCAGACCCAGCTTGAAATAGCAACCAGAGACCTGCTCAGCCTCATGTGTGACAGGAGCAAAAAAGATTTGCTGTTAGAAGCCAATGAAATTCTGAGGTCACCTGTTCATTCCAGCCAAGTTGCCTGCAACAATGTGCAAAACTGCATTCTTTAAAATAGGGGCCCCTCTTCCAGCCCCTCCTGCCATATTCCCCATCTCCAGGAATGATCCCCCATCCACCCAAAAATCCATCATCATCTCCTGAAAAAGCTCCTAACTCTGTCTCCACACCTCTCCTCCCTGCTACCAATACCATGCAAGGTTCATCTCTCTTCCCTCACAGGGTACAATCCATTCCAGGTTTGCCTCCCCCAGATCCGGTCTCCAATCTGCCTGCATTATGATCGTTAACATACGAATCTGCTCATTCTGCTTTAAAAAAGAAAAAAAAAGAAATGTTTTAACCTGCTGTCCACAGGATAAAGTCCAAATTCCCAATTAGTGTATATAAACCTTTATAATCCGTGTACCCTATGTATTTGCCATGCTATTAAAGAACATTTAATTCTGGTACATAGAAACCCAGAAAAACAAATAGCACGAATTTCATGGATATGTTGTCAGTCACTTTTAAGATGTGCTAAAGACAAGCAAGACAAAAGGAACATGTGTGCTAAACACTGATAAAAAGAACAAAACAGAGGACAGTATTGCTCCCAGGCAGAAAGCCCAGGATGCACCAAGTAAATCCCAGATAACAGTAAGACACCAATCTGCCATCTCCCAGTTAGAAAGGGAAAGTGAAAGTCACTCAGTTGTGGCTAAGTCACTTCAGCTGTGGCTAAATCGCTTTAGTCGTGACCGACTCTTCACGACCCCATGGACCGTAGTCCGCCAGGCTCCTCTGTCCATGGGATTCTCCAGGTAAGAACGCTGAAGTGGGTTGCCATGCCATCCTCCACGGGATCTTCCCAATCCAGGGATCAAACCTGGGTCTCCTGCATTGCAGGAAGATTCTTTACCATCTAAGCCACCAGGGAAGCCCCAGTTGACAGTTATGTCATCCCTAAATCAGCCACCCATTAGGGTTCCATGCATATTCTGCCTAGAAACAGGTAAAACACACAGCTTCTCTGGCAGGTCACTGGTAAGCTGCAGCTCTTCCAGACACCCTGACGTCCTGAATCTCCCCAACAGAGCAAGCGTGTACTGGCCACAGGCAGCCTCCACCCACAGAGTCCCTGTGACTTATCCTCAGCAGGCAGCCGATGCGGCACACAGAGGCAGGCTGTGTGAACCCTGCCTAGCTCAGGATTCAGGCGTGCAGTCCTTCCACCCCTCAGGAGCCCCATTCCAAGTGTTAACAGAACCCAGAACTGTTTCTTGCTTATATTTTGAATTAATTTAATAGACTGTGCAATTTGAGCATCTTAACTTGGTCAGACTTTATTTTGGGGGGCTCCAAAATCACTGCAGATGGTGATTGCAGCCATGAAATTAAAAGACACTTACTCCTTGGAAGAAAAGTTATGACCAACCTAGACAGCATATTGAAAAGCAGAGACATTACTGTGCCAACAAAGGTCCATCTAGTCAAGGCTATGGTTTTTCCAGTGGTCATGTATGGATGTCAGAGTTGGACTGTGAAGAAAGCTGAGCCCCGAAGAATCGATGCTTTTGAACTGTGGTGTTGGAGAAGACTCTTGAGAGTCCCTTGGACTGCAAGGAGGTCCAACCAGTCCATTCTGAAGGAGATCAGCCCTGGGATTTCTTTGGAAGGAATGATGCTGAAACTGGTGTACTTTGGCCACCTCATGCGAAGAGTTGACTCACTGGAAAAAACTCTGATGCTGGGAGGGATTGAGGACAGGCAGAGAAGGGGACGACCGAGGATGAGATGGCTGGATGGCATCATGGACTCGATGGACGTGAGTGTGAGTGAACTCCGGGAGTTGGTGATGGACAGGGAGGCCTGGTGTGCTGCGATTCATGGGGTCACAAAGAGTCGGACATGACGGAGCGACTGAACTGAACTGACTGAACTTGGTCTGAGAGCCTCTCTATTCTGTGACCACTGGGTAATTGTTACGTTACCCAGTGACCATTGGGTAATGTGACCATTTGGTTAAGTTGGTAATGTTTGGTGATGTTCTGGAAAGCTATCACTGCACCAATGTAATTTGATGCATCGCAGGGTCACAGAACGAGTTGGGCATGACTTAGCAACTAAACTACAATAATAATACTCCAGCCACATCTTTCCCCTCTGCCCTTCCCCTGAGCCACTTCGCCAGCTCATGTTACTTAGACTCCAATTGGGACTTCCCTTCTGGTCCAGGGGTTTAAGACTGCTTTCCAAAGCAGGGGACCTGGGCTCGATCCGTTGTCGGGAAACTGTTAATAAGATCCCTTGTGCCACGAGAGCTTCCCCGGTGGCTCAACTGATAACGAACCCGCCTGCAATGCAGAAGTCCCCAGTTTGATCCTTGGGTCAAGACAATCCCCTGGAGAAAGGATAGGCTAACCACTCCAGCATTCTTGGGCTACCCAGGTGGCCCAGATGGTAAAGAACTGGCCTGCAATGAAGGAGATCTGGGTTCACTCCCTGGGTTGGGAAGATCCCCTGGCGAAGGGAACAGCCACCTACAGCAGTATTCTTGCCTGAAGAATTCCATGGACAGAGGAGCCTGGCAGGGGATCTCAAAGAGTCAGACATGACTGAGCGACTTTTCACTTCACTTTGTGCCATGAAGCAACTAAGCCTACACACTGCAGTGAAGAGTCAGTGAGGCCAAAATCAAATTTTTAAAAACTGTTTAATTAGACTCCAACTGTCCCCAGGTACAAACACTCTGTGTGCTTCGGCACCTGCCTAGGAAGCCCTTTCCTCCTCCTTCACCTAATTCTCATTTTTCCTTAAAACCTCAGCTGTTGCCCCCACCCTGAAAGTCCTTCCTGACATCACCCCATTTGGAAAGGTTCACCATCTCCCCCTGTCCTTGCTTTCCCAGAGCACTTATCACAATGAACTTTAATTGTTCACTTACTTAGCTATCTTCTCCCCCCACACTGTGAGCTCCTTAAGATGACTGTGACTGTCACCTCTGAATGCATTTTTTTCCTTTAAGTTTTTATTGAATTTGTTACAATATTGCTTCTGTTTAACCATTTTGGTTTTTTGGCCATAAGGCACAGGGGATCTTAGCTCCCAGACCAGGAACTGAATCCACACTCTGCACTGCAAGACAAGTCATAACCACTGGGCTCCCAGGAAAGTCCCTCTGAATGTGCCTTTCATCTTCAAATGACATACATCCAGCCCTAGAACATAATCTGACACACAGCAGGCACTCAACAGCCCTTGGATGGATGGATGAAGGCCTTTACAGAATGCAACAATCATGAGTGAATTTTCTGCAACAAAAAAAACTGTGGCAGTTCTTTGGGTCACCGGCTCTTACTAAACAGGACTGCTAATATAAGCACAAAAGACAGTGAAAAGTGAGCTGAATCTGCCATGACCCACTGGTATCTCTTATGGCACCTACGAAATAACTAGGACTACAGTTCAGTAAATATCTGTTAGTGAAAGAATGACTAAGTGAAAATATGAAAGTGTGAATGCTACAGTTTTTAAACTGACTTCCTGAAATTCACTTATTTGTTGTCAGNCCACATCACAATGAGGAGCCTGCCTGATGGCTCAGTGGTAAAGAATCTTTCTGCCAGTTCAGGAGGCTTGGGTGCGATCCCTGACCCGGGAAGATACTGCATGCCGAGTAATTAAGCCCATGTCACAACTATTGACCCCGACCTCTAGAGTGTGTGGTCTGCAACAAAAGAAGCCACTGCAGTGAAAACCCAAATGCCACAATGAGTACCCACGCCCTCCCACTCACCGCAACTCTCACAGCAAAAAAGATCCAGCACAGGCAAAACACAAAAATAAATAAATTTTTTTTAAACCACAATGAGGTACTTCATCCTCTACTAGGACTACTACAATTGAAAAGATAGACAGTAACAAATATTGACGACATTGTGCAATCACACCCTAATACCCTGCTGGCAGAACTGCGAAGCAGCATGCCCCCTTAGAAAAGAGTCCATCAGCTCCTCGAAAAGCCAAACAGAGCTTCCTAATGACCCAGAAATTCCACTCCTAGAAATATACTTAAGAGAACTAAAAACATACGTCTGCACACAAAACCTGTACGCAAAAGTTCATAGCAGCATTATTCATCACACTCGAAGTGTAGAAACACCCCAAGTGTCCACCTATATTGTGCTAAGTCTAGGAAGCCAGTTACTAAAAGGTCACATATTGAATGATTCTGTTTATATAAAAAATCAAAATGGAAAGATCTATAGAGTTCACAAGTAGATTAGTGCTTGCCAGGGACAGAATGCTGGGGAGTGACTGATGGGAGTCAGAGAGGAATGCTGATGGGTATGTAATTTCTTTGGGGGTATGAAAATGTTCCAGAATTAGTGATGACTGTACAGCTACTAAATTATAAGCAAACACTTTAAAAGGATGAAGTTCACGCCATATGAATTATATCTCAATTAAAAAAAAAAAAGTCTGGACTTCTCTAAGGTCTAACCCTACTCCACAAAAATCTTTATTCCTTACTATTTTACTTCTCTCCTTAAAAGAGAATTCAAATTAAATTTAACTTTGCTCCTTGGGCAAAGAATCATTCTAAAAGCTGAGAAACATTGTCTTAGAGGTAAAAATAATAAACACAAATCTTTATGATCAACAGGCTGAAACCCACTACTCAGTCTAGAGTACCTGCAGAAAGAGAAACCTCAGAATTCTCTTTTAGCTCTACATGTAGGCTTCCCTCACAACTGCAGGAGTCGCAGGCTCCATCCCTGGGTGGGGAAGATCCCCTGGAAAAGGAAATGGCGATCCACTCCAGTTTTCTTCCCTGGGAAATCTCGTGGACAGAGGAGCCTGGCAGGCTACAGTCCCTGGCATTGCAAAGACTCAGACACAACTGAGCAACTGAGCCACCTCTGCGCAGGTTCACCCGGAGGGTGGGTCTGACCCATGCAGGCTTCAGTAGAATCCTGCATTTCAAATACAATACCTTTGATCCTGGATGAAGAGTTGAAGTCTACAATCCAGACAAAGATCTAGCTGATTTCCAGCTCTGAGAATGCAGGAAGGATGTCAGCTCTGGNGCTTCAGTAGAATCCTGCATTTCAAATACAATACCTTTGATCCCGGATGAAGAGTTGAAGTCTACAATCCAGACAAAGATCTAGCTGATTTCCAGCTCTGAGAATGCAGGAAGGATGTCAGCTCTGGAGAATGAGAAGATAAACGACCACCTCGGTGAGAGCCGACTTTTCTGATGAGGGTGAATGGGAAACAGGAAAAGGAGCAATGCAACGCCCCTGCAGGAGACTAAAAGCATCTTTGTTCTCAGCATTATGTGGGCCAAGAATGATGGGAGATGTTCAGCCACTGGAGATCCAGCCCACGATTTAGTTGTTCAGATGTTGATGTAGCAGCCTGCTACCAGAGCATCGGCATGGAGCTGGAGCTCAAAGTAGGCACTTGGTGTAAAAGGAGCCAACAGTCAAATCCTCACACCTGGGAGGAGAGCCACAGGAGGTAAACAAAGCAAGGGAAAGGACAGGAAATGGCCAGAGAACAATATACACACTCATCCCTGATCAAGTTTCTACACCAGCCAGCTGTTTCCTCACCTAAATGCGTTTCCTTTTTCTAGGAACCTGGTCCGTGAGCCACAGACCATNGGACTCATAGAATGGGTTAGAAAGTATTACTTCTTCTATCTTCTGGAAGAAACTGTAGAGAATCACTGGGTTTTCCTAGTGGCTCAGATGGTAAAAAATCTGCCTGCAATGGAGGAGATGCTGGTTCGATTCCTGGCTTGGAAAGATTTCTTGGAGAATGGAATGGCTACGCACTCCAGTATTCCTGCTTGGAAATCCCATGAACAGAGGAGACTGGCAGGCAACAGTCTATTAAGGTAAGGTCTGCCTCATAGAATCAGTTAGAAAGTATTACTTCTACCTTTTGAAAGAAACTGTAGAGAATCATTATAATTTCTCCCTTAAATATTTGGTAGAATTCACAGATGTACTTGTTGGGCTCTGATGCTTTCTCTTTTGAAAGGTTATTAGTTGTTTATCCCATTTCTTTAAATAGATATAGGCCTATTCGGATTGTCTATTTCTTCCTAAGTGAGTTTGGAAGGCTGTGTCTTTCAAGGAATTGATCCAATTCATCTTGGTTTTTAAGTTTATAGGCATAGAGTTACTCATAATATCCCTTTCTTATCCTTTTTAATTTCCATGGAATCTATAGTGATGTCCCATCTTTCATCTCTGATATTAGTAATTTGTGTTTTCTTCCTTTTTTTGTTATCTTGGCTAGAGGCTTATTGATTACTCTGACTTTTTCAAACAATCAGCTTTTGGTTTTATTGATTTTCTCTATTGATTTGTTCTTAATTTCATTGATTTCTGATCTAATTTTTGTTATTTCTTTTCTTCTACTTATATTTGATTTGTTTTTCTTTTTCTAGTTGTCTAAGGTAGAAGCTTAGATTGTTACTTATATTAGATCTTCCTTCTTTCTAATATATTCATTAGCTGCTACAAATTTCCTTGTAAGCACTTTTTTCACTGCAACTCACAAATTTTGATGAGCTGTATTTTCATTTAAATTTATTTAGATTTAAAAATTTACCTTGATATTTATTCTCTGATTTATGTGTTATTTAGAAGTGTGTTAATTTGAGTACTTTTTCATTTTCTAGCTATCTTTCTATCAATGATTTCTAGTTTAATTCCACATGATCTGAAAGCAGACATTGTATGATTTCTATCCTTTATACTTTTTAAAATGTACTTTTTGGCCCCAAATGAAGTATATCTTGGTGAAAGTACCATATGAGCTTGAGAAGAATGGATAATCTGCTACTGTTGGATTATGTAATCTGTAGATGTCAATTATATCCAGTTGACTGATGGTGCTGTTGAGTTTAACTATGTGTGCTATGCTTAGTCATTCAGTCATGTCTGACTCTCTTACCCCATGAACTGTATCTTGCCAGGATCCTATCTCCATGGGGATTCTCCAGGCAAGAATACTGGAGTGGATTGCCATGCCCTCCTCCAGGAGATCTTCCCAACCCAGGGACTAAACCCAGGTCTCCTGCATTGCAGGAGGACTCTTTTCCATCTGAGCCACCAGGGAAGCCCAAGAATACTGGAGTAGGTAGCCTATCCCTTCTCCAAGGAATCTTCCTGACCCAGGAATTAAACTGGTGTCTCCTACATTGTAGGTGGATTCTTTACAAGATGAACTACCTTACCGATTATCCACCTGTTGAGTCTATCCATTTCTGACAGAAGAGTGTTAAAATGTCCAACTATAATACTGGCTTCCTCTCTTCTCCTTGCATTCCTATCAGTTTTTGCTTCATGTACTTTGATTGTTATGTCTTTTTGGAGTTGTTCTTCAGTCCCTAAGTCATGTCTCTTTATGACCCCAGGGATTGCAGCATGCCAGGATTCCTTGTCCTTCACTATCTCCTGGAGTTTGCTCAGACTCATGTCCATTGAGTAGGTGATTCCATCCAACCATCTCATTCTCTGTCACCTCCTTCTCCTATCCACCAGAGCAAGACCCAGTTTTCCTCATGGCTGCTCCCTCTCATCAGGAAGCTGGCACAAGTTTCTTACCCTCGTCCATCAGAAGACAGAGAAGAAGCAAGAACTACAATCCCATGGCCTCCAGAATGAAAACCACAGTCACAGAAAACTAACCATGAAAAATAGGAGTTCAGTATCATTATTCTGCCACCAGTTGGCTAACTAGTGATATGTGACCATATTTCAGTAATGGTTAAGTGTTCATATCTGCTATTGGCACATGGGTACTCTGCCCATGTGCAGAGAGGCAGGGGGTCAGATCCCATATAGAACTTCCATCCCTACAGCCACACTTTCCATGAGCTCACTGAGAAATCACTGGAGTGACCAAGGAAAGTGGCTGCTGCCTGATAGCCATAGAATGGATTATTTGGGCCATCTTTTGCCCTTATGATTATTGAGAAAGTCCTAGTTTGTGAGGGCCTTTGGTGAGCATGAAAACAAATATTGTGGGTCAAAGGCAGGATAATGGGAGTGGCTCTTCAGGTGCAGGTGATAAGAAGGTGCATTGTTTATAGAGAATTTTAAAATAATAATAAAGCCAACTATAAATTAGCCTTTTTATTAGTATCATGTGATGGGCATTCTAAACAATATTAGTGATGCAATACTCCTCTTCAAAAAATCTTTCGTTGATTTACATTCTAAAAATTGCTTTGCCTGTGGTGGACTGTTCCTAAAACCCACCCTTGGTATGTCAGAAGTTTCCACCCACTTACCCTGTCTCTAAACGTCTTACTGTCAGTCCTCCGGTATTTTTCTTTTCTATTAATAGGTCCATCCAAACTACCATTAGCTACTGACTATGAATCAATCTAGACTCATAATATCTCTCTTTCCAGGAAATGTGAACAAAAAAGTACCACTTATAATTCTGTCAACAGTGAGAATTTCTCTTCATCATTGTCTTCTTTATAAGGACATAATTAAAGAGTACAGTTCAGTTCCGTTCAGTTCAGTCGCTCAGTCGTGTCCGACTCTTTGCGACCCCATGAATCACAGCACGCCACACCTCCCTGTCCATCACCATCTCCCGGAGTTCATTCAGACTCATGTCCATCGAGTCCGTGATGCCATCCAGCCATTTCATCCTCGGTTGGCCCCTTCTCCTCCTGCCCCCAATCCCTCCCAGCATCAGAGTCTTTTCCAATGAGTCAACTCTTCGCATGAGGTGGCCAAAGTACTTGAGTTTCAGCTTTAGCATCATTCCTTCCAAAGAAATCCCAGGGTTGATCTCCTTCAGAATGGACTGGTGGATCTCCTTGCAGTCCAAGGGACTCTCAAGAATCTTCTTCATCACCACAGTTCAAAAGCATCAATTCTTCGGTGCTCAGCCTTCTTCACAGTCCAACTCTCACATCCATCCATGACCACTGGAAAAACCATAGCCTTGACTAGACGGACCTTAGTCGGCAAAGTAATGCCTCTGCTTTTGAGTATACTATCTAGGTTGGTCATAACTTTTCTTCCAAGGAGTAAGCATCTTCTAATTTCATGGCTGCAGTCACCATCTGCAGGGATTTTGGAGCCCAAAAATATAAAGTCTGACACTGTTTCCACTGTTNTTCCATAGGGTTGCTTGTCAGTTTAAACCTGCCCTCACTGGGAAGACCGGAAAGTTATTTTCACAGGGCCTAGTAACCTGGCACAAAGCAGAAGCTTAATAAATATCTGTGGAGCCAATCAGTGAATGAAAATGAGAAAGAATAACTCCTATGGGTAAACGCAATTATTTGATGATAGTTAAAAACAAAAACCAGGTTGTAGGAACTTGCCTGGGGGTCCAGTGGTTAGGAATCCACCTGCCAATGCAGAGGACAAGCGTCTGAGCCCTGGTGCG
The DNA here is from genome assembly GCA_006410735.1 of Raphicerus campestris. NCBI lineage: Eukaryota > Metazoa > Chordata > Mammalia > Artiodactyla > Bovidae > Raphicerus > Raphicerus campestris. The sequence goes on from SJYW01005594.1 coordinate 152,348, forward strand.
GGAAGACCCCACATGCCTCGGGGCAACTAAGCCCGAGGAGCCACAACCACTGAGGCCCACACACCTTGGAGCCTGCGCTGTGCAGCGAGAAGCCCCCACGCCTAGAGCAGCCCCTACTCACTGGAGCCAGAGAGCAGCCCCGCTAGCTTGCAACTACAGAAAGCCCGAACAGCAGTGAAGACTCGGTGCAGCCAAAACTAAGGGAAAAATTTTAAAGAGCAAAATAATTTAAAAGATTGTCCACTTTACCCATAGAAAATATGTACATTAAACTAAAAGCTTCAGAGTTCCAGTTTGGTGATACTTAATTCTTGCGGGACCTTTGATTACATAAACATACAGAGATGGTACTTATGCATCTGATTTTAAGTATATAAAATATGGAGACCACAAAGGCATAAGATTCAGTTCTGTAAAGTTACTTTGGCCCAGGGAGACTGACAATAAGGTATCCATTGAACCAAATCATCAGCCCCACGGTATTTTCAGTCTTAAAATAATAGTAGCTAATCACAAATAACCAAAGTTCCCAACTGCAGGCTTCAAACAGAGTTTAATTAAGCCCAGCAACCACTACTTTATTCAGTGAAACATTGAGTAACTATTACAGGTCAAGTTGCTAAGCCAAACAGACCCAATTTCTAGGGAGAAAAAGATAAAAACTGGATAATGGAAAATACTTTTTAAAAATATATATTCTGAATCACTTTGCTGTACAGCAGAAATTAACACAACATTGTGTATCAACTATACTTCAATTTTAAAAAATGAAAAAAAAAATGAGGACTTCCCTTGGTCGAGGGGCTAAGACTCCCCACTCCCAATGCAGGCAGCGCAGGTTCCATCCCTGGTATAGGAACTAGATCCCACGTGCCAAAAGGAAGGATCCCACATACCACAAAGAAGATCAAAGATCCCGTGTATTTCAACTAAGACCCAGTGCAGCCAGAATAAATAAATTTTTAATGAAAAAAAATAAACCTCACAATAAAAAAAAGATAAAAACTAGAATTTGAATTTCATATTTGAAAGGTGACTGAAGGTCTATGAGGATACAGAGCTAACTGGTCACATCTAGTGTGGACTAGGGGACATCTCTGAAATAGTGATTTCTGGGCAAAGCTCTAAGAAGGACAGCAAGTTACAAAAACCCAAAAGCCAAAACCGGTTTAGCCCAGGTACACCTAAACCCAGCTAGAGCAGTAAGCAAGGGCTGAAAAGCTTTAGTTAACAGTTATCAAAGTTAACAGAAGCCCAATAAACTCATGGAGATGTGCAAAAGTAAAACTGTCTCCCAAGAAAACTAAAGACATTTGCATCTCATTTCTCATTATTTTGGGATGTTCAAAATTTCTACTCTAAATTTTTAAGTAAATGAATCCAGTTTGTAAACCACTACTATAAAAGAAGGGTTTCCCAGGTGGCTCAGCAGTAAAGTATCTGCCTGCAATGCAGGAGACCTGGGTTTGATACCTGGGTCAAGAAGATGGCAACCCACTCTAATATTCTTGCCTGGAGAAGCCCATGGACAAGAGGAGCCTGCAGTCCAAGGGGTGGCAAAGAGTCAAACACAACTTAGCAACTTAACAACAACAAATTATAGAAAAATCCACCCTTACATTTTTCATTGTCATCTTTCTCAATCAGGATTCCTTAAAAGAATTAAGCCATCCTTCCCTCAGGAATCTACTGAACGTAATGAATGAACATCTAGGCGAAATTAGACACACACTCTCGCAGAACTGACAAAAATCACTCACAAGAATGGGTATTTTTGATTTGTAGCAACAAAGTACAATGGCATACCTAAGCATAACCCCAACAAAATATTCAAACCTGGGATAAGAGTTTAATTTCCGCATGCTTTCACACACACAAAGAAAAACTCATTTTAATGCCAAGAGTGATTCAACTTTTCACAAGGAAGAGCAAAGAGCAAGAGATCAATAAAAGCGAAACACTTTTAAATGTTAATGACAGCAGTGTGGGTGATGTCCATGGCAATCTGCACGACACTGCCCTCGCAAGCTCACTTCCAATAGCTGAGTGGAAAGAACTATTGTTCTGCGGAGATTAAAGGAACTGCCGCCCCAGGTCATCCTGTGGGTGACAGGGCCGGCTGAACTTGTACCTCAGGCTAAGTATTCGGCCAAGGCGACTGGACTGCGTGCAAACCGAAAGCAAAAAGATGCAAAGATTAGAGAGTAGGTGCCCGGATTGGTACATGACGCAACTGACAGGAGCTGGGGGCAGGGCACTTTTTGTCACCACGGAAACAGGCGACAGAAAACTGAGGATTTTGCTGTGCGTCTCTGGAGTCGGGTTCAACCCATCTTCGGCCCAGGGCAGGCGAGAGACGATGGAGGGACTCGAGGTGGGAGCTGCTCAGGGGCTAATCGACTCTGCATAGGTACAGGGGTACACGCCGCTTCGGCACCGCCAAGACCCAGGCGTCCGGACCCTCGCGCGGGCGCTGCGTGGACAGGTGATCCAATCGGTCTCTGGCCCGATACTCCGGACTCCCGAGGGCATCGCGTACAGGGCAGGCCCCGAGGCTGGCCCTTCCGGGACCCCACGGCCTCTAGCGGCCTCCAGGCAAAGCGAAGGGGGCCCGGCCCTCTGGCCGCACACACCAGGGCCAATCGCCAGGTCCCTGCCGGCCCCGCGGCCGCGTGCCCCCGACCGAGCCTGCCCCCGGCCCCCCACCACCGGCCGCGCACCCCGCGCCCGCCCACCTGGCTCTCGCCGACGCAGAAGACCCGGCCGCGGCGGCTCAGGCACACGCGGGAGCCCCGGGGCGGGGCGGCCGCGCTGCAGAAGGTGAAGGAGCAGCGCGAGGCGCGCAGCCGCTGCACCGTGGCGCGCACGAGCGCGGCCGGCCCGCGCCCCCAGCGCGCCCACAGGTACAGGTAGCACAGCGTGATGAGCATGGCCGGCCGGCCGGCGGCGGCGGAGCGCGGGCCCCGGACGCTCGCA
>SJYW01005594.1:159040-220329 GCA_006410735.1 Raphicerus campestris
GGAGACATCATTACCTTGCCAACAAAGGTCCATCTACTCAAAGCTATGGTTTGACCAGTCATCACGTATGGATGTGAGAGTTGGACTATAAAGAAAGCTGAACGCTGAAGAATTGATGCTTTTGAACTGTGGTCACCTGATGTGAAGAACTGACTCATTGGGAAGACCCTGGGTAAGATTGAGGGTAGGAGGAGAAGGGGATAGCAGAGGATGACATGGTTGGATGGCATCACCGACTTGATGGACATGAGTTTAAGCAAGCTCTGGGAGTTGGTGACGGACAGGGAAGCCTGCCATGTTGCAGTCCATGGGATCACAGAGTGGGAGACAGCTGAGCAACTGAACTGAACTACGCTTTCAAGCAAAAGGAATTTTAAGATAAAAGACATAAATTCACACAGTGCAATAATATGTATTTCTGGACTCTTTTAAAATAAGGACAGGAAACAAGTGGAAGACAGAAGAGCACTCTAGGGTGGCCTGCTGTTCTTGAATATGTGGGTCACCAGCTTGACTATGAGCATCCTATGACCAAGAGAGAAACGGAAGCAGGACTCAATGTTCCTGTCCCCTCAGAGAATCATGGTGGTCCCTGAACCTCACAGGTTTCTCCCCTGGAGCCTCCTCTTTTTTTAAGGCAGTACGTAAAGAACAGCGTCTTCAACTCAAGTAGAGCAGAGGTTTTCTCTGCATTACTTCCTGCCCCCACCTTTGCTGTAAATGGAGGGCAGATTGCAGGGAAGCTGCTCCCAAGTCTGTCTTAATCCAGGGGCTGATTCATCTGCTTTAAAATAGCAGCATAGGGACTTACTGGTGATCCAGTGGCTAAGACTCTGCACTTCCAATGCAGGAGGCCCAGGTTCGATCCCTGGTCAGGGAACTGGATCCCTCATGCCGCCACTAAGACCCAATGAAGTAAAATAAATTTTTAAAAAACAGCAGTATAGGGATTTCCCTCGTGGTACAGTGGATAAGAATTCGCCTGCCAATGCAGGGCGCCTGGGTTGGACCCCTGGTCTGGTAAGATTCCAGCTACCACCAGGGCAACTAAGCCCAATAGGAAGCCACCATTTACTGACGCCTGTGTGCCTAGAGCCTGTGCCCAGCGAGAGAAGCCACCACAATGAGAAGCCTTCACATTGCAATGACAAGTAGCCCCCACTTGCTGCAATTGAAAAAAGCCTGTGCACAACAACAAAGACTCAGTACAGACAAAATTAATTCATTAACTTAATTAGAATCATTAAACCAAGTGACTAACCCTAATGCTTTATTAGAAGAGCTCGTCAGATAGCCTTCTTGGAGTCTGCTAAATTATGGCTCAGCTAGAAATGCAGAGGTCACCTCATCTACCTGAAGGTCACAAGTAGCCCTGGTTTTTTCAAGTTCAAGAACTTTGTGCCCTCTGCTTCCCACAGACACCGTAACTCCATCTGGCCAGATGAGAGCTTCAGAGGTTTGTGCTTAGATGCTTTAGGATGTCAGGGTCTCAGAAAACATCGTAAGAGGGACTTCTCTGGTGGTCCAATGGTTAAGAATCCACCTTCCAATGCAAGGGACAAGAGTTCCATCCCTGGTTGGGGAACTAAGATCCCACATGCTGCAGGCCAGCCTGAGCCCTTATGTCCCAACAAAGACCCAGTGCAGCCAAAAAAAAAAATTTTTTTTTTAAGCAATGTGGGAAAATATGAGGATCAGCCAGTTCTGGGTTACAAAGCATGGGGACCATAGGGGACAGGATGAACTGAGAAGAGGGTAAAGTCCTTCCAAACCACTGAATTGAGCAGTGATACCATTCACACCCCAGAAGGAACTCAGTAAGGCAGGTAGAGAAGAGGAATAAGAGAAGTCACACAGTAAGCCCCATTTATGATCCCATGTAAAATGATGGAAAAGGCTCAGAAAGGAGCTTAGTTCATCATCCCCAGACAGCAAGGGGAAGGATGCACAACTAAGACATCAGGGATCATACTGGGTATACGTGATTCATGTCGTGTAGCCCCTCACTACTCAAAATGTGGTCCTTGGCTGTATCAGGATCACAGGGGCCTTGCTGTAAATGCAGAATCTGAAGCCCCACCCCAGAACCACTGAATCAGCAACTGCACTTGAAGAAAATCCCCAGGTGATTCACAGAGTTCAAGAAGCAGTGCTAAAGTCACCTCTGTCATTCCCTGCATCTGGGTTGTTCTCAACAAAGTTGTTATTTAAATCTTGCTAATTAGCAAATGCCCAGGCCCAAACCAACCACCACCACTACCCTTGCTCAAAAGTTAATTTTGTACCGTATGATCCAGCAGTCCCACTCCTAGGAGAGTATAATTCAAAAAGATACATGCTTTGGTGAATACTGGTGTAATGGGGTACATGCACCCCAGTATTCACCAAAGCACTATTTACAACAGCCAAGACTTGGAAGCAACCTGAATGTCCATGACAGATGAATGGATAAAGATATGGTACATGTATACAACAGAATGGTACTCACCCACTAAATGCCTTTTGCAACAACATAGATGGACCTAGACATTATCATACTAAGTGAAGGATGTGAAAGACAAATATCCTAAGATATCATTTATACAAAAAAAGATACAAAGTTATTTACACAGCAGAAACAGACATGCACTTAGAAACAAAAATGTTTGTTAATTTGAGTCCCAGTATTTGAAAAAGTTTATTCCAAATAAGAAAAATTTATGTTAAATGCCTTTTGAATTTCCCTAAATGATTTCTTCTTATACAATGAAGCTGAGAAATTTATTACATTAATGGCATTTTATTTTGGTAAAAGTGAAAGTGAAGTTGCTCAGTCGTGTCTGACTCTTTGCAACCCCATAGACTGTAGCCTACAAGGTTCCACCGTCCATGGGATTTTCCAGGTAAGAATACTGGAGTGGGTTGCCATTTCCTTCTCGAGGAGATCGTCCCAACCCAGGGATTGAACCCGGGTCTCATGCATTGTAGGCAGATGCTTTACTGTCTGAGCCACCAGGGAAGTTTTTTTTTGTAACCTTTGGTTTTCTTGTACTGTTATTAATGCTTCTAAAGTTTTATATTTATCAAAAGGACTCTACACCAGAGTTGCCTGTAATTAAAACTACAGATGACAGTAAAGACAAGATGTGAACTGTGACCCAAGAATTAAAAGAAGTCTTCACATAAAACCTTAAGAAGTTTTCACATAAACCTATAATGATGACACATGTAATACGTCATTATATCTTCATTNTTTTTTTAAGCAATGTGGGAAAATATGAGGATCAGCCAGTTCTGGGTTACAAAACATGGGGACCATAGGGGACAGGATGAACTGAGAAGAGGGTAAGGTCCTTCCAAACCACTGAATTGAGCAGTGATACCATTCACACCCCAGAAGGAACTCAGTAAGGCAGGTAGAGAAGAGGAATAAGAGAAGTCACACAGTAAGCCCCATTTATGATCCCATGTAAAATGATGGAAAAGGCTCAGAAAGGAGCTTAGTTCATCATCCCCAGACAGCAAGGGGAAGGATGCACAACTAAGACATCAGGGATCATACTGGGTATACGTGATTCATGTCGTGTAGCCCCTCACTACTCAAAATGTGGTCCTTGGCTGTATCAGGATCACAGGGGCCTTGCTGTAAATGCAGAATCTGAAGCCCCACCCCAGAACCACTGAATCAGCAACTGCACTTGAAGAAAATCCCCAGGTGATTCACAGAGTTCAAGAAGCAGTGCTAAAGTCACCTCTGTCATTCCCTGCATCTGGGTTGTTCTCAACAAAGTTGTTATTTAAATCTTGCTAATTAGCAAATGCCCAGGCCCAAACCAACCACCACCACTACCCTTGCTCAAAAGTTAATTTTGTACCGTATGATCCAGCAGTCCCACTCCTAGGAGAGTATAATTCAAAAAGATACATGCTTTGGTGAATACTGGTGTAATGGGGTACATGCACCCCAGTATTCACCAAAGCACTATTTACAACAGCCAAGACTTGGAAGCAACCTGAATGTCCATGACAGATGAATGGATAAAGATATGGTACATGTATACAACAGAATGGTACTCACCCACTAAATGCCTTTTGCAACAACATAGATGGACCTAGACATTATCATACTAAGTGAAGGATGTGAAAGACAAATATCCTAAGATATCATTTATACAAAAAAAGATACAAAGTTATTTACACAGCAGAAACAGACATGCACTTAGAAACAAAAATGTTTGTTAATTTGAGTCCCAGTATTTGAAAAAGTTTATTCCAAATAAGAAAAATTTATGTTAAATGCCTTTTGAATTTCCCTAAATGATTTCTTCTTATACAATGAAGCTGAGAAATTTATTACATTAATGGCATTTTATTTTGGTAAAAGTGAAAGTGAAGTTGCTCAGTCGTGTCTGACTCTTTGCAACCCCATAGACTGTAGCCTACAAGGTTCCACCGTCCATGGGATTTTCCAGGTAAGAATACTGGAGTGGGTTGCCATTTCCTTCTCGAGGAGATCGTCCCAACCCAGGGATTGAACCCGGGTCTCATGCATTGTAGGCAGATGCTTTACTGTCTGAGCCACCAGGGAAGTTTTTTTTTGTAACCTTTGGTTTTCTTGTACTGTTATTAATGCTTCTAAAGTTTTATATTTATCAAAAGGACTCTACACCAGAGTTGCCTGTAATTAAAACTACAGATGACAGTAAAGACAAGATGTGAACTGTGACCCAAGAATTAAAAGAAGTCTTCACATAAAACCTTAAGAAGTTTTCACATAAACCTATAATGATGACACATGTAATACGTCATTATATCTTCATTATATAATTAATAGCTGCCTGTGGCACAGTGGTAAAGAGTCCACCAGCAATGCAGGAGCCATGGGTTTGATCCTTGGGTTAGGAAGATTCTCTGGAGAAGGAAATAGCAACCCACTCCAGTATTCTTGGAGAAGGCAATGGCAACCCACTCCAGTACTCTTGCCTGGAAAATCCCATGGATGGAGGAGCCTGGTAGGCTGTAGTCCATGGGGTCGCTAAGAGTTGGGCATGACAGAAGGCAATGGCAACCCACTCCAGCAGTATTGTTGTCTAAGAAATCCCATGGACAGAGGAGCCTGGCGGCCTATAGGCCATGGGGTGGCAAAGAGTCAAAGTCAGACACTGCTGTTGCTACTGCTAAGTCACTTCAGTCGTGTCCGATTCTGTGCAACCCCATAGACGGCAGCCCACCAGGCTCGCCTGTCCCTGGGATTCTCCAGGCAAGAACACTGGAGTGGGCTGCCATTTCCTTCTCCAATGCATGAAAGTGAAAAGTGAAAGTGAAGTCGCTCAGTCATGTCCAACTCTTCGCCACCCCATTGACTGCAGCCTACCAGACACTAAACAACAGCAAATACCAAGATAACAGCTAACTACCTGATCTTTCTAAGTAAAAATAAACCATGACTATTACAGGTCAAAATAATATGAACTAGGAGAAATCAACTAAATTTATTCACTATAAATCTTGGAACAATATGAAACATAAATTGCCAAGAAAATGTTACTGTATTTTTTAAAGAAAAAATCAGTTTTAAGATAAGGTTGTGAAAGTGGCTCAGTCGTGTCCGACTCTTTGAGACCTCATGGACTGTACAGTCCATGGAATTCTCCAGACCAGGATCCTGGAGTGGGCAGCCTTTCCCTTCTCCAGGGGATCTTCCCAAACCAGGAATCAAACCGGAGTCTTACCTGCATTGCAGGTGGATTTTTTACCAACTGAGCTACCAATACAAATTGAAACCAGAATTCAGCATTGTCACTAAAGATTATCAAGCAAAGAGACACTCTCCAAAGAGGATGGGAAAGAAGACAAGGTTGCTTCCAAAGTCAGAGCAATGAGATAGAAAATAATAGAACAACACATTCGAAATATTGAGGGAACTAGCTCAGCCTAAAACTGTTGACCTCCCCAAACGATCACTCAAGTAGAGCACCAAAAAAAAAGATGTTTTCCGAAATGTGACCTCAGACTTCAGCTGACCACATACAGAGTCTCACTAGAGGATGTACTTTAGGAGGAAGATGGATGAATAGATAGATGGAGATGTAGCATACGAGAATCAAGAGTGAAGAACTATAACGTTTTCAGAATAAAAAATATCTTTGTGACCTCAGATGGGGAAGGACTAGCCGATCAAGATACCAAAACCAGAAGTTAAAGAAGAAAAGATTGATACATCAAAATTAAGGATGTCTAGTAAGAGACACTATGGCTTTCCAGGTAGCTCCTGCCAAGTAGGAGTGAAAGTGAAAGTCTCTCAGTCATGTCCAACTCTTTGTGATCCCATGGACTATACAGTCCATGGAATTCTCCAGGCCAGAATACTGGAGTGGGTAGCCTTTCCCTTCTCCAGGGGATCTTCCCAACCCAGGGATCAAACCCAGGCCTCCTGCATTGCAGGCGGATTCTTTACCATCTGAGCCACAAAGGAAGCCAAGCAAGAGACTTGGGTTCAGTCTCTGGGTCAGGAAGATACCCTGGAGGAGGAAATGGCAACCCACCCCAGGATTCTTGCCTCGGAAATCCCATGGACAGAGGAGCCTGGCAGGCTACAGTCCATCGGGTCACAAAGAGTCCAGGGGGACACAACAGAGCTCACATGCACATCAAGACACTCTAAGAAAGACAAGTTCTAGAATGAAAAAGGTATTTGCAGAACACAAATACTCAATAAAGTTTCACTCCCTGCTGCTGCTTCTACTAAGTCACTTCAGTCGTGTCCGACTCAGTGCAACCCCATAGACGGCAGCCCACCAGGCTCGCCTGTCCCTGGGATTCTCCAGGCAAGAACACTGGAGTGGGCTGCCATTTCCTTCTCCAATGCATGAAAGTGAAAAGTGAAAGTGAAGTCGCTCAGTCATGTCCAACTCTTCGCCACCCCATTGACTGCAGCCTACCAGACACTAAACAACAGCAAATACCAAGATAACAGCTAACTACCTGATCTTTCTAAGTAAAAATAAACCATGACTATTACAGGTCAAAATAATATGAACTAGGAGAAATCAACTAAATTTATTCACTATAAATCTTGGAACAATATGAAACATAAATTGCCAAGAAAATGTTACTGTATTTTTTAAAGAAAAAATCAGTTTTAAGATAAGGTTGTGAAAGTGGCTCAGTCGTGTCCGACTCTTTGAGACCTCATGGACTGTACAGTCCATGGAATTCTCCAGACCAGGATCCTGGAGTGGGCAGCCTTTCCCTTCTCCAGGGGATCTTCCCAAACCAGGAATCAAACCGGAGTCTTACCTGCATTGCAGGTGGATTTTTTACCAACTGAGCTACCAATACAAATTGAAACCAGAATTCAGCATTGTCACTAAAGATTATCAAGCAAAGAGACACTCTCCAAAGAGGATGGGAAAGAAGACAAGGTTGCTTCCAAAGTCAGAGCAATGAGATAGAAAATAATAGAACAACACATTCGAAATATTGAGGGAACTAGCTCAGCCTAAAACTGTTGACCTCCCCAAACGATCACTCAAGTAGAGCACCAAAAAAAAAGATGTTTTCCGAAATGTGACCTCAGACTTCAGCTGACCACATACAGAGTCTCACTAGAGGATGTACTTTAGGAGGAAGATGGATGAATAGATAGATGGAGATGTAGCATACGAGAATCAAGAGTGAAGAACTATAACGTTTTCAGAATAAAAAATATCTTTGTGACCTCAGATGGGGAAGGACTAGCCGATCAAGATACCAAAACCAGAAGTTAAAGAAGAAAAGATTGATACATCAAAATTAAGGATGTCTAGTAAGAGACACTATGGCTTTCCAGGTAGCTCCTGCCAAGTAGGAGTGAAAGTGAAAGTCGCTCAGTCATGTCCAACTCTTTGTGATCCCATGGACTATACAGTCCATGGAATTCTCCAGGCCAGAATACTGGAGTGGGTAGCCTTTCCCTTCTCCAGGGGATCTTCCCAACCCAGGGATCAAACCCAGGCCTCCCGCATTGCAGGCGGATTCTTTACCATCTGAGCCACAAAGGAAACCAAGCAAGAGACTTGGGTTCAGTCTCTGGGTCAGGAAGATACCCTGGAGGAGGAAATGGCAACCCACCCCAGGATTCTTGCCTCGGAAATCCCATGGACAGAGGAGCCTGGCAGGCTACAGTCCATCGGGTCACAAAGAGTCCAGGGGGACACAACAGAGCTCACATGCACATCAAGACACTCTAAGAAAGACAAGTTCTAGAATGAAAAAGGTATTTGCAGAACACAAATACTCAATAAAGTTTCACTCCCTGCTGCTGCTTCTACTAAGTCACTTCAGTCGTGTCCGACTCAGTGCAACCCCATAGACGGCAGCCCACCAGGCTCCCCCGTCCCTGGGATTTTCCAGGTAAGAATTCTGGAGTGGGTTGCCATTTCCTTCTCCAGTGCATGAAAGTGAAAAGTGAAAGTGAAGTCGCTCAGTCGTGTCTGACTCTTCAAGACCCCATGGACCTAGCCTATAATAAAGAATTCCAGGGACTTCCCTGGTGGTCTGGTGGTTAAGACTCCTTCCTTCCACTGCAGGGGGCACAGGTTCAATTACTGGTGAGAGAACTAGAATCCGGCTTCCTGCCTGGCGTGGCCAAAAGAACAAAATTCCAAATCAGTAAGAAAAAGTCAGGGGGAAAAAGAGGGGGGTGGTGTGCTAAAGACTCGAATAAGCTCTTCAGAAAAGCCATTTGGCAAATAAAAGGTGCTCAGGACTGCCCTGGTGATCAAGTAGCTAAGACTGTGCTCCCAGTGCAAGGGGCCCAGATTCAATCCCTGGTCAGGAAACCGGATCTGACCTGTTACAACTAAGAGTTCACGTGCCGAAACCAAAGATCCTGCCTGCCGTCATGAAGACTGAAGATCCTGCATGCTGCAACAAGGACCAGCGCAGCTAAATAAAGAAAAATAAATATTTAAAAAATAAGTTTAAGAGGGAGTGGTGGCAGACAGTGCAGGGTGTGCCACTTTGAGCCCCGAGCACAGCCATTTGCAGCCAGATGAGATAAGCTAGGGCTGTGCAGAGTTCAAGCACACCCACAGAGCTGCCGCAGGATGGCATCAAGATCTCCAGGGCAAACAGCTGGCTCTGGAAACATACCAAGCCTACTCCCATAGACAAAGGGGGCTTCTAACACAGTGTCTGTATGGCAGCAGAATCTCACTAATCCGTTATTGTTTCAAGGAACAGTAATGAAAATCTAAAGTTAAAAACTAGAGTCCAAATGCAATGTGGTAAGTAAGTAAAGAAGTGCTATGTGATATCCTGAACTGGATCTGAAACAGCAAAAGAACTGTAGTGGAAAAACCGGTGGAATCTGAAGTCTATAGTTAATAGTATTGTGCTAATGTTAATGTATGCATTTTGATAAATCCATAGTTGTGTAAGGACTGGAGGAAGCTGAGCAAGTGAACTCTGTACTATTTTTGCAACTTTGTGGTAAGTCCAGAAGTATTTCAGAATAAATTATGAAAATCAAAGGATGACTGTCTACTGAATTTCACTAGCATTTTTTCCCCCTTTCCCTAACTAGCCATGTCATCTTAAGGACATCATTTCATCTCTCTGGACCCTGGTTTTTCAACTGTTTAAAAAAAGCAGAAGGGAGACAAACCAGATCATCTCTAACTTCCCCTTCAAGCTCTAAAATTCCCCCCAAAATCCTAATACATTTGCACCGTGATTCAACTTGCAAGGATTTGACTAGCAGTGACCTCATTTACTTCCATATCCCTGGGGTTTAGCACTGTGTCAGCACAGTGCTAAACAAAAGTTTCCTGACACTAAACTGGCTCCTAACTTCTATTTGTAAAGTGAAGTGAAACTGTTACCTCTTTCACCCAGTTGGCCACTAGAGAGCGAAGTACTCACAAAATTTTCTCCATAGAAAGCAAACCTGTCTTCATCCAGCAGAGGGGAATGGTCCTTTATATCCCAGGCACATAATTAAAGTTTTCCTGGTTGGGGAGGGGAGTCACCATCTGTGAAGAGTCACCTGCCCATCAGACAGGACCAGGACCAGCAGCTGGGCTGGTCAGTACCATAAGTTTCCAGAACTGACAATGCCACGCTCCTTCAGAAAGCCCTTAGCAGCCTCAAAGGTCTAAACCTCCTCGGTGGATCAGAGGCTATACCGCAAGATGAGCTGCCCCTCGCTCCCTCCAAGCACCAAGTGTGTCTTCTGAGCAATTCTGTCCCGTTTTCTGAAAAAAGATCTCACTTTTAGAGGATGAGTTATTGGGGTCAAACGAATGAATGGGGAAATGGACTAAAACCATTACACTTATTTAAATAAGAAAAGGAATTCCCTGGTTGTCCAGTGGTTAGAGCTCTGGGATTTCACTGCAGGGATTCAGGTTCAATCAGGAAACTAAGATCCTGTAAGCCACACAGCCAGGCCAAAAAAAAAATTTTTTTTAAATGAAATGAGAAAGATCACAGGCAGCACATCTCCCCACCCAGCCCAGGGCCCATCCAGGGCATATCTGAGCAATGAGAAAGGGGCAAGAGAGAACCAAGGGACAGGCAGATGGGCATCAGGGGACAACTGGAAGAGTAAAGGGACTGAAGGGTCAGAAGCTGAAAGGGCCCTAAGCCAGAGAGCTCTGGGAGTATGCATGTCCTCCAGCAAAACACAGGTGAACATGACTTAAAAAGCAGACTCACATATACATACCTACAGAAATGGATAAACAAGGTCTTACTGTATAGCAGAGAACTATATTCAGTATCCTATGATAAACCATAATGGAAAAGAATATTAAAAAAAATTAGTCACTTCCCAGGCAGGCTAGTGCTTAAGACTTCACCTTCCAGGGCAGGGGGGTTCAGGTTCAATCCCTAGCTGGGGAAATAAGATTCACATGCCTCGAGGCCAAAAAAAATCAAAACTAAAGCAATATTGTACAAAATTCAATAAAGAGTTTAAAATGGTCCACATTAAAAAATGTTATTAAAAAAGAGAATCTCCAAGTGTATAGAATGTATAAAGATCTTAAAACCAAGACATATCTTGGTTATGCGTATCCAGTTATGCATATCACTGCATATTACGCAGCACTGCAATTATATGAAAATTCAAGAGTCATTCTTGTACCAATCACAAGTTTCATGGATCTTCCCCCAAAACAAACAAAGCAGACTCAGCCTGAAATGGCAGACACTGCAGTAACGCTCAGGACAGTCAGGTCCTCTCCTTGTGGCTGAAAGTGCCACAAAAAGGGACCAATGAATCACATCATAATTCTCCTCTTTTCTCTCAGCCATCCTGAACATTTTCCCCCGGGAACTGCAACTTAGTGATTAGAGAAAGCCAAACTCTGCTTAAAAGGGAGGGGGTAAAAGTCATATACCTGTTATAAAGCGTTGCTACTGAAAATTTCTTGAGTCTGAAAGGGACGTTCCATGAAAAGAGTGGATGGGGAAGCCAGGGGCTGTCATACAGCCCCTCACATCCCCAGCCTGGACTTTGCTTCCCGGTTTTCACTGAATTTGGTTCCCACAGAGGTACCACTGACCAGGCTCCTCAGAGGCAAGGCTGCAATGTCCCCTTGTTTATCTCCCTTGCTTTGCAATCAACCTTGGATTTTTATAAAAGGCCTCTATGCAAACCCTGCTTCTTCGTCCCCAGAGCTAAAAGTCTATAAGAAAATAATAGTAAATCTGGTGGGGGGAAAAAGAAATTCAGAGTGTAGAAAAGCAAGAAGCATCTCAGGAACCACAGGGCCCTGAAGGGAGAAAAGAGCCATCTCCCGGAGAAGCCAAGGGCTGCAGATGCCGCATAATTGGAACCTGGGACGCAGCGCACGGGGAGCAAGATTGTAGGCTGAAAGGCGGCCTGCAACCAGCCACCCATCAGGCATCTTGAAAACAGCAAAAGCCAGAGAGCAGGCGGCGATGGAACCGCTGGTTTCTATAAATAAGTCTCTCTAGGAGGGGATCAAACAGCAAAGTCAAAGGTAGGAAATCCGAGCCCTTGCTTGCCAACCCACACCGAGTGCCCCAGCCCTTTACCTGGTTAAGAGGGAGCCCCCAGTAACAGGTACCTGTGGGCCGAGCCCCGGGACCCCACAGCCAGTGCGCCCGATTTGGGAGGGAGGGGGCAGGCAGAAGCGTCCCCCCAAGGACAGAGCAGGTGGCTGCAGGGGCATGGGAAGCAGGCCGTGGGAAAGGCCGGGTGGAGATCCCCCTTGGTGGGGCCCCTGCTGCCCGGCACAACCCCAAATCCTGCCCACTGCTCCAGCCTCCGCTGATATTGGCCGGGGCTTCTGGCCGCTCCGAAGCACCGTTCCCGCTCCCGCTGCCCTCCTCCGTCCCCCTTTCAGCGTGGATCACCGCCTGGCCCACCCCAGCATCCTCCTACCTGAAACCCTGAATCAGGCCTTCAATATCACTGGGCTTCCCTGGTGGCTCCGCTGGTAAAGAATCCGCCTGCAATTCAGGAAACCTGGATTCAATCCCTGGATTGGGAAGATTCCCTAGAGAAGGGCAAGGCTACCCCACTCCAGGATTCCGGCCTGCAGAGTTCCACAGACAGTCCACGGATTTGCAAAGAGTCCAACACGACTGAGTGACTTTCATTCTCAATGTCACTATGGCACCTCCAGGGGTGGCACAGGCCGCTTTCCAGCTGCCCTGCAACTCTGCTCGCCCACCTTGCCCTTGCTGCAGGTCCAGGATGTCTGCCTCCCCTGGAGACATGTGGAAGCCCTGGGGACACAGTGAAGGTGGCTGAAGCTTTTGCCCAATGAAGGAGAGAGGAGAGGAGCCGCATAGGGATCCCCTTGATAGGATGTTGGCTGAAGGAGGTGGACAGTAGGGAGTTGAACTTGTTTACTCAGTGGATTCCTTTTCCTGATGTATTAACCAAGTCTTCCTAAGAGTAACAGGAGATTCCCATTGCTACCCTAGGGCATGGTCCCTGCACGGTAGGTCTCTCCAGTCGTGTCCAGCTCTTTCTGATCCCATGGACTGTAGTCCACCAGGCTCCTCTTCCATGGGATTCTCCAGGCAAGAACACTGGAGTGGGTTGCCATTTCCTTCTCCAGGGGATCTTCCAGACCTAGGAATCGAACCCTCCTCTCTTACAGTTCCTGCATTGGCAGGTGGGTTCTTTACATCACCTGGGAAGCCCACCCTAGGGATGAAGGAGTCTTAATTCTGCCATCTGAACCCTCCAACACAGCATTTTCAAACAAGGACTGGAGGTTTCCTCGTCTTTGGGGAAATAGGGAATTCATTATTGGGGGGTATGGGGGGAAGTGGACTGACACCTGGGATCAATTAGATACCCACAAAGGGGAAAGCAGTTGTCTCTGACCTCCAGGGAAGTGCTTAGGGACGGTCCAAGGAACAAACTCCAGCTCAGAGAAAACCTCAAGCTGAGATCTCTATCACACCCAATACATTTTGACAGCTACAAAATAGTCCATGTTTGAGTATCCATGATCGGTTTAGCCATTCCTCTGGTTTTTTTGTCACACCAATCGAGGGGCTTGGGATCTTAGTTCCCCACCAGTGCTTGAAACAGGGCCTCACAGTGAAAGCGCTGAGTCCTAACCACTGGACTGCCAGGGAGCCCCCAGGGACTACTGTCGAATGTGCACACTGAAGTCGCTTCCTGTACAAAAGTTTTCTCCACATCCTCACTAATACTTACTCACGAATACTTGTTTTTTTATGATGGCCTTTCTGACAGGTGTGAGGTGATATATTATCATGGCTCACTGTTTAGTGAGTAAAATCGATCAACGTGCCCGACTTTTTGTGACCCTGTGGTATGTAGCCCACCGGGCTCCACTGTCCATGGGATTCTCCAGGCAAGAGTACTGGAGTGGGTTGCCATTTCCTTCTCCAGGGGATCTTCCCGACCCAGGAATCAAACGGGTCTCCCGCATTGTAGACAGACTGTTTACCATCTGAGCCACCAGGGAATTGTTTGTTTAGGGGTTGTTGTTTTTTTCTTTGTGCCTTACTGCCCAGCATGCAGCATCTTCCTTCCCCACCCAGGAATTGAATCCATGCCCTCTGCAATGGGTGTGCAGAGTCTTACCACTGGACCACCGGGGAAGCCCCTCACTGTGGTTTTGATTTAGAATTCTCNCCCGACTTTTTGTGACCCTGTGGTATGTAGCCCACCGGGCTCCACTGTCCATGGGATTCTCCGGGCAAGAGTACTGGAGTGGGTTGCCATTTCCTTCTCCAGGGGATCTTCCCGACCCAGGGATCAAACGGGTCTCCCGCATTGTAGACAGACTGTTTACCATCTGAGCCACCAGGGAATTGTTTGCCTAGGGGTTGTTGTTTTTTTCTTTGTGCCTTACTGCCCAGCATGCAGCATCTTCCTTCCCCAACCAGGAATTGAATCCGTGCCCTCTGCAATGGGTGTGCAGAGTCTTACCACTGGACCACCGGGGAAGCCCCTCACTGTGGTTTTGATTTAGAATTCTCTGAAGATTAGTGATATAGAACATTTTTGCATAAGTCTATTGGTCATCTGTATGGCCTCTTTGGAAAAACGTCTATTTCTAAAGTCCTCTGCCCATTTTTTAAACACTTTTTAAAAAAATGTTGAAATCTGTGTTTTAGATATTAACTCCTTATAGACATGTTGTTTGCAAACATCTTCTCCATTCCGTAGGCTATTTTCTCCTTTTGTTGGTAGTTTCCTTCATCGTGCCAACGTCCACTGCCACTTTTCAACTTTGGTATTACTATATTTACTACTGATTGTGTGGAGGTCTTTATATTGGGTTGGCCAAAAATTTCATTCGGGTTTTTCCGTACGCTGTCATAATGTTATACTAAGGGCGTCAACGCTGGGCTGGTATATAGTTGTGGCTTTTTTTTTTTTTTTAATTTAGCTGTATGGGGGTTCTTAGTTGCAGCACAGTCTCTCCAGTTGTGGTGAAGGCTCCAGAGCATGGAGGCTTCAGGAGCTGCACTGCTCTGGGTTCAGGTGCATGAGGAATCTTTGTTCCCCAACTAGGGATTGAACNGCTGTATGGGGGTTCTTAGTTGCAGCACAGTCTCTCCAGTTGTGGTGAAGGCTCCAGAGCATGGAGGCTTCAGGAGCTGCACTGCTCTGGGTTCAGGTGCATGAGGAATCTTTGTTCCCCAACTAGGGATTGAACCCAAGTCCCCTGCACTACAAGGCCGACTTTACCAATGAGCCACCAGGGTAGTCCCTGCTTATGGCATATTTTTAATCAGTTTAACATTTGCCTTTTAATTTTAAGATGATTTTTGATGTATCAATTTTACATTTTAGTTAAATAAAACCTCAATTTTTTTAATGACATTTACCATTGCTTTTATGTTTAGAGTCATCCCCAATTTCCCAAACTATNTATATTTTTATTTACCTTGTTTTTAAAAATCTTACTATAAGGACTTCCCTGGTGGCCCAGTGGTTAACAATTCACCTGCTGTTTCAGAAAACACAGGTTTGATCCCTAGTCTGGGAAGATTCCACATGCCATGGGGCAACTAAGCCCGTGCGCCACGACTTCTGAGCCCCCGCGTAGAGCCTGCGAGCCACAGCTACCGAAGCCGGGGTGCCTGGAGCCCGAGCTCTGCAACGAGATGCCCCCGCAATGAGAAGGCCTCAAGCCACAGCACAGAGTAGCCCACNGTGCGCCACGACTTCTGAGCCCCCGCGTAGAGCCTGCAAGCCACAGCTACCGAAGCCGGGGCGCCTGGAGCCCGAGCTCTGCAACGAGATGCCCCCGCAATGAGAAGGCCTCAAGCCACAGCACAGAATAGCCCGCGCTCGCCGAAACTAGAGCAAGCCCACGGGCAGTAAGGAAGACCCAGTGCGGCCAAAAATAAATGATTAAATCCATAAGTTTAATAAAAGAAGATCTTAATACAAATAAATACATCCCTAAAAGCTCAAGTTTTTTAGCTTTCAAAAATATTATTCAAAAGGCAAACGTCTAAGCCTTGTCACTAATTGTTCCTAAGCTTTCTAACTGTGCGTGTGCACTAACCGTGTCTGACTTTGTGACCCTATGAACTGTAGCCCACCAGGCTCCTCTGTCCATGGGATTTTCCAGGCAAGAATACAGGAGCAGGTTGCCATTTCCCTCTCTAGGGGATCTTCCCAACCCAGGGATCGAACCCTTGTCTCCTGTGTCTCCTGCATTGCAGAAAGATTCTTTACCCACTGAGCCACCTGGGAAGCCCCATAATTTTGCATAGCTGGACTTTATTCATTTTCACTGCTATATAATATTCTGTTCTACCATAGATTGCTTAGCCATTATCCTGTTGATGGACACTGGGTTATTTCCAGTTCATTTGCTCTGACCTCTGACACGTAATGCTGCTCTGAACATTCCCTTACTTGTCTTTCTGGAGTCCGTGTTAAAGCATTTCTCTGGGAACACACTTACTTAGGATAGGAGTTACTGGATCAAGTTAATGTTGAGTGTTAAAAACATAACAGTAAGCGATTTTCCAAAGTAGTTATAGCAATTTACACTCCCATTACTAGCAGTTTTTATTTCAACTCAGTATCTTTTAGGCCAAATACTCTTTCTTTTTTATTTTAGATTTCCACTACTGTTCACAGCTATCTTGGAGAGTCATGAGGTTCTTGAACACAAAGCATCATATTGTGGTTCTTAGCCAGAAGAATCCTCCGGAGGCACAAATCCCTTATTGTCCAAAGTCTAGACCCATGAGTCCTAGGACAAGGGTAGGGAAGTTGCTAACCGAAAGTCTGCTGGAAAACTCCCCAAGCTATGCTTACAGCAGCCGTTTCAGGTTAGCAACCCCCCTGCCACAGTGCGGGGAGTTTTCCATTACTGGGAGAGTCCTTTGCATGAGCAGCTGTTTTTAAAATCTCCTGCTATTTGTAGCTCTGTTCTCTCACCTCCCATGGTTACTTACAACCTTCTATTTAAATCAACCTCTTAGCATCTTGAATTACTACTCTCTTCTTAAAGGCTTTAAAAACACTGGCACTCTTTGATTTGGTATTCCTAATTCTGGGCGTTTATACTAAAAATGGTGACAAAAGAAAGAATTTCTATTCATAAAGATGTTGATAGCATCGTTTGTAAGAATGATTTTTTAAATTGGAAAATTTAATGTTTAACAATAGGAAACACAGAGTGTAAGTTGTAGCATATCCAATTCAGTGGTACAAAGCAAAACAGAGACTTTTTCTTTCCTGAACCATTTGAGATTAAGTTGCAGAAATCTTGACTCTTTACCCACAAATACTTTAGGGATTATTTCCTAAGAACAAGAAGGCTCTCTTAGGTAACCACCCTACAATGATCAAGTTCAGAAAATTAACATGGATCCAATGCTAACATCTACGACCGAGTCCATAGTCACATTTTGCCAACTGTTCCAATAACATCCTTTATGCAATATTTTTCCCACTTCAAAGTTACACCTTTTCACTGGAGTTGTCATGTCTCTTTATTCCTCTTTACTCTGGAACAGTTCCCTAATCTTTGTCTCTCATGACTTAGACTTTTTATTTTTTGGACTAAACCAGGTCTTAATTGTAATATGGGATCTAGTTCCCTGACCAAGGATCAAACCCAACCCCCCTCATTGGGAGCATGGAGTCTTAACCATTGGACCAAAAGGGAAGTCCAACAACGTAAACGTGTTTTTAAAAGTCAGGCCGATGGAGGAAATGGCAACCCACTCCAGTATTCTATCCTGGAAAATCCCACAGCTAGAGGAGCCTGGCGGCTACAGTCCATAGAGTCCCAAGCGTCAGACACAACTTTGTGGAAGTTTCCCATTTAACTAATGGAAATATCTCTGGAAGTTTCATGAATGTATTAAGGGTACGCAAGATGAAAGGTACACTGGTCTGTGGTTAATTCAATGCAGTATTTCTTTCCTGACCTTTTTGCTTCTTTGCTTTCCAACTTTCTTTCCCCGTCCCCCTCCCTCTTTCCTTCATGTGCTTCCAATACCATGTATCCCTTTCCACTTATAAACAGTTTAAGGAAATATTTTCCCAGTTGTTCAAATAAAGTCTAGTGATTACTCTTAAAAAAAGAATCAGGCCCATTATTTTGTAGTCTGTCCTTCAATTTTAGTTTGTCCGCTGTTACCCCAGGATGCTTCCCTAGTAGCTCAGATGGTAAAGCATCTGCCTGCAATGAGATCCCTGGGTTGGAAAGATCCCCTGGAGAAGAAAATGGCAACGCACTCCAGTATTCTTGCCTGGAGAATTCCATGGACAGAGGAGCCTGGTGGGCTACAGTCCACGGGGTTGCAAAGAGTCAGACACGACTGAGTGACTAACACACATACCCCATGATCAATTCAAGTCGCGCATATTTGGCACGTTTTTTTACGTCATTCTCTGTGGTGCTGATTTTGATCACATGGTTAAGGTGGTATTCACCAAATTTTCCCACTATAAAGCTTCCTTTTTTCCCTTTGTAATTATTAAATAATCTGTGCAGTGATCCTTTGAGACTGTGGAATATGTATTTTTTTAATACTGGAGACTGACGGGTTACAGTCCATGGACTCACAGAGTCAGAGGACTGATTGACTAACACTTTCACTGAGTGAGCCACTTCTCCAAGGAACTTTGGAGAATGGGATTCAGAACCAAAATATGAACACTAGGAATGCTTAGGGCCATTGGCGTGGCCCTGGTCCCAAAGTTCTCTCAGCAGGCAGATCTGGGAACAGGAGTCCAGTCCACAGAGCTCTCCCTGGCCTTCCTTCCTCCAGACCTGTACCACTTTCTCCCATGGTGAGACTCCTCGCTCCCAGCAATGCCATGATAGTGCCTAATTTGCTTAATCCCAAAATACAAGGAAAATACTTTCAGAATTGCCGGAACAGGCCACTACTAAGTGAAGTTCAAATTTTCTTTGTCTTTTGTTTGCTTGTTCACACGTAGAAAGCATATAGTCAAGACTTTTGTTCAACAGCAAACTTAAGGTTACCAAAGGGGAAAGGGAAGGAGGAGAAACTGGGAGTTTTGAATTAACATATACACACTCTCTCTCTTTAGTAGCTAACTCATATCCGACTCTCTCGACCCCATGGGCTGTAGCCTGCCAGGCTCCTCTGTCCATGGGATTCTCCAGGCAAGAATACTGGAGTGAGTTCCCATTTCCTCCTCCACATATACACACTACTATATATAAAAAGTGATAAATGGGACTTTCCTTGTGGTCCAGTGTTTAAGCATTTGCCATGCAATGCAGAGGACACAGGTTCAGTCTATACTGCCTTGAAGGAAGACCAGGCATGTTCAAGTGCCAGGCACACTCAAGCCAGAAGTCTTAATAGTTAAAACACAAGATAATACATACGGTGTCCAAATCTTGTCACATGAAGTCAGGGAGTTAATGGTCCTTGAAGAAGAGCATTTATGCATGTAGCCAAGACAGGAATAAAGGTGCAAGGCGAAAGAAACTTGGTGAAAGGGGACATTATGATGAAACCTGAGATGAATCACCATATTTTAGTATAAAGTGAAAGTGGAAGTGTCACTCACTCAGTCCTCTCTGGCTTTGCAGCCCCATGGACTGACTGAAGCCTGCCAGTCTCCTCTGTCCATGGAATTTTTCAGGCAAGGATACTGGAGTGAGTTGCCATGACCTTCTCCAGGGGCTCTTCCCCACCCAGGGATCTAACCGAATCTCCTGCACTGCAGGCAGATTCTTTGCTGTTTGAATCACTAGGAAAGTTCCCATTTTAGTAAATGTCACCACCATATGACCATCACCCAGTTAGACCATCTAGGGTCAAATAACTAATGATGTAAGGTCTTCTCCCCACTTTATTTTTTGCAAACAACATTAATTTTATTTTTTAAAGGCTTTTTGGGAGCAGTTTCATGTTCACAGAAAAATTGGGAAGGCACAAAAATTGTTCACACACCCTTCCCCCTCTCCATGCATAGCCTCCCCCACATCTTTTGCTTTGATTATACAAATCGTAGCCCTCTTTGTTCTTGGGGCTGCAGCCCTTGCCTGCCCACCAGTATCTCACACAAGCATCCTATGCTAATAAACTGTGTTCATCTCTTTGCCTCGTGCTGAAATCTTTCCGCAAGGAAGACAAAAGAACCTAAGACATTCAGTAAGTCCTGACACCAGGGCAGTCGGTCAGTCAGTTCAGTCCCTCAGTCATGTCCGACTCTTTGCGACCCCATGTACTGCAGCACGCCAGGCCTCCCTGTCCATCACCAATTTCTTCGGTTTCCATGAAATGACAGTGGGTTCCAGTCCCCTCCTCAACCAGGGATTAACAAAGATCCGTCTAGTCAAAGCTATGGTCTTTCAAGTAGTCGTGTCTGGATGTGAGAGTTGGACTATCTAAAGAAAGCTCAGCGCCAAAGAATTGATGCTTTTGAACAGTAGTGTTGGAGAAGACTTTTGAGAGTCCCTTGGACTGCAAGGAGATCCAACCAGTACATCCTAAAAGAAATCAATCCTGAATATTCATTGGAAGGACTGATGCTGAAGCTGAAACTCCAATATTTTGGTCACCGGATGCGAAAAACTGACTTATTTGAAAAGACCCTGATGCTAGGAAAGATCGATGCAGGAAAAGGGGATGACAAAGGATGAGATGGTTAGATGGCATCACCGACTCAATGGACAGGAGTCTGAGTAAACTCCGGGAGTTGGTGATGGACAGGGAAGCCTCGTGTGGTGCAGTTCATGGGGTCGCAAACACTCGACATGACCTAGCAACTGAACTGAACAGTACTGATGTGTTGTTGGTATTTTTTTACCCTTGCATCTGGATCCTGGATCATTAGAAAGCCTCTGCCCACACGCAGTTTCCAGAAAAACTCGTCCCCGCTTGCGGGCTGCGGCTGGGCCGGTTCAGTAGCTGCCCCTAATCCGCGCGTCTGAGCCCGGCCCAGGAGGCCCCGCGGCGAGCACGGGGGCGGGGCCGGCGCACCGGCGCTTCTGGCCGCGCGTGCGCACTGGCGAGCGGGCCGCGCCAGCCGGGGCTCCGCAGCGGGAGGCGCGCGAGTGCCGCGGGCCCCCTGCCCGGCCTCAGACTCCGCTCCTCTCGCTGGCTGACGCGGCTCAGCCGGCTCAACCCCAGTGCGCCGCGACCCCGACCAAAGTCTAACGAAGCCCTCGGAGGGGCGGCGACCGGCCTATCCCGCCCGACACCCTCCCTGACCGGTGAGGCGCCCCGGATACTTCCGAAGGGGGCAGGCCGGCCGGCTTCTCCGCCCGAGGGTCGCCCGCCTGACCCGCCGCCGCGCGCTGCGCCCCCTCGTGGCCAGGCAGCCGCTGTGCAGGCTGGGCTTGCGGACCCCCCGGGCTTCCGCCGGGTCCCGGGGCGCCCGCGGCGCGAGAGCTGGACCGCGCTCAATGCCGCTCAGCTCAGCCGCGTCCGAGTCTCTGCGACTCCCTGGACTGCAGCACGCCAGGCTTCCCGGTCCATCACCAACTCCCGGAGTTTACTCAAACTCATGTCCATCGAGTCGGTGATGCCGTTCAACCATCTCATCCTCTGTCGTCCCCTTCTCCTCCCGCCTTCGATCTTTCCCAGCATCAGGGTCTTTCCCAGTGAGTCCCTTCTTCGCAACAGCGGACCAGATTCAGGAGAGAAAAAAAAAAAAAAAAACCGCGATGCTTCTCTTCCAGGAGACGTCTCTCCCCACCGCTTGCCCGTTGTGGGCCTTTTAGCTCTTTAACTCTCCTTCCCGCAGCCACCCAGTCTCACCCCCTTACTCCATCCAGCCTTATAAACCCTCCTGGAAAGATGTTGAGCAAAAATAAGAGGCCCTCCGCTTGCCTCCTCTGGTCTCACCCCGGACTAACACCGAATATGGATACGTGGGGTCTTTGCTAACATCAACAACCGGTTTTTCGATTTTCTGCCCCCATATCAGACACCAGCCGCGAATCCGGGTACCCAGGCTACGGAGCATTTCTGAAGCCCGGCCAGACGAAAAGGCCCACCGGTTCCCACCATCCAGCTCCCGGTTTGGTAATTTACTAGAACACAAGGCAGCCAGGCGCTGTACTTACCGTTTCCGGTGAGAGATGCTCAGAAACAGGAGGTGGAGGAGGCAGTCGGTCCAAGCCCTCACCGGGTTGCCCTCTCGGCAGCAGTTCCCAAGGGTTATGATAGAGGTTTCTTGAAGCAGGTCAGGAGAAAGTGCCAAACGTCTTTGGTTGGCTCCTCTGGACCCCAGCCCCCATCCTAAGCCATTTAGAAGTTCGCCAGTTATCACCTCATTAGCATAAACTCTGATAGGCTTGAAAGGGGCTCATTATGAATAACAGAGACTCTCTTATCATAGAGGGAAATTCCAAGGATTTTAGGAGATCCGTGACAGGAATTAGGGACAAAGGCCAATTTTTTTATTATTATTATTGTTATTATACCTCAAATCCTTAACCCAAATAAATCATGAGAAAAACGTTAGACAAATTCTGTCAAGGTCAGCCATTGGAAGAACTGGGGAATTTCACAGGCAAGAGGATCTTATGGCTCAGACGGTAAAGCGTCTGTCTACAATGCGGGAGACCTGGGTTCATTCCCTGGGTGGGGAAGATCCCCTGGAGAAGGAAATGGTAATCCACTCCAGAACTATTGCCTGGAAAATCCCATGGACAGAGGAGCCTGGTAGGCTACAGCCTACGGGGTCGCAAAGAGTCGGACGCGACTGAGCGACTTCACTTCGCTTTACTTCATACCTCAAATCCTTAACCCAAATAAATCATGAGAAAAACGTTAGACAAATTCTGTCAAGGTCAGCCATTGGAAGAATTGGGGAATTTCACAGGCGAGAGGATCTTAAGGAAATGGTTAAATGTAATGTGGTATCTAGATGGAGTCTTAGATGAAAAAAGGACATCAGGAAAACAGGAGATCTGAATAAAGTAGAGGTTACAGCATTTTAAAAATGTTCAAACTACTGGGCTTCCCTCCTAGCTCAGTTGGTAAAGAATCCACTTATAATGCAGGAGACCTGGGTTCGATCCCTGAAGATAGAGAAAGAAGCCTAGGGAACTCTGGGGACTCACTGTAAGTTAATGACTCTCAAGAAATCGATTGGAAAGTAGGCTTGTTTAATTATAAAACCATAAACAAAACCACAAGATAGGCTCCAGGCCATTAGATGGAAGAAATGTCACCACCCTTCTCTACTAGTATGATAATCCTATTTTGACCTCATCGATTCAGTTCAGTTCAGAGTCTTTTCCAATGAGTCAATTCTTCTCATGAGGTGGCCAAAGTACTGGAGTTTCAGCTTCGGCATCATTCCTTCCAAAGAAATCCCAGGGCTAATCTCCTTCAGAATGGACTGGTTGGATCTCCTTGCAGTCCAAGGGACTCTCAAGAGTCTTCTCCAACNCAGTTTATTGTGATCCACACATAGGGTCACACAAATTAGGGTCCTGCCTAATTTGAAGTAGGATCTAATGATGTATGTAGTGGTGGTTTAGTCTAAGTCATGTCCAACTCTTGTGACCTCGTGGACTGTAGCCTGCTAGATACCTCTGTCCATGGGATTCTCCAAGCCAGAATACTTGAGTGAGTTGCCATTTCTTTCTCCAGGGGATCTTCCCCTGGACGGGGCATGCTGCAGTCCAGTTCAGTTCAATCGCTCAGTCATGTCCAACTCTTCGAAACCCCATAGACTGCAGCACGGCAGGCTTCCCTGTCCATCACCAACTCCTGGAGCTTTCTTAAACTCATGTCTATCGAATCAGTGATGCCATCCGACCACCTCATCCTCTGTCATCCCCTTCTCTTCTTGCCCTCAATCTTTCCCAGCATCAGGGGCTTTATAAATGAGTCAGTTCTTCGCATCAGGTGGCCAAAGTATTGGAGTTTCAGCTTTAGCATCAGTCTTTCCAGTGAATATTCAGGACTGATCTCCTTTAGGATAGGCTGGTTGGATCTCCTTGCAGTCCAAGGGACTCTCAAGAGTCTTCTCCAACACCACAGTTCAAAAGCATCAGTTTTTCTGCACTCAGCTTTCTTTATGGTCCAACTCACATCCATACATGACTAGTGGAAAGCCCAGAGCCTTGACTAGATGGACCTTTGTTGGCAAAGTAAGATCGCCGCTTTTTAATATACTGTCTAGGTTGATGATAGCTTTTCTTCCAAGGAACAGGCATCTTTTAATTTCATGGCTGTAGTCACCATCTACAGTAATTTTGGAGCCCAAAAAAATAAAGTCTGACACTGTTTACACTGCTTCCCCATCTATTTGCCATTAAGTGATGGGACTGGATGCCATAATCTTCGATTTCTGAATGTTGAGCTTTAAGCCAACTTTTTCACTCTCCTCTTTCACTTTCATCAGCAGCCTCTTTAGTTCCTCTTTACTTTCTGCCATAAGGGTGGTCTCATCTGCATATCTGAGATTATTGATATTTCCCCTGGCAATCTTGATTCCAGCTTGTGCTTCCTCCAGCCCTGTATTTCACATGATGTACTCTGCATATAAGTTAAATAAGCAGGATGACAATATACAACCTTGACGTACTCTTTTCCCAATTTGGAACCAGTCTGTTGTTCCATGTCCGGTTTTAACTTTGCTTCTTGACCTGTATACAGATTTCTCAGGAGACAGATCAGGTGTTCTGGTATTCCCAAGTCTTTAAGAATTTTCCATAGTTTGTTGTGATCCACAACAGTCAAAGGTTTTGGCATAGTCAATAAAGCAGATGTTTTTCTGGAACTCTCGTGCTTTTTCGATGATCCAGTGGATGTTGCTGCAGACCATAGGGTCTCAAAGAGTGCTTCCAGCACATAAGGAAGTCTGAGTGCTGAAGAACTGACTCGAGAGCCTGACCCACCTGTGTGAGCTGACCAGTGGAGACCACTGAGAAGGTTGCAAACTCAGTTTAAAAGGTGACACCCAGTCTCACAGATGCCTCCTACTCTTCATCACAAGGAATGGACAGTGAGCTGGGCAAATGTACTCATCTTTATTTCAAAGGTTTGGAAAACACTGCATTTCCAGGGGCCATAGATTCCAAGGGTTGTCTTCCCTTTTCTCCTGATACTCTCCTTGTTCCTGTCTTAACTCCTTTGAAGTCTGCATCCATCGTCCATCGAAGTGTTCTCCCTTTGTGGGGAGTTCACTGATGGCCTGGGGTCAGGATGCGGCACTTTCCCTGCCATAACCTCGGGTTCAGGCCCTGGTCAGTGTTCTCAGCTTTCAACGCCAAATAACCCAGAGGGTCAGAGGAGACAAGCGAGGCCTGAATTTCAACTTAGAGTAGAAGCAGAATTTCAACATGACCAGGAGTCTGGATGAAGTCATTTGAGGACAATCAGAATGAGCTCTGGGTCTTGCTGCCACCAGCGCCCAGCACAATTTATCCTTTCATACAGGACAAGCTGTGGCTGCCCCTGGACTATCAGATCAGATCCAACAGGTGACAGCGTGGGCTGCAGTGGGGAGGGGTGCCTATCTTTCGTGTGGCATGCTTGCTAAGCCCCTTTAGGACCCAAAATGATGTCGCTGGTGCTAAAAGCCCATGATACCAAACCCAGCTTTCTTGCCCAGCTTAATTGTAGTTTTGACTTTCCTCGGAAATGTGATCCTAGCCAACCAGTTTGGAATTTTCTGGTCAGCACCAATGAGGTCATCAGTCTTTTGGACTTGCCTTGCTCCCGCTGAGGAAGAAGCGGGGATCACCATGATAAAACCATTCCTAGACACTTCCATGGTGATACAGAAGTTAGGACTCAGGGGACACCAGTTCACTCATGGGTAATGGAATTAAGAGGCCATGGAGTGCCACCAAAAAAATAAACACTTGCCTTTCTGTTTTCCCCCCAAAATGTACTCAACTGAAAATAATCCTTTCTTTTCCTTTGCTCATAGCTCCCTTGTCCTTCTTCTAATAAAAACCCTTCACTTTGTACAATTCTATGGAGTGCCCACCCTTCTAGCTTCCAGACAAGGCACAGCATACTAAGTGAAACAGGTAATTAAGCTAATTAAATCTATTGACTTGGTTGGGTTTTTTAACATGCTAAATTCTAGAGAGAGCCCTTGTGAGTTCATGTCTAACTCCTGATTTTCTGGGTGACCTTGAGGAAAAGATTTAAACTTGTATTTTTTTTTACTAAATTTCTTTCCAAATTTGAATATAAACTTTCTAATATAGGCCTGAATTTGAGCGAACTCCAAGAGACAGTGAAGGACAGAGGAGCCTGGCTTGCTGCAGTCTGTGGCGAAGCAGAGAGTCGGACACGACTCAGCGATAAACAACAATGTAGGCACAAAATGTCTTGCTGGCCGCCCCACCCCAGCGCTAGAAGGAGTGTGCAAACACAGGAAGTATTACATGATCACTGAAGAAGGAAATAGAATAGATAATAGAGAAACAGAAAGGTATGGCAGTGAACATTGAACTGTTCTTCCGGGAAAAAATGATTCAACGTCTCCATGACTTCGGTTCTTCACCTGTCAAATGTGGATAATACTACTCTCTCCCTTGTATGTCTGTGTGGACCAAGTGAATTAATATTCTTAAACCACAGCACCAGGCACATAACGGATGCTCAGTGACAGTTAGCCGAAGCTAAGACGACTACATTAGCTGGTATTAGCACGAGGGCAGGCCATTTCCTGAGCTTCTGTCGTCTCGCTCCTCAAATGGAGAGGACCCAGGAACTGACAACGCAGGCCACTTCCAGCTCAGGATCTGGGATGTGGCTTCCCTCATATTGCACGCCAGACTATATCTATATCTATATATCTATATATCAGTTCAGCCACTCAGTCATGTCCGACTCTTCGGAACTCCGTAGACTGCAGCATGGCAGGCTTTCCTGTCCATCATCAAAACCCAGAGCTTGCTCAAACTCATGTCCATTGAGTCGGGGATGCCATCCAACAATCTCATCCTCTGTCGTCCCCTTCTCCTCCTGCCCTCAATCTTTCCCAGCATCAGGGTCTTTATAAATGAGTCAGTTCTTCGCATCAGGTGGCCAAAGTATTGGAGCTTCAACTTCAACATCAGTCCTTCAATGAATATTTAGGACTGATTTCCTTTAGGATAGCCTGGTTGGATCTCCTTGCAGTCCAAGGGACTCTCAAGAGTCTTCTCCAACACTACAGTTCAAAAGCATCAGTTCTTCTGTGCTCAGCTTTCTTTATGGTCCAACTCTCACATCCATAAATGACTACTGGAAAAACCATATCTTTGAATAGACGGACCTTTGTCAGCAAAGTAATGCCTCTCCTTTGTAATATGCTGTCTAGGTTGGTCATAGCTTTTCTTCCAAGGAACAGCATCTTTTAATTTCATGGCTGTAGTCACCAACTGTAATGATTTTGGAGCCCAAGAAAATAAAGTCTGCCACTGTTTCCATTGTTTCTCCATCCATTTGCCATGAAGTGATGGGACCAGATGCCCTGATCTTTGTTTTCTGAATGTCAACTTTTAAGCCAGCTTTTTCGCTCTCCTCTTTCACTTTCATCAAGAGGCTCTTTAGTTCCTCTTCACTTTCTGCCAAAAGGATGGTGTCATCTGCATATCTGAGGTTATTGATATTTCTCCTGGCAGTCTTAATTCCAATTTGTGCTTCATCCAGCCCAGCATTTCACATGATTGTGGGGCCCAAAATGGGAAACCTCGGAAAACAAAGGGGCTAGCTTTGCGGTGGAAAACCTAAGATGGCACCTGGCGGAAGAGATGGGGGCAGGGTCTATGCTGTCTGTCAAAGTTCTTGATTGGCTCTCTTGATTTCTGTGCACGTAGACAGTGTGTGATCTCCATAGACTCCTGTTATAATGAAGGGACATGACAATTTGACCTTTAACATGATTGGTGCAACTATGGAAAGTCCCTCCTAAAACCCTCCTGTTTATCTATATAAGCTGGGAGTTTGCAACAATAAACCGGAACTGCTTCGACGGAACCCCTGTTGCGTCTGATTGTCTCTCGCTCGCTGAGGGGCTGGGTTGACGTCTCCTCGGGACCCCTCGGCTTTGCTGAGGAAGGTTCCACTGCCTCTACTCTTTCTGCGGAGAGCCCCCCCCCCGCCCCCCCGCACATGATGTACTCTGCATACAAGTTAAATAAGCAGGGTGACAATATACAGTCTGGACGTACTCCTTTCCTAGTTTTGAACCATCTATATTTATGTCAACTTATTTTTTTTCACACAGCACTAGAAAGACATAGGCAATGAGTAACTATGTGATTCTTTGTCCTCTTACAGACACAATTAATAAAGTGAATCTTAGGGTTTCCCTAGTGGTCCAGTGGTTAAGAATCCATCTTGCAATGCAAGGGACATGGGTTCCATCCCTGATCTGGGAAAATCCCATATGCCTCAGGGCAACTGAGCCCCCACGGCAACTACCGAGCCTCCGCCGCTCTAGACAGAGCTCAGGAGCCGCAGCTGCTGAGGCCTGTGTGCCTAGAGTCTGTGCTCTGCCACCAGAGAAACCCCTGAAGTGAGAAAGGAGCCCGAGCACCGCAGCTAGAAAGAGCCGCCCCAGCTCACTACAACTAGAGGAAATCCCAAGCAGCAACGACGACCCAGCACAGCTCAGAATAAATAAATGAATGAATAAGTCTTTTTTTTTTTTAAATAAGTGAATCTTATATACAACTCTGGAGGATGTATTTGGGACTTCCCTGGAGGTTGAATGGACTCAGTGCTTCGTCTGCGGGGGGGCACTTGATCAGAGAGCTAAGATCCTGCAAGCCATGGGGTGAGCCCCCAACTTCCCAAAAAAATAGGCTCCATCGAGGATGTATTCGTTTCCTGGGGCTGCCATAACAAATTAACATCAAGTGGGTGGCCTGAAATAACAGAAGCTTATCCTCTCACAGCCTGGGCGGCGAGGAGGCTGAAATCGAGGTGTCTGCAGGTCTCTTCATCCTGGAGGCGCTCCTGGATTTGAGTAGCTGCGCAGTCCTGGGCATTCCTTGCCGTGATGTGTTATTCCAGAATCTGCCTCTGTCTCCACATCTCCCCGTGTCTCTGCTTCAGGTCTCCCTCTGCCTTTCTCTTACAAGGAAACCCGTTGCTGGATTTAGTGTTCACTCTAAATCTAATTGGGCTTCCCTGGTGGTGCAGAGGTTAGAAAGTCTGCCTGCAATGTGGCAAACCTGGGTTCGATCCCTGGGTCGGGAAGATCCCCTGGAGAAGGAAATGACAACCCACTCCAGTATTCTTGCCTGGAGAATCCCATGGATGGAGGAGCTTGGTGGGCTACAGTCCATGGGTGAAAAAGAGTCGGACATGACTGAGTGACTTCACTTTCACTTTCTAAATTTGATTACATCTGCAAAGACCCTGTTCTATTTTTTGATCCTCTTTAACTGGAATACCATCCTGTTTCCTTAGGGGACAGCCTGAAGCGAGAGCCTATTTTTTATCACCTGCCACATGTGGCTAAAACATTGCTTTCGGTATTCTCTTGCTTTGAATGTTAGGTCAGCATACATAATTAAATTAGACCATTGCTAAGTTTTTCCTTCATTTCCTGCAGAAGCTACACACTCTCCAGCACCTTCTATATTGTTGTTGTAAACACCAGGATATAGTAGTGAACACAAATAGACAGAATTCTGGCCTTCATGGAGCTGACATCCTACTGGGAGAGGCAGACAATAAATAAAAGATTTTTAAAATAGTATATTAATGTAAAAATATAATATGTATTCTAGGGGAAACATACACCCAGTGTTCACAGCTGCATAATGTATAATTGCCAAGGTATGGAAACAGGCTAAGTGTCCATGAATAGATGAATGGATACAGATGTGGTGTGTGTGTGTGCTCCCTAAGTCCTGTCTGACTCATTGCCACCCCACAGACTGTAGTCCACCAGGCTCCTCTGTCCGTGTGATTTCCCCAGCAAGAATACTGGAGTGCGGAGCCATTTCCTTCTCCAGGAGATCTACCTGACCCAAGGATCAAACTTAGGACTTCTGCACTGCAGGCAGACTCTTTACCCTTGAGCTGCTTGGGAAGCCACAGTGGGATATCGCTCAGCCACAGACACTGAAAAGTTGCCATTTGCAGCAACGTGAATGGAATTGGAGGGCATCATGGAGAAGACTCTTGAGAGTCCCTTGGACTGCAAAGAGATCCAGCCCGTCCATCCTAAAGGAGACCAGTCCTGAGTGTTCATTGGAAGGACTGATACTGAGGCTGAAACTCCAGTACTTTGGCCACCTCATGCGAAGAGTTGACTCTTTGGAAAAGACCCTGATGCTGGGAGGGACTGGGGGCAGGAGGAGAAGGGGACGACAGAGGATGAGATGGCTGGATGGCAGCACCGACTCAATGGACATGAATTTGGTTGAACTCCAATAGTTGGTGATGGGCAGGGAGGCCTGGTGTGCTGTGATTCATGGGGTCGCAGGGAATTGGACACGACTGAGCCACTGAACTGAACTGACTGATGCTAAGTGAAATAAGCCAGATGGAGAGACAGATACTGTGTGATACCAGTTATATGTGGAATCTTAAAAAATACAATGAACTAAGGAATAAAACAAAAAAGAAGTAGATTCGCGCACACACACATACATATATGTACACACACATATATGTACACACACACACATATATATGTAAAACTAGTAGTTACCAGCGTGGGGGAAGGGAACAGGATGGGGAAAAATAGGTGCAGAGGAGGAATAAAAGGGTTATTATGGGATTACATGAAATCATGTGTGTGAAACTTTTGAAAATCTTAAAGCACTATAGGATTTTTTAAAAAGAAGCTAATAATAGTATGCTACATGTGGCACTTACTACGGACGAAAATAAAGCAGGTAAAGAAAGAGGACAGACAATACTAAGGAGTGTGTGTGTGAGAGAGAGAGAAAGAGAGCGATGATTTAAACACATGTCCAGAGAAAGCATCACCCTCAGGGGACACTTGAGTAAAGTCCTGAAGAAGATAAGAGGCAGGTTNAGCACCGCAGCTAGAAAGAGCCGCCCCAGCTCACTACAACTAGAGGAAATCCCAAGCAGCAACGACGACCCAGCACAGCTCAGAATAAATAAATGAATGAATAAGTCTTTTTTTTTTTTAAATAAGTGAATCTTATATACAACTCTGGAGGATGTATTTGGGACTTCCCTGGAGGTTGAATGGACTCAGTGCTTCGTCTGCGGGGGGGCACTTGATCAGAGAGCTAAGATCCTGCAAGCCATGGGGTGAGCCCCCAACTTCCCAAAAAAATAGGCTCCATCGAGGATGTATTCGTTTCCTGGGGCTGCCATAACAAATTAACATCAAGTGGGTGGCCTGAAATAACAGAAGCTTATCCTCTCACAGCCTGGGCGGCGAGGAGGCTGAAATCGAGGTGTCTGCAGGTCTCTTCATCCTGGAGGCCCTCCTGGATTTGAGTAGCTGCGCAGTCCTGGGCATTCCTTGCCGTGATGTGTTATTCCAGAATCTGCCTCTGTCTCCACATCTCCCCGTGTCTCTGCTTCAGGTCTCCCTCTGCCTTTCTCTTACAAGGAAACCCGTTGCTGGATTTAGTGTTCACTCTAAATCTAATTGGGCTTCCCTGGTGGTGCAGAGGTTAGAAAGTCTGCCTGCAATGTGGCAAACCTGGGTTCGATCCCTGGGTCGGGAAGATCCCCTGGAGAAGGAAATGACAACCCACTCCAGTATTCTTGCCTGGAGAATCCCATGGATGGAGGAGCTTGGTGGGCTACAGTCCATGGGTGAAAAAGAGTCGGACACGACTGAGTGACTTCACTTTCACTTTCTAAATTTAATTACATCTGCAAAGACCCTATTCTAAGTGAGGTCACATTCACAGATGCTGGGGTAAGAACTTGGACATATCTTTTGGTGCTATTTTTTGATCCTCTTTAACTGGAATACCATCCTGTTTTCTTAGGGGACAGCCTGAAGCGAGAGCCTATTTTTTATCACCTGCCACATGTGGCTAAAACATTGCTTTC
This sequence comes from Raphicerus campestris, assembly GCA_006410735.1. Taxonomy (NCBI): domain Eukaryota; kingdom Metazoa; phylum Chordata; class Mammalia; order Artiodactyla; family Bovidae; genus Raphicerus; species Raphicerus campestris. The sequence continues at coordinate 190,955 of SJYW01005594.1, forward strand.
CGTATTCTCTTGCTTTGAATGTTAGGTCAGCATACATAATTAAATTAGACCATTGCTAAGTTTTTCCTTCATTTCGTGCAGAAGCTACACACTCTCCAGCACCTTCTATATTGTTGTTGTAAACACCAGGATATAGTAGTGAACACAAATAGACAGAATTCTGGCCTTCATGGAGCTGATATCCTACTGGGAGAGGCAGACAATAAATAAAAGATTTTTTGAATAGTATATTAATGTAAAAATATAATATGTATTNTGCAGAGCTCCGGGGAGAAGGTGCTGGCCAGTTTCCCCGTGCAAGCCACCATCCACTTCTACAACGACGAGTCCGAGTCGGAGGAGGAGCTGGAGGAAGACACCCAGCTCTCCGCCCTGCAGCACGAGGAGGTGGCAGACGGCTCAGAGGGGAAGGCCAGAGACCGGGTGGCAAACCCGGCGCGGCGGCCCGGGGGCCTCGATGAGAGGGGCCCACCCTCCGACCCTGACTCCCCCGAGGCTGCTGCCTGCCCCTCGCACGTGTAAGTCTGTCTCTCCTGCACCAGCCCGCCTCGCGCGTGCCCTGGGGACAGCCCTGCGGGACAGCCGCCCCAGGACACATCGAGTGTCCACTGGGTGTACAAGGACTCGGCTGTCCTTGGCCAGCGCCCCACTGGCCCCCAGGACTTGGCTTTTACTCGTCCTCCTCTGAGTAATTCTTTGCGTCTCATTCGTAGCTTCGAAAGAGAATTCTAGATCCCAGATGTTTGCATTAACGCAGGTTGTTACCCGGTAGGGCCCGCCTTCAAAGCACACCCAACAGTGTGCCGATTAAATGACAAATCATTCCATATCGATTAGTACCCCATCCTTGCCTCTCACTTAACCTGAGACCCCTCATTTGGCTACGTCCATGTTTTAAACAAAGATCCCAGCAGTCAAAGCTATGCTTTCTCTGGTAGTCATGCACAGTTGTGAGAATTGGACCGTGAAGAAAACTGAGAGCCGAAGAATTGATGCTTTTGAACTCTGATGCTGGAGAAGACTCTTGAAGAGTCCCTTGGACTGCAAGGAGATGCAACCAGTCCATCCTAAAGGAGATCAGTGTTGAATATTCACTGGAAGGACTGATGCTGAAGCAGAAACTCTAGTACTTTGGCCACCTGATGCAAAGAACTGACTCAACAGAAAAGACCCTGATGCTGGGAAAAGATTGAGGGCAGGAGGAGAAGGGGACAACAGAGGATGAGATGGTTGGATCACTGACTCGATGGACGTGAGTTTGAGCAAACTCTGGGAGATAGCAAAGGACAGGGAAGCCTAGGGTGCTACAATCCAGGGGGTTGCAAAGAGTCAGACATGACCGAGCGACTGAACAACAACTTTTATAAAAATGATTTATTGTTCAAGGTTGATGTGGTTGTTCAGGCATTCTGGAAAAAAGTTTATGAAAAGCAGATAAACACACTGAATAATTTCCATAAGAGTAACAAAAATAAAGGATCAGACTTTGGGGATGGGAGACGATTCTGCATAAAAATGTCTGTGATTCTTGTCTAAGGGCTGTGTGTATGAACAGAAGGGCTTACTAGCTCTCCATTGGAGACTGCTTTGGGCCTTTTACTTAAATAACAAAACACTGTTTTCAATCGAAGTACTTAATGTAATATTATTTTCAGGTTTTTATTTTTTGATTACCAGATGAGTGTATTTGTCAAAGTTTTTTACAGAACTATTTTACATGTGACTGTCTTCCTAGTTTCTACCTGAAATAAATATTTTGAAAGACAAAATCTGTAGATTACCACCTTCTCTTTGACGTTTTACATTAAATCAGTACCTGCTTTAAAGTTTTTAAAAGTTTGTCAGGATTTTTCTATATTTAACACTTCAAATTATATTTGTTTTTTAGGAATGCAGAAAAAGTATAAAAATGAAAGTAAAACGGCCTATAACCTCAATGCTCAAAAGTCACTAATATTAAACAATAGTAGACACATGCAAATATTCTAACAATCCAAATAGTACTGAAAATTGTATGTTGTAAAGTAAAAGTCAACCTTCTCCTATCTTCCTCTTTCTCTGTCCAAAGGTAGCGAACATCTGTGTTTTTTTTAATTGCTCTTTCTCTTGAAAGAAATACTTTAAAAATTTTTTTCCTTTACATTTTTCTTTAAAAATATATTTTTAAATGTTTTTATTTTAGTTTTATTGTCTTACTGTCTAAATAACCTTTTTCCAATCTTAACAATTCCTGTGGGGATTATTTGGGAGGCTTCCCTGGTGGCTCAGACAGTGAAGACTCTGCCCGCAATGTGAGAGACCCAGGTTCGGTTCCTGGTTCGGGAAGATCCCCTCGAGCAGTAAGTGGCAACCAACTCTGGAATTCTTGCCTGGAAAATCCCTGGCAGGCTACAGTCCATTAGGTCACAAGGAGTTGGACACAACTGAGCAATGCTCTCTTATACACACATGGAGCTTATTTTGGAAAGAATTTAAGATGACTTCCTTTTTATCTAGTTAACTAGAAGTCTTACACTTATTTTCCCTTCCTGTGATGCTTGGGATGCAGCTTAAGTCTTGCTTTTCTAATAAATCCATTTTACTGAGAAAAAAATCTGGCCCAATCACCTGTTCACCTTGAAGAAACCAAACCTAGCCCTCATGGCACCAGAACTTTAAATGTGCTACACAGTCAACTTCCCTTAAATTACTTAGCATGCGGCCAGCCGAGTGCAAGTGTGGAAAATAAAGACCCCGCAGCCGCGGCGGTAGCGGTGTCACAGGTTCTGTGAGTGCATGAGGGCATTTGCGACTCGGGAGATGGTGGCCTTGGGGCTCCTGTGTTCTTGCTGGTGACTGTGGTTTGGCTACACAAAGGCTCAAACGTGAGCGAATTCCCCACTTTTGATCATGTATCCTTAGCATTAAAAAAGCAGCTGAGGGGAGGGGGAGATAAATTAGGAGTTTGGAATTAACCTATACACACTATGCTCAGTCGTGTCTGACTCTTTGGGACCCCATGGACTGGCCCACCAGGCTCCTCTGTCCATGGGATTTGCAGGCCTATTGCCCACAGTCTCAATTTCCCTTCATTTACCAAAAAAAAAAAAAAATCCAATTGATGGTATTTTCTAAAATCTGCGTTTCCCCTTCATTTCATTTCCTGCAATAGCTTGCCTAATAATGATGATGCAGTTTGTAAATGACCATCTTTCTACCTTTCCTCTGGAATCTTACTAATCAAAGTACCCACCCCAGCAATGGTTACACTTGCCAGGTTTCCATAAAGTGTATTATTTTGAATAAGTAATTTATGCTTGAGGCCAACTACCCTGACACATCTATCTCTCTTTTTGATGGCTCACAAAAGTAGCTCCGAATGAATCTTGCAAATACCACAAGCTGAAACATGCTAGAAACATTTTTGAGCTTTCACCCAGCTGTACTGCAAACCTCCCACACTGAATAGTTTGTGTAATATGTGTTTCTCCAAATTTCTACCACATTTTCATTGAGTCTTCCAACCCATCTGCTAACAAAAGAATGCACTTCATTTTGGTGCTGTATTGGTTTCTGTTTACTATGTTAACCAGTTTTTTAAATAGGAAGAAAAATTATTATCCCAGGGGTGTGTTTCATTTTGCACTTCTGTGTTAAACAATCTGTACTTAGTCACTCTGTCATGTCCGACTCTCTGCGACCCCATGGACTGTAGCCCACCAGGCTCCTCTGTCCATGGGGATTCTCCAGGCAAGAGTACTGGAGTGGGTTGTCAAGCCCTCCTCCAGGGAATCTTCCCAACCCAGGGCTCAAACCCAGGTCTCCCGCATTGCCGGCAGATTCTTTACTGTCTGAGCCACCAAGGAAGCCCAAGATCTCTTAAACAAGAGATCACAAAACATTTATCATTAAGTTTGATGAAATTTTGTAAAATACTAGATTGAGAATCCCATAGTCTTAAACATATGGTCATTATATCTAAGGTATAAAATATGCTTTGTTTGAGGTCCACTGATAATGTTAATTCAATTATTTTTTAACTGAGTATAATCGATGCTATGAGAAGGCAATGGCAGCCCACTCCAGTACTCTTGCCTGGAAAATCCCATGGATGGAGGAGCCTGGTGGGCTGCAGTCAATGAGGTCGCTAGGAGTCAGACACGACTGAGCGACTTGACTTTCACTTTTCACTTTCATGCATTGGAGAAGGAAATGGCAACCCACTCCAGTGTTCTTGCCTGGAGAATCCCAGGGGCGGGGGAGCCTTGGTGGGCTGCTGTCTATGGGGTCGCACAGAGTCGGACACGACTGAAGAGACTTAGCAGCAGCAGCAGATGCTATGTTAGTTTGGGCGTACACCATAATCGATTATTTTTCTTGAAAATTTCAATTGTTTTGCCATCTTTTCATCTGATCTTACTACCTTGATAATGTAGAAGATGAGGTTATGATGAAGGTGTTTTTCAGCCTTGCTATTATCTTGTGCTTTGCTTGTACTTGCGTTTTGTGCATTATTTTCAATCCAATTTCTGGGGCAGAAATTGTTTTTTTGTGTGTGTGTTATAGCTCACATATTCTAAAATTTACCCCTTTAAAGTGTACATCTCGCTCTTAGCATATTTACAAAGTTCCACAACCATCTCCTCTAATTTCAGAATATTTTCATTATTCCCAAAAGAATACCATTTCCATTGTCAGTCACTCTCATTCACCCAACACTTAGTCCTGACACCTACTGAGCTACTTTCTGTCTCTCTGGATTTCGTCTTGTTGTTATTGTTATTGTTTTTGTTTTAATTGGAGTCTAGTTGATTTATGATGTTGTGTTAGTTACTGCTGTGGAGCAAAGTGAGTCAGTCACACGTGTACGTAAATCCACTCTTAAGATTCTTTTCCCACATAGGTCATTATGGAGCACTGAGCAGAGTTCCTATGCTGCATGGTAGGTCCTCACTAGTCATCTGTTTCACACATAGTAGTGTGTATATATCAGAAAAGGCAATAGCACCCCGCTCCAGTACTCTTTCCTGGAAAATCTCGTGGATGGAGGAGTCTGGTGGGCTGCAGTCCATGGGGTCGAGAAGAGTCGGACATGACTGAGTGACTTCACTTTCACTTTTCACTTTCATGCATTGGAGGAGGAAATGGCAACCCACTCCAGTGTTCTTGCCTGGAGAATCCCAGGGATGGAGCCTGGTGGGCTGCCGTCTATGGGGTTGCACAGAGTTGGACACAACTGAAGTGACTTAGCAGCAGCAGCAGCAGTGTGTATATATATATATAGGGCTTCCCAGGTGTCGCTAGTGGTAAAGAACCCATTTGCCAATGCAGGAGACATAAGACACAGGTTTGATTCCTATGTCAGGAAGATTCCCTGCAGGAAGGTATGGCAACCCACTCCAGTATTCTTGCTTGGAGAATCCCATGGACAGAGGAGCCTGGTGGGATGCAGTCCATAGTGTTGCAAAGAGTGACTGAATGACTTGGAGCAGCAGCAGTGTATATATGTCAATCCCAACCTCCCAATCCATCCTTTTTCTCCTCTTCCTCTGGCAACCACAAATTTGCTTTCTACATCTGTGACTCTATCTCTGTCCTGTAAATAAGTTCATTTGTACCATTTTTAAAGATTCTACATATAAGTGACATCACATGTTTGTCTTTTTCTGCCTGACCTACTTAACTCAGCACGACAATCTCCAGATCCATCCTTGCTACTGCAAATAGCAGCAGCTTATTCTTTTTCATGGCTGAGTAATATTCCACTGCACATATGCACCACATGCTCTTTAGAATGTGGAATGCTTCACAGATTTGCATGTCCTCCTTGCCCAGGGGCCATGGTAATCTTTTCTGTATCATTCTGGTTTTAGTATATGCGCTGCTGAAGCAGGCGCTCTCTGGATTTTTTTTTCTAAATATTTGATGTAAATGGAATCATACACATGTGACCTTTCGTGGCTGGCTTCTTTCATTTAACGTTTACAAGAGTCATCCTGTTGCAGTGTGTGACACTGTTTGGCCGAATAATATTTCATTGTGTGGACAGACCACATTTTATTGACCTGGTCATCAGTTGGTGGACATTTTGTTGTTGCATTATTTCCCACAGATCCCTTGGCATCCTCCCCTGGGCTGTATGTATCCATGTACAAACCCCTCACCTTGTTTATACTCTACTGGACTTTAATCCAGCTACCTTGGCTCAGGGAAAAAGCATTCTGAATAAGGAAATAAGCGAGGCCTTTTTTGCAAATTTCTGCAGCTGGCCAGGCTCCCCCATGCAACTGCCCCCTCCTCTTTTCAGTATCTGACTCACGTCACGTGACTCGTGGTGCATTTTCAGGAGAACCGTGTTCATGCAGGGAGAACCAAATATCTGTTATCATGGAAAGCTATGAAGAACTAAAGTATGTACTATCAAAGCACATAGGCCCAGGGGATTTACTTTTCAGGACTTGGTAGTAAATTCTAGTGCGCTTTATACAAAAAAGTTGGAGACTTTATTTTAGGCAGATTTTAAATGGAGGCATAAAACTGCTTTCTGAAATTATATAAAATATTTCATTTCTCTTTATATTCCAGAGGTCTATTTGATGAGCACAATTTTTAGAGGAAATTTCATAGCAATTTTATTAGAAATATCATATTAATAAATAAAAGCATCCCTTCTTCCTTACCCCACTCTTTTTTTTTTGGCTATGCTACATGGCTCATGGGAGCTTAGTTCCCAACATCAGGGTCTTTTCCAATGAGTCAACTCTTCGCATCAAGTGGCCAAAATATTGGAGTTTCAGCTTCAGCATCAGTCCTTCCAATGAACATCCAGGACTGATCTGTAGGATGGACTGGCTGGATCACCTTGCAGTCCAGGGGACTCTCAAGAGTCTTCTCCAACACCATAGTTCAAAAGCATCAATTCTTAAGCACTCAGCTTTCTTTATAGTCCAACTCTCACATCCATACATGACTACTGGAAAAACCATAGCCTTGACCAGACCGACCTTTGTTGACAAAGTAACGTCTCTGCTTTTTAATATGCTTTCTAGGTTCGTCATAACTTTCCCTGGCGTGGTGAGGTTCATGGGGTCGCAAAGAGTCAGACACAACTGAGTGACTAAACTGAACTGAACTAAAGAACTTCTAATAACATAAACTTGATACATTTTTGCAAAGTTAATATGCTCATGAAAACAGCATCTCAATAAAAAATAACAGAAGCCCAGGACAGCCCTTGTAATCGCTCCTGGTCCCCACCTCCTCCAGCACTTACGGATTCCACTTGCCTGGTTCTGACTTGCCATCAGTGGACTCACACATGGGCTCTTTCTTATCTGGCTTCTCACCTTAGCATTGCATTTTGACCTCATTCAGAGTGTTGCAGTTGTAGATGGCTACTTCTCAGTGCTGAATAAGATCCCCATTGTGTGAATAAACCACTGTTTCCTCATCCCTTCTGCTGATGAGTACTGGCTCAGTTTCCGGTTTGGAGCTATTAGGAATAACACTTTTGACCATTCGTGTGTATGGTGATTGGTAGAAGGACGGGCCCCTTTCCACTGTGTGTATAGACGTGAAAGCAAGAGCACACTGATTTATTTATGAGTCCACTCTGCGTGTGTCTGGTCTCCTCCAGCCAGAAAATAGTTTAAGAACTGGGGAAAGGGAGACAGAGACCAAGAAGTTCTAAAGAAAAGGGATGAGATGACAACAAGGCTTTTTTTTTCTTTCTTTGAGATCTTTAAAGATGGGCTGGAACTCAGGCACTGTTGGGGCCAGCAAGTGACTATAGTCAGTGGGATCTTCGTTTTTCCTGAGTTGGAATTCTGTAATGTGATTTAGGAGTTTATTTCGTTAGAGAATGGGACACGCAATGGAAATGTGAAGGGAAACCCGGGACTTTCAATTACTTCAACAAATTGAAAGAGAAGCAAATTTAAGAATTCTTTTCTGCAGATTCCGAGAAGTTTTCAGAAACTTATTAAGCTTTCAACAAAGCTCTTGAATTCATTTCATCCCTTTACATACAGAGAAAATCCAACTACAGAAAGAGTCAAATCTGAGAACAGAACCCACAACCCCCAAAACGCTCTCTTTTCAGCCGTAAGCCGATCCCCTTCCGCATCTCCCTGCCTTGGTCTCTGGGCAGCTTCCCTGATTTGGAATTAATTACACGAACCACAGGCCACAGGTCCCTACTCTTATCTGTTTCTGTAGCACACACCTTGCTGTGTGAATTATACAGACTCTACTAAGATGTTTCCGTCATTTTATTTTGGACCCTTGAACAAGAAACTCAACTCAGAGGTTATTTGTTCTAGCAGTTTACTTTAATCACTTTTTTTTTTTTTTTTTGGTAGCAGGAAGATGATATCTCTGAATATGAGAAAAAGTGCACTATACAGAAATATCACAGGGAGGAGGTGGAAGAAGATGGTAGAGAAGGAAGATGAGGAGATCACCAGCCTCCCCACAAATACATCAGAAACTCATCAAGATACTGCGACAGCTCCTACAACAGAAGGCCCCAGGCCTCCAGGGNAGTGCACTATACAGAAATATCACAGGGAGGAGGTGGAAGAAGATGGTAGAGAAGGAAGATGAGGAGATCACCAGCCTCCCCACAAATACATCAGAAACTCATCAAGATACTGCGACAGCTCCTACAACAGAAGGCCCCAGGCCTCCAGGGAGGCAAGCTGAGCTCCTGGGAATGAGAAATCAAACCAATATTATAGAGCAATCATCAATCAATTAAAAATAAGTATTTTAAAAAAGAAATATCAGAGGGAGAATTTTCTACTTTCCTGAAGGGCATGAATCACTGACTCATTTTTGTAGAATTATTGGTGAAAGACCAATGCATGAATAGGTGATTTTTTATGATGATCATGAAAATGATGGATGCTTATAAAAATTGCCTTTGAGGTTGCTGGGCAAGTCTAAAATACAGTATTATTTTAATATTTCCTTATGTCCCTAAACAGTAACCCTTACAAGCCANAAATTGTGTATGGTTTGTTTTTTCAAACTTATTTCCATCTAAAATTCTTCACCTTACGTGAGACATACCCAGATATTAGTATGGCATGTGTGCGTGCTAAGTCGCCTCAGTTGTCTGACTCTTGTGACCCTATGGACTTGCAGCCTATCAGGCTTGTCTGCCTTTGGGATTCTCCAGGCAAGAACACTGGAGTGGGTTGCCATTCCCTTCTTCAGGGGATCTTTCTGACCCAGGGATTGAACCCACGTCTCTTTACGTCTCCTGCACTGGCAGGCAAGTTTTTTAGACCACTAGCACCACCTGGGAAGCCCCGGCAGAATTACTCAAACTAATCTGTATGCCAAATCCTCCAACCCCTTCAACGGTACTTCCCCAAATCTGCTTCAGTGGAAGGCACAACCGTCTCCTCAGTTCCTTAACTCAAAAACACCTCGGAGTGACCCTTGACCCACAACCCCTCTCGTGACCTGCCTAACCTGAACCGCCAGATCCAGCTGTGCCACCAACAAATGTTACAAAGCCACCCGCTCCTCCCCAGCCCACTGCCACCCCTCTGCAAGCACTGCCTGCCTGGACTAACACAACAGCCTCCTGACCAGTATCCTTACATCCACAGTCCTGCCCCACGCCAAGTCCCCCTCTGAATCCACCCTCCNTTCCTTAACTCAAAAACACCTCGGAGTGACCCTTGACCCACAACCCCTCTCGTGACCTGCCTACCCTGAACCGCCAGATCCAGCTGTGCCACCAACAAATGTTACAAAGCCACCCGCTCCTCCCCAGCCCCACTGCCACCCCTCTGCAAGCACTGCCTGCCTGAACTAACACAACAGCCTCCTGACCAGTATCCTTACATCCACAGTCCTGCCCCACGCCAAGTCCCCCTCTGAATCCACCCTCCATTCACTGCCCAGTGGCCTATATATATATATATATATATATTATTTTTTTTTTTTGCTGGGCCTTGTGGCTCGTGGAATCTTAGTTCCCTAGGGATTGAACCTGCCCCCTTTGCAGTGAAGTGCAAGAGTCCTAACCACAGCACTGCCAGGGACTTCCCCCCAGTGGCTTTTAAAGACACAGATCGGGCCACGTCATACTCTTCCTTAAGACCTCCCGATGGCTCAGTATCTAAAGTGCCTCATGCCCACCATAGTGACAGGTAAACTTGATGTCTCACGCGGGCCCACACAATGCTCACAACCCTCCCACAGCAAGCAAGCACTAGGGCCCCTTCTGGCCGCAGGACACACCAAGCTCCTTCAATCGGCAGGCCTCTGCCCTGGCTGTCAGCACAGAAAGCTCCTTCCCGCGCTGCTCANGCTCTTCCTTAAGACCTCCCGATGGCTCAGTATCTAAAGTGCCTCACACCCACCATAGTGACAGGTAAACCTGACGTCTCACGCGGGCCCACACAATGCTCACACCCTCCCACAAGCAAGCAAGCACTAGGCCCCCTGCTGGCCACAGGACACACCAAGCTCCTTCAACCGGCAGGCCTCTGCCCTGGCTGTCAGTACAGAAAGCTCCTTCCCGCGCTGCTCATCTTCATAAATGGCCACTGATTCTGCTGATCAAATCTCAACCCCAACTGTCTCTTCTCAGCAGCCCTCCCTGACCACCCACGTAGTTGTCCCTTAGACACATATCTGATGGTGGGGACACATTAAATGTCTCCTCTCCAAAATCTGAGCGTTTGAATTCTGGGCTTTGAAGAACAAACAGTGGGGAGGATACAACTGCCCTTTGAAAATTACAACATGAATGCCTTTTTGCCACATGGAAACTCCAGTACTTTGGCCACCTCATGCGAAGCGTTGACTCATTGGAAAATACTCAGATGCTGGGACAGACTGGGGGCAGGAGAAGGGGATGACAGAGGATGAGATGGCTGGATGGCATCACTGACTCCATGGACATGAGTCTGAGTGAACTTCGGGAGTTGGTGATGGACAAGGAGGTCTGGTGTGCTGCGAGTCATGGGGTCGCAAAAAGATGGACACGACTGAGTAACTGAACTGAACTGAATGCAGTATTTATTCTGTCCATTAGTAACTATTATTTGATAACATTTATAATATTATTAGAACTTAATATAAGAGAAATTCAACCTTTCTATTTTTTTTAACACTGAATATTAATCAGAAAGACAGTCTAAATTAGTATAGTTGGAACCTTTATGTCAAAAATTTATAATAAATGTTTGGTATTAGTCCACATACAGTTAAGTTTTTGGTGTAAAGTTACTTGGCTTCAAGAAAGAACATTTGGTTTACTTCACTAATAGGAATATCTCTCAGTGCTGGGATGGCCTCTTCTTGGTCCTTCTTGTGTTGTTGGTTTTTGGCATAGTTATCTGTAAGAAGAAGACAAAAAGCTCTGTTTTATCCAAGTAATCTCTTCAACAGTCTCTGTGCTTATGGAGATCCACCATGTAGTATACTGGGCTAACGGTTGGATAAGGACAAATACCATGTATGATGTAATTAAAAGGCCCCTTAAATCCTTTTTTTAGAAGAAATGTCCCAATTAGAAAAAAAACCCCCAAAGTACTTTTTGCAGCCTCTAACTTGGATAAGAAATTATTATTTCATTCAACTGTACAGTGATAATTCAAGCCCCATCGCACAATGCTCTTAGGAACAGAATTACACCAACACCCCAAAACTATGAAACTATTGGGTACAATCCTTCATACAAACTTCACAATGTCCCCTTTTTGTACAAACTGTCTATCTGCTGTAATTCCAAATATGCAGGGAACACAGTAGGTTACCTGTGACTCTTCCGCCCACATATCAGGTGTCTGGGATGCACAGTGACCCTGAGGACACCCTCCCCCTNTTCCCCTTTTTGTACAAATTGTCTATCTGCTGTAATTCCAAATATGCAGGGAACACAGTAGGTTACCTGTGACTCTTCTGCCCACATATCAGGTGTTTGGGGTGCACAGTGACCCTGAGGACACCCTCTCCCTGCCACCCAAGTTCTTCCTCCCAGACAGTCTGCAGGAACCTCTTTTGTCATTCCTGGACCCACACAGCCTGTTTAGGATGACAGAAATTTCTCCCAGGCCGAGTTGCCAGGGAACACGTTACATATTTGTGGCTGTTCACTAGTGCTACTAAACAGTGTTTTCACAAAGGCTTATTTGTGCCCTGTGACCACTTTCTTTGGTGTAACTGTTGATCTATTTCTCCCAGGTTCTTTCTACTGCGACCATGTGTGGCACTTGCTGTAGCCTGCCTTCGGTCGCTTCTCTTGATAAAAGGGTTAATACCCCCTCCTGCCTCCCCTAGCGCTTTCCTCGGATATAAATTTACCTGTGATATTATGAATGGAGTCAAGTGGAGAGGTACTCATCATGTTTATTCCAAATAAGAGGACATAACCGATGACTATGGTAATGAGGAGATACACAGGCAGAGCGACGGCCCAGTACCTGCAGGAGAGAATATTAAACCAGGCAGCAGACGTCACAAAGAGCTGCAGTTCCCAAGAGTCCATCACCAAGCTATTACACTTTTAAAGTTTATCTTTTGGCCGTGGTGGGTCTTCATTGCTACACTTGGCCTTTCTCTATTTGTGGAAAGTAGGCTTCTCTTGTTTGGGGGACGGGAGCTGTTTCTTTTGGCGTTTACCTCCACTTTTCTATACAACATACTCATATCATTGCTTCTTGATTTGTTTTCAAATTCAGATATTNTTTCTCTATTTGTGGAAAGTAGGCTTCTCTTGTTTGGGGGACGGGAGCTGTTCCTTTTGGCGTTTACCTCCACTTTTCTATACAACATACTCATATCATTGCTTCTTGATTTGTTTTCAAATTCAGATATCTTCTCTGAACTTCCTAATATGGACATGAAGATGTTCATACAAATAATGTTTGCAACTGAGCACCGTATTATTTTACGTCTTGTCCTATTTTTTGTAGTAATTACCACTTTTAGTCTGTTTGCTTGGTTTTCCATGTACCTATCAATAATCAATCCTCAAATTCTCTGACAGATTCTAATATGCCTGTTGATACATTTAAGCATGTCAAATGCTCTCACATGTTTTATTGGTGTATAATTTATTCCTTTCTTGCCATTTTCTTTTTCTGGAACTTCTAAGACTTGGATATTTTGCTGTTTACTTCTCTCATCTTGTCTCTATTTTGTGTTTTTCTATACTCTAGTCTACTTTCTGGAGATTACTTTCGGTGCTTCTTCTAAACGTTCAATTAAAATGTTAATTTTGGTTATCATAGTTATAATTTCTATGCAGTAGTTCTCTGAACATTTATTTATAGCATCCTGTTGCTTCATAGTTAATACTCTTTTCTTATCTCTGGGGATTTTGTTGACGTTTTCTTTTGTTCTTTGCATTATCTCCATTTCTTTCAAGTTTCTTTTGCTTTTTCTCTTTTATTTCATTTGAGAGGCTTTCTTTTCATGTCTGGTAAGCATGGTTGTCCACTCACAGTTACATATGAACTACGGGGAGAAGCCATGTGGGGGGAAACATTAAATACAGATGACGCACTAACAAGTTAACTGGAAGCACCGTGCATATGCGACTGGAACGGCCACTGATGGCCCTCACACGGGAGACCTGGCCATTCCCCTGGAGGACCTCTCGTTTTCAGAAATGAGATAGCCTTTGAGCCAGCTTTCTCAGGGAAGACCCTCCGATCTTGCTGGGAGGAGGTGGGAGGTAGGACAGGGGCTCGGGAGGACTCCCACTTCAGCAAAGCAGATCCTCACTTATTCCTGTTTTCAGTAAGGTGCCCACATAGACCTAGAGTAGCCCGGATTACAGGCTCAAGTCAGTCCTTCCAGAGTGTAAAACTCCTTCTGCAGGGGAGGGTTTGTCTCTCACCTTTAAAGGCTGAGGGGGATGACTGGAGGGCCAAATGCTCTTTAAACACTGTTTTCACCCTGGACCAGAAATACAACGTAAAGAGGTGCCCACACTGCCAATGTCTGGGCCTCTGTGTTGTGGGCACAAAGACTCTGGCTGCCTCCTGCATAACCGACATGGGACAGTGGGAATTAAGTCAGGTACCTCTCCACCTGTCTGCAATCCACTTCCTAGATTTTAATGCTACATCTCTCCTGTCCCTTTATTTGCTCCTATGGGTTTATATTTTAACAATTATTTTTTATTATGGGCTTATTTTATCAAGATTTTGGGAGGAAGTGGAGATAGAAATGTGCTTTCAGCTCACCATCTTTAAGCAGAAAATATCAATAATGAATTTTTAAAAACTTTACATTTCTATATGGTTATGTACAGATCTTAAAAGAATAAATATAAGATTTGAAAAAAGTCTTGAGGAAAAATCTTATCCTTCAAAACAGGACTGATATACTCTCACTTTATTTAAGAAACATATTAAACTTACTTTTGAGGCCAATAAGTTAAGCCTAAGGAGTTTAGCCAAGATTCAGGAATAAAAGCCCACACAAGATACAGTACTGCAGAAGAGGGGGAAAACAAAAAAGGAAAGATGGTCAGTAAGGCATGCATCTGATTTATCAAGATTCAAATAAAAAAAGGTCCTTTGAACGTTGCTTAACTGAGAAATGATTTTTTTCCTCCTTATTTGTACCATTTCTGTAACACTGCACAATTAATTTCTACTAGTCATTCTTTTTTTTCCTTTAGCCATGGACTTTTTTGTTTCAATATCTACAACTATTATTCTATACACAAAGTTTAATTTCTTACAAAATCCTATATTCCATATTGCTGGGTCACTTTACTCTCCATTTTATGATGGAACATTTCCATCAGGAACTATTTTCCCAAATCACAATCTGCCTGATTGTGTGCTGTTGTTGTCCAGTTGCTAAGTTGTGTCTGACTCTTTGTGATGCTGTGGACTGTAGCCCACCATCTCCTCTGTCCATGAGATTTCCCAGGCAAGACCTACCAGTCATTAAAAAAAATGTGGTTAAAGAACCATAAAAGTTACCATTTCAATCAAGTGTAATGTTCAGTAGTGTTAAATATATTTGCACTGCTGTTAAACATATTTCTAGAACTTTTTCATCTTGTGAATTTGAAACTCTATACCCACTAAACAAGTCTTCTTATTTAAAACAAATATGTCTTAATTCATGTGAAAGAGGAGAGTGAAAAAGCTGGCTTAAAACTCAGTATTCAAAAAACTTAAGATCATGGCATCCGGTCGCGTCACTTCATGGCAAATAGATGGGGAAACAATGGAAACAGTGACAGACTTTATTTTCTTGGGCTCCAAAATCACTGCAGATGGTGACTGCAACTATGAAATTAAAAGATGTTTGCTCCTTGGAATAAAAGCTATGACAAACTTAGACAGCATATTAAAAAGCAGAGGCATTACTTTACTGACAAAGGTCTGTGTAGTCAAAGCTTTGGTTTTTCCAGTAATCATGTATGGGTGTGAGAGCTGGACCATAAAGAAAGCTGAGCGCCAAAGAATTGATGCTTTTGAACTGTGGTCTTGGAGAACTCTTTAGAGTCCCTTGGATTGCAAGGAGATCAAACCAGTCCATTCTAAAGGAAATCAGTCCTGAATACTTATTGGAAGGACTGATGCTGAAGCTGAAGCTCCAATACCTTGGCCACCTGATACGAAGAACTGACTCACTGGAAAAGATCTTGATGCTGGCAAAGACTGAAGNCGGCCACTGATGGCCCTCACACGGGAGACCTGGCCATTCCCCTGGAGGACCTCTCGTTTTCAGAAATGAGATAGCCTTTGAGCCAGCTTTCTCACGGAAGACCCTCCGATCTTGCTGGGAGGAGGTGGGAGGTAGGACAGGGGCTCGGGAGGACTCCCACTTCAGCAAAGCAGATCCTCACTTATTCCTGTTTTCAGTAAGGTGCCCACATAGACCTAGAGTAGCCCGGATTACAGGCTCAAGTCAGTCCTTCCAGAGTGTAAAACTCCTTCTGCAGGGGAGGGTTTGTCTCTCACCTTTAAAGGCTGAGGGGGATGACTGGAGGGCCAAATGCTCTTTAAACACTGTTTTCACCCTGGACCAGAAATACAACGTAAAGAGGTGCCCACACTGCCAATGTCTGGGCCTCTGTGTTGTGGGCACAAAGACTCTGGCTGCCTCCTGCATAACCGACATGGGACAGTGGGAATTAAGTCAGGTACCTCTCCACCTGTCTGCAATCCACTTCCTAGATTTTAATGCTACATCTCTCCTGTCCCTTTATTTGCTCCTGTGGGTTTATATTTTAACAATTATTTTTTATTATGGGCTTATTTTATCAAGATTTTGGGAGGAAGTGGAGATAGAAATGTGCTTTCAGCTCACCATCTTTAAGCAGAAAATATCAATAATGAATTTTTTAAAACTTTACATTTCTATATGGTTATGTACAGATCTTAAAAGAATAAATATAAGATTTGAAAAAAGTCTTGAGGAAAAATCTTATCCTTCAAAACAGGACTGATATACTCTCACTTTATTTAAGAAATATATTAAACTTACTTTTGAGGCCAATAAGTTAAGCCTAAGGAGTTTAGCCAAGATTCAGGAATAAAAGCCCACACAAGATACAGTACTGCAGAAGAGGGGGAAAACAAAAAAGGAAAAAAGGTCAGTAAGGCATGCATCTGATTTATCAAGATTCAAATAAAAAAAGGTCCTTTGAACGTTGCTTAACTGAGAAATGATTTTTTTCCTCCTTATTTGTACCATTTCTGTAACACTGCACAATTAATTTCTACTAGTCATTCTTTTTTTTCCTTTAGCCATGGACTTTTTTATTTCAATATCTACAACTATTATTCTATACACAAAGTTTAATTTCTTACAAAATCCTATATTCCATATTGCTGGGTCACTTTACTCTCCATTTTATGATGGCACATTTCCATCAGGAACTATTTTCCCAAATCACAATCTGCCTGATTGTGTGCTGTTGTTGTCCAGTTGCTAAGTTGTGTCTGACTCTTTGTGATGCTGTGGACTGTAGCCCACCATCTCCTCTGTCCATGAGATTTCCCAGGCAAGACCTACCAGTCATTAAAAAAAATGTGGTTAAAGAACCATAAAAGTTACCATTTCAATCAAGTGTAATGTTCAGTAGTGTTAAATGTATTTGCACTGCTATTAAACATATTTCTAGAACTTTTTCATCTTGTGAATTTGAAACTCTATACCCACTAAACAAGTCTTCTTATTTAAAACAAATATGTCTTAATTCATGTGAAAGAGGAGAGTGAAAAAGCTGGCTTAAAACTCAGTATTCAAAAAACTTAAGATCATGGCATCCGGTCGCGTCACTTCATGGCAAATAGATGGGGAAACAATGGAAACAGTGACAGACTTTATTTTCTTGGGCTCCAAAATCACTGCAGATGGTGACTGCAACTATGAAATTAAAAGATGTTTGCTCCTTGGAATAAAAGCTATGACAAACTTAGACAGCATATTAAAAAGCAGAGGCATTACTTTACTGACAAAGGTCTGTGTAGTCAAAGCTTTGGTTTTTCCAGTAATCANTATGGAACTAAAAGATGTTTGCTCCTTGGAATAAAAGCTATGACAAACTTAGACAGCATATTAAAAAGCAGAGGCATTACTTTACTGACAAAGGTCTGTGTAGTCAAAGCTTTGGTTTTTCCAGTAATCATGTATGGGTGTGAGAGCTGGACCATAAAGAAAGCTGAGCGCCAAAGAATTGATGCTTTTGAACTGTGGTCTTGGAGAACTCTTTAGAGTCCCTTGGATTGCAAGGAGATCAAACCAGTCCATTCTAAAGGAAATCAGTCCTGAATACTTATTGGAAGGACTGATGCTGAAGCTGAAGCTCCAATACCTTGGCCACCTGATATGAAGAACTGACTCACTGGAAAAGATCTTGATGCTGGCAAAGACTGAAGGTGGGAGGAGAAAGGAATGACAAAGGATGAGATGGTTGGATGGCATCACCAACTTGATGGACATGAGACTGAGCAAAGTCCAGGATTTGGTGATGAACAGGGAGGCCTGGCATGCTGCAGTCCATGGGGTCACAAAGAGTTGGACATGACTGAGCAACTGAACCAATGTTTTAATTCATGCTATTCATACTTAATTCATACTATTTACAAAACTATGTCTTAACTCATACTATTTTAAGCAATTTAAGGGCAGAAATCATGCCTTAAGGACTGCTGCAATTCTTATAGCACCTAGCAATTTTCTTTATATGTAGTAGGTATTCTACACTTTATTCCTACAGGGTTGAAACAACTACAGACAATTAGTGGCGTAAAGGTGGATTTATCTACCCTGTTCTGATTCATGACATGCTTTAATCTCCTAGAGCACAGTCTTATTGCCACGTCAAGTTTCTGCTTGACTTTACTGCTGTACCTGTTATAACAACAGCCAACCTCTGAGCACTCATTGTGAGCTAAGCACACTTCTAAGCACTTTGTCATTGTTGTTGAATTGCTAAGTCATGTCTGATTCTTTTGAGAGCCCATGGACTGTAGCCCACCAAGTTCCTCTGTCCATGGGATTTCCCCAGGCAAGAATATAGGAGTGGGTTTTCATTTCCTTCTCCAGGGGATCTTCCCAACCCAGGGGTCAAACTTGGGCCCCCTGCATTGGCAGATTCTTTACCACTGAGCCACCAGGAAAGCCCTCTGAGCACTTTACAGGTATTATTTCATTTCCTCAAAACAATCCTAGGAGGTATTATGTTAGTTTTACAGATGAGGAACTGGAATCTTGGACATGTTACATCATCTGCCCAAGGTAAGTTAAAGTGTTACCATTAAGTCATTAAGTTATCATTAAGTCTGACTCTTTGCAAGCCCATGGACTGTAGCCCACCAGGCTCTTCTGTCCATGGAATTCTACAGACAAGAACACTGGGGATCTTCCTGACTCAGGGATCGAACCCAGGTCTTCTGCTTTGCAGGCAGATTTTTTTACCACCGTCTGGGCCAGCAGGGAAGCCCTGCCCAAGTGACAGAGACAAATTTCAAACCACCTGTCTCAACCATGATGAAAGATGAACATTTTTCTCAACAAATATGTATTACAGAATTCTGTATGTCAGAAGTGTGAAAGACAATGGTGAACCCAAAAGAGATGGCCTCTGCTCTCCCTAAGCAGAGGACCAGAGATGAGTAAACTGCTATTTTCAATACACTGTTATAAGTGCTAATGAACACGTAACAGCAGATGATACGCTGTAAGGCTCGGAGGGCCACACCCTGAAAAGGACATTCAGGGACAGCCTCTAGTGGACTGACAAATTTTATTATCCAGCTTTTGCAGATATATGGTCTCAGGGAACAAGCATAAAGCAGACTTGCATGTAGCCTTTCTCGATAAAACATCAAAGCATTCAAGCATAAAATACAGTTCCCACCACCCAAGCCATAACATAGCTTTGGCGAAACTCTAAAAGGAGTCATATCATGAAACAACAGTTCTTGCTCCCAGAAACAGGTGGTCAGAAGGAAGCCTTCGAACGCCTCAAGGCCGGGCGTATAACCCTTTGTTATCTGTTCCCAGCCTTGGGCACTCAGTGAATGCTCATAACCCTTTGTTATGCTCGTTCCAACTTCCAACCTTCGTCATGAGTGGAGCAAATACATTCTCAGTATTTGCTTAAAGCCCTCTAGGTCCTCCACAATACGGGAGCACATATCCAACCTTCGTCATGAGTGGAGCAAATATATTCTCAGTATTTGCTTAAAGCCTTCTAATACGGGAGCACATAAGGCAGCCCTCAGCCCACGGTGGTGGTGATGGAAGTGATGTTAATGGACAGGAAAGATTTCCTGGAGGAAGTCATTAAGCTGGGGCCTGAAGGATGAATGGGGGTTAGGCAGATGAAAATGCTAATGGCTGGGCCTGCAGTTGTGAGGAAGGAAGGAAATATTAATAACAAGAAAACGGTGTTCTGGCCACGAGCTACAGCGAAGAGTATCAGGAATCAGAGAGAGAGTGGTGGTGGATGGCAGAATGAAAAGCTGGAAAGGATCGGGCTTGCAACCCTAGTTTTCAAGGTTAATGAAATACAAATAGTGGCAAAAACATGAGGCAAATTCATAAATGGAAATAACTTGCTTAGTTTAATTAAATGAATGAATATTTATTGTACATCCGCTATATGCTAGGTGCTATCAAAAGGTTAAGGCTCCAAAAAAATGAGACATGGTGTCTATACTCACAAGTCCTGTGGGAGACAGAAATGAGCCAGACGCAGTGGCAGGAACCTCCTGAGCACTGTTTTATGTGATCCCTCCCAGACCCTTCTGAAGTGTGTGCCAAGATTATTCCTTACTCACAGATGAAAAAAACTAAGTCATGGGGAATTAAAGTCACTTGCCTAAGGTCTCAAAGCTAACAGTTATTGAGATGGAACAAGACTCAGGCATGTGTTCACCCTGGACTCACAGGCAGGAGTCAGAGCACTGGTTAACAGCATGAAGGGGAAGCAACGTATCTGAGGAACCCCAGGCAGCTTGGAGTGACTGGTGCATACAGTGGGAGGCTCTGAGTGGTGAGAAACCAGCTGGAAATGTGAACAGGTCCCCAGTCATGGAAGACTGTGGGCAAGGAATGTGAACTTTATGTTTTGGGCAAGGGGGATAATTGAGTATTTGCGGAAGATCCCCTGGAGGTGGAAATGGCAACCCACTCTAGTACTCTTGCCGAGGAAATCCCATGGACTGAGGAGACTAGTAGGCTACAGTCCATGGGGTTGCAAAGAGCCGGACATGACTGAGCACGCACCAACCCACACACACACCAAGAGAAATAACCACTCAGGCTCCAGAGGTTTTCATCTGGGGAGTTCAGGCCTGGATCTCAAGTGCACTGCTGTGAGAGCCGAGTCTAAGATGTTTCTGTGGAAGAGGAGAGGCCCCAGCAAGCATAATGGCAGGAGCAGATGAACAAGGTTGGGGAGGAGAAGTGCAAGCAAAGAGGACTCCCAGGCTTTCAGAGTGGGGTCCAGTAATTCCAACCCTGAAGAGATTCTCCACACTGCACTGTGAGATTTCCCCCAAATACTGATCAGACAGCATCATTTGCCAGTTTTTGAACTTTGATGGCTTTAGAATAAAATCCAAAGTCCTTCCTAGGCTTTGCAAGAACTTAGAACGACCAGGCTCCTGCCTGCCCCTCCAAGGTCCAGTCCTCACACTAGGCTTCAGCTCCAGACAGTGTCTCATGTTTGCACTTCACACAACCTTCAGACGCAGGCTAACTGAGCTTGCAGTGAGCACTGTCTGCTTGAAATGTTCNCCCTCCAAGGTCCAGTTCTCACACTAGGCTTCAGCTCCAGACAGTGTCTCATGTTTGCACTTCACACAACCTTCAGACGCAGGCTAACTGAGCTTGCAGTGAGCACTGTCTGCTTGAAATGTTCTTCCTCTGACTTACAACACATTTGGTTCCTTAGCTTGCTTCCCGTCCTGGCTCAAACGTCACCTTCAGAGAGGCTTTCCCCATCACTTGCTCTTCCAGCTATGTCCCACCTGCATACCACACCCTTACTCCCTTGCTATTTCTCTTTATTTCCTTCAAATCCATTACTATAGACTACAACTATGGTTATGGGTGGAATATTTGTGCTCCTCCCCTTAAATGATTACCTTGAAACCCTAATCCCCAATGTGGTGGATTTGGAGGCGGGGCCTTTGAGACACAGTTAGGTATAGATGAGGTCTGAGAGACAGGCGCCATCATGGGATTAGTGTCCTCATGAGACCTGGAAGAGATCAGGGCTGAGGGGACACGGCAAGAAAGTGATGGTCTGCAAACCATATCAGGGCCTTCACTAAGAACCCAACCATGCTGGCATCCAGATCTTGGACTTCCCTGCCTCCAGAGCTGAGAAATAAATGTCTGTTGTTTAAGCTACCTGGTCACAGCCTAAACAGATTAAAACAATTAGCTTTTTAAAGTTAATTACTTATTTGGCTCTGTCTGGTCTGGGTCTTGGTTGAGGTGCACTGGCTCTGCTGCTCCGTGGCACACGGGATCTTCGTTTCCTAACCAGGGATCGTCCCCTGCATTGGAAGGATTCTTAACCACTGGACCACCAGGGAAGTTCCTACAATTAGCTTTTAAATTCAGTAAATATTTCAACATACAGAGATAGACTCATATAACCCCTGTGCACCGACCACTATGTTTTATTAAAACTGCTGGGTACTGGCCTTTCACCTCCCTGATTACTTTCTGCCTCACTGTCTCAGGTTTAATGACTTCCATCAATGCCTTCAAACCACTGGCATCATTAGGCTTTTGCACTGGCTGTTCTCTGTCTGAGAGGCTCTTTCTCAGCATTGCCATGGCAACTCTCATTTTTTGTGTCTGTGTCTAAAACTCATCTGTCAGTAAGGCACCTCCTGACAGCTGTACTCGTAACAGCAAGCTGCTTCCATTCCTTACCCTCTTTCTTGCTTTATTTCTCCCCAAGGTACACATTATCATCTGACATTCTGTATGTTTTACTTATGCAAATTGCCCACTGACCATCTCCCTCCCAGCAGAATGCAGACTCTTGAGAGCAGGAAATCTGGGGCTGTTCTGCTCATCCCTGGTCAGTAACAGTGCCCAGCACATGGTAAGCACAAAAGAAAAATTTGTGGAATTAATTTCTGGTTGTGCAATAAACGTTGGAGAGGGTGCAGAGAAAAAGGACCCTCTCACATTGTTGGTGGGAATTCAAACTAGTATAGCCACTATGGAGAACAGGGTGGAGATTCCTTAAAAAACTGAAAATAGAACTGCCATATGACCTAGCAATCCCACTGCTGGGCATACACACCAAGGAAACCAGAATTGGAAGAAACACATGCACCCCAATGTTCATCACAGCACTGTTTACAATAGCCAGGACATGGAAGCAACCTAGATGTCCATCGGCAGATGAGTGGATAAGAAAGTTGTGGTACATATATACAATGGAATATTACTCAGCTATTTAAAAGAATGCATTTGAATTAGTTCTAATGAGATGGATGAAACTGGAGCCTATTATACAGAGTGAAGTCAGAAAGAAAAACACCAATACAGTGTATTAACACATATATATGGAATTTAGAAAGATGGTAACAACGACCGTATATGTGAGACAGCAAAAGAGACACAGATGTAAAGAACTGTTGGACACTGTGGGAGAAGGCGGGGTGGGATGATTTGAGAGAATAGCATTGAAACATGTATATTATGATATGTGAACAGGTCACCAGTCCAGGTTCTATGCATGAGGCAGGGTGCTCAGGGCTGGTGCACTGGGATGACCCTGAGGGATGGGATGGGGAGAGAGTGGGAGGGAGGGTCAGGAGGGGGAACACATGTACACTCATGGCCAATTTATGTGAATGTATGGCAAAAACCACCACAATACTGTAATTAGCCTCCAATTAAAAAAAAAAAATTCTGGATGTGGGTCCTGTTGGAGTTAAAAGTCTTATTAAAGTCATTGCTTTTATTTATCTGTATAGTTTCTAATCCTTCAAATACTCTATAGAACAGATTTGCAAAAATGATGATGTTGATAACAACCAGAGTCGCAGCTAATGTTTAACTGGGCTTCCCTGGTACCTCAGATAGTAAAGAATACGCCTGCAATGCAGGAGACCCAGGTTCAATGACTGGGTCAGGAAATTCCCCTGGAGAAGGGAATTTGGCAGCCCACTCCAGTAAAGTACAGGTAGCCCCCACTTTTTGAAAGTCCACTTTAAGCCATTTTGCTCTTAGAAAAGACCTACAGTAGTATGTTTTCTTTAACCAAAGGAAATCTGAAGAGGATTTTTGCTTTTCCTAAAAACCTTTTCTGCATCTGTTTTGCAGGGAGCTGTGGTAGAAGCAGTTTGCACCCAGAGCAGGGAGTGTGGCTTGTCTGAGCTCCTTTCCCAGGGCTACACTCAGCATCTTAAGTGTCAAGCCACCACCGCTTTGAACTGTGTGAACATCTTTACCTGAACTGAGTATCTTTATCAAATTGAGTGCATGAGCTCAACTTTTGTGTGTTAGCAAATGTGCTCTTCATTTTATACCACTTGGGCTCTCCAAGGTTTCATAAGAATGCGTGTGTCTGAAAGCTGCTGAGTTGTGCCTGACTCTTTGCCCACCAGGCTGCTCTGTCCATGGAATTCTCCAGGCAAGAATACTGGAGTGGGTAAGCCATTCTCTTTTCCAAGGGATCTTCTTGACCCAGGGATCGAACCCAGGTTTCCTGCATTGAAGGCCGATTCTTTACCGTCCAAGCCACCTCTAGTTTTGCAGGAGAAAGCTGTACTTACTATTCCTACGCTACATATTCTTTTAAGTGCTCTGCATAAATGATGGCAATTTATCTTTACAAGAGACATAGAGAGGCAGCACAGTGACATCAACCCAGTGTGCCAGCGTCGAAATTTTAGCTTTATTATTTACCAGTGGTGTGACCCTGGGCACATTATTTAAGCCCCGTGTGCTCAATATTGTCANGATTCTTTACCGTCCAAGCCACCTCTAGTTTTGCAGGAGAAAGCTGTACTTACTGTTCCTACGCTACATATTCTTTTAAGTGCTCTGCATAAATGATGGCAATTTATCTTTACAAGAGACACAGAGAGGCAGCACAGTGACATCAACCCAGTGTGCCGGCGTCGAAATTTTAGCTTTATTATTTACCAGTGGTGTGACCCTGGGCACATTATTTAAGCCCCGTGTGCTCAATATTGTCATCTGCAAATGAGGACTGTAATGACAACTTCTATTTCACAGGACTGTCTTATGCTTCCTTAGCTTTTAATAGACATGACCACCCTTCCACAGATGAAGCATCTGAAGAATTTAAGATGCAAATAGCCCTCCACAAAGCAAGTCTGTGGAGGAGTCAGGATTTGGACTCAAGCTATAACTTCTTCATAGACTGCCCTAGGCAACAGCTTGGTTGGCTATACTGATGCAGTTAGGGTTCAGAAGCACGGCCACTCCATCTGCCTGGTTTCCACAAAATTCTAATAAATTTTGGGTACACACTTTTCTCCCTAATTCTCAGATCCTTCTAGGGAGAGACATGAGGCCTGCTGTATGACTCTGAGAATATGGTGTCTAAGAGAACAAGCTTTCTTATCTGTCAAATGGGACCATATGAGGACTGACTGAGATCCAGGATGTAAAGTGCAGCTGACTTCTGGAGTCTGATTCCTGGTCCTCCCAAACTCCCACAGCTGCACTGGGGCCAGAGCAGATTACTCCTTTCCAAACCTCACCATGCTTCCCTTCAAGGCCTCCCCACTTCCCTTATTGTTGAAGATAAAGTCCCTGGGAGAAAAATTAACTCTTTCTTTTTTTGGCTGCACTGCCTCATTGCCTTGTGGGATCTTAGTTCCCTGACAAGGAATCGAACCTGAGCCTTGGCTGTGAGAGCGCAAGAGTCAACCACCGGATTGCCAGGGAATTCCCTGAATTTCCGTTTTGATTTATTATCTCTTCACTAGGTTATGCAAGGCAGGTATCACTGTGTATTAACTGAGATTTAATCCTCTATCTTGTCCACAAAACCAAGACCTTCTTAAGGGCAGGGATCAGGTTTCATTTCTTCTGCAAGCCTTCCTGGCAAGGCATTTTTAAAGGTTTGTTGAGATTAAATCTTTCAGGCTCATGTCTGGCATATAACACGCTGAAGAGACAAGAGGTCTTCAGGTTTTCTCAAAAAGAGACAAAGGTTGAAAGAATCACAGTTCATGTGTACACATTCTACTAACAAATGGAATAATTTCCTTGTCCTTGAACATCAGAGAAAGGCCCTGGCCATCCATCAGGAGAGTACTTACTGAAGCCAAATTGGGAGCTTAAGAAAAGAACAAAGCCATAAATCGCTCTTTCTGGCAACGGCGACGGTGAATTTTCCACCATTTTCCCCGTGGCTTTAGATATTCTGTGGGGGAAAACAAGAACAAGTCATCTGTGAGTGATCCACTCATTTTCACTATGGGTCTATTATAATCTCGCCGCTTTGCTATGGGCACAGCCTCTGCGTTTCTCCAGTAAACCAAACAGGAGACACCGGTGCACTGAAATCCGACACACACCTGCTTGCACACGTGCACACAAGCATCGAAACGTTGCCTACAGGAGCAACCAGCCCCCCAACCTCACGTGCGCGCGCGCACCTCCTGCAGTGGAAGGTGGGGGTAGGCAAGGGGAGAGCGGAGGCCCGGGGGGACTGAACGCCACCCCAACTCTGCAGGCTTCGCCTCCGTAAGAACAGGGAAGAAAGGGCAAGGACGGATGGGGGGCCCGCGCCCAAGCGCCCTCCCGCCTGGGCCTCGACACCCAGAACTGGGCCCTGCCGTATCATAGCTCAGTTTTCTCATCCGAGTTCCCCCCGGGTTGCGGGGTGGCCCTCGACCTTGGGTCCTCCAAGCGCTGACTCCCGCAGCAGCACGTTCGGCCACCTCAGGGCCGAGGCCTCGGCGCAGGCGCGGACTCCGGGAGCCGCACGGGGGCGAGAGAGGACAAACAGCGAACCGCCCGGTTGCCACGGAAACCCTGCCCGCGCGCATGCGCACCGCTCGAGAGCGCGGGGGCGAGCGGGGGCTCGCGGGCGCTCGCGGGCGGGGGGGGCGGGGCGTGCTCGACGGCGCATGTGCGTTGCGGCTCACGTGACGCACGTTCCCCGCCCCCCGCCGCCGCCCGGCCGCTCGCGCCCGCCCGCCCGGCGGCTGACGTGGAGAGCCTGAGGAGGCGGCGGCGGCTGCCCGCGTCCGAGGCTCGCGGGCTGCGAGCCCCGGTGAGTGCACACCTGGCGCGCGGCGGGGCTGCCGGATGTGTCAGCTTGTCGCGCAGCAGCCGAGATGGCCGGGGCGAGCGAGGCCCTCCACACCCCCTCCGCGGGTGTGTGGTGAGTGTGGGTGTGTGCGCGTCGCCCCGCGTCGTTGGCTGTGGTGCCTGTAGCGTCTGTATGAGGGGGATGGTGCCGGTTCGGGGTGTGTGTGTGTGGCCACGGTCGTCGGCCCCAGTAGGTGTGTCTCTTTTGTCTGGTTTCCCTATTCTTCAAGTCTGGGCCCCTCGGGGCTCCTGTGCGAAGGTGGGAGAAGCCCGTGTGTGTGTGCGCGTCCCCCGGCCGCCCGCGCGCCCTCGTCGCCGTCGGTGCGCGGGTGACACCCCCGCTAGCCTTGGGGGTTCCGACGGCCCTAGCGCGCGTGGACACGCGAGGTATCTCCCCTGCCGGCCCCTTTGTGTCCGTGCCGATTCTTCCCGGCCCGGGCGTGGACGCTCCGGCTGTGTGGGCTCCCCTCCGCCTTGGTGTCACAGCCCCTCACTTGGGGGTGCTCGCCCCCCACCCCGCCTTGGTGTCACAGCCCCTCTCGGGGTGCTCGCCCCCCAACCCCCTCCCCCGGGGCGCGTGGCCGCGCCGCCTGCAGTCGTGACCCACCCCCTTGCAGCAGCGCCCGCGCGGGGGTGCGTCTTCGCGTGTCCCCGCGCGCCTGGGTCCTCGCGAGTGCGTGCTCTCCGGGGTGCGGGTTTTCGTTCTAGAATGTTGAACGTTTTTGCACGCCCCCCTCCATGTTTTGCGTTCTTTACAAATGCGCCACCTGTTTTCGAGAGAATGGCTGCCGAGTGCGGGAGGGGGTCGGGGTAGGGAGACTTGAACGCAGTGCTCGCTGCGCCTCTTCGGAGCATCCTCTCCCCCACCTCCCATCGCTAATGGGAAGAGGCGGGAACAGCCGGGGGGCTCCGGCTAGCTGCTCCGTAGTGTTTAGGAGGTCCAGTGCGGCCTGTCGAGGCAGCCTGTTCTGGGGACGAAATAAGGGGCCAGGGGCCAAAAATGGAGGTAAGGCGTAGGTGAATGTTGTTTGGTACCCGTGTGACGTACCATTTGTAGAGGCCTCCTAAGATGCCCAAAGATCTTCGATGGCAGACTTCTTCCAAAATATATATATTCACGCGACAGCTGGGCAAATACGTTCCAGCCAATCCTAGACGTTCTTGATGATATTTAACGGATCACAGAAGTGTTTTGTGGCGTCCACATAAATGACCTCTTTTGGTTTCTGCCCAGGGTCCTAGCGATGGAAACAAGGTAGACAGCTTACAGGATTCAGTCCTCCTTTGGGAGCAATTTCCTCATAATTACAGCTCTGGTTAGCTACATTTTGTATTGCAGGAAATTTGCGTTTTATCTTAAGGGAGATGGGATTTATTACAAGGCTTCGCAGGGAAGGAAACTTCAAACACGTTAGAAACCCAGCTCCTCCTCTTGCTCTAAGGTTCGTGCTCTGCGCTCAAGGCCTGCGTTTTTGGTCTCTGTTTCTCCCTGTTCATTTGCTCAATTTTCTTACTCTTGCTTAATTTTCTGGGATTTTGTTTCTTTTCAATTTCTGGAAGATTTCACACATAGAATACAGAGTGGGATCTAAACAATTCATGACTGAGATTTACAGATGTAATTATTTTGCCGAATTTACTTCAGATCCTCTTTTTAAAAAAAGAACTAAAATTGCAAAATGTGGAGGTGCTCTCATTCCCGCCCCTCCTTCCCTAGAGGTAGTCACCATGTTTAGGTTTGTGTGTATCTCCTTGCATATTTTATACTTTGATCACGGTGAATCCATAAACAATATATGCAGTGTTGAATGGTATTAAACAATGTGTCTTTTTGCAACTTGCTTTTTTCGATCAGCATCACATTTTCAGATTTACATGTGAAAAAACTGGATAATTGTGTTTGGTTCATTTTAACTGTTGGTATAGAATTCCATTGTATGAATATACCATAATTTACTGAACCGTTTTCCTACTGATGGACTTTGAAGGTTTTTGACTCTAAAAACAGTCCTGCTTGAACATCTTTGTATTTGTCTGCTTTGTGTACACGTTTGGAAATTTCTTGAGAAAATACACCTAATAGTGGATTTTGCTGCATGGTAGGATATATGCATCTTCAATGTAACCAAATATCACAGAAGCTCTCAAAGTGGTTGCACTGACTCATCACTCTGGTATTGAGTGAAGACACCCATTTCCTCACACTATTGCTAAACCCTTTATGTTACCTGACATATTTTTGCCTCTTCTTTACTGACCAGCTTCCTTATAACTTTAACTTGCAGCTAAATTTGCTTGCTTACAGCCACCTTGGCTTCTGCTCTAGCCCTGTGTAAAGCCTGTGGGTTCCTCTCTCAGAGCTGACTTAAATCTTTTATCTCATTTGGTTCTCATAAAATTAATTGCAGTGAACTTTTATTTTGTACCTAATGTACTTCCTATGGTTGATGTAAGATTTCCATGGTATGTTTGATGTACCTCTCTAGTGGCAGGTGACGTGATTTAATTTTTTTTGCATATGATGAATGGATTTTAAATCTTTTTTCCTTTTTAATGTACTACTTAATGCTTTCAAAATATATGTGACGTATATGCAAGTTGTGAAGCAAGACAATAAA
>SJYW01005594.1:234886-245839 GCA_006410735.1 Raphicerus campestris
TATGTATGTATGTATGTATGTGTTTGCAGGTCATTTATTTTTCATCTTTTATGTTTTTAATTTCCTTTTGTCTTTGGCAGAACTTAAAATGCTGGATAATTTCATCAGGCACATGTTCTTTTTCATCAGTTTTCTTGACAGTGCCTAATCATCTCGTCAATCCGTCTGTTTTATTTTTAACAATTATACTTTTCTAAAAGTATCACTCCATTCTTTTTAGCTATACCCAGTCAGTTTTTTAGTCTCCTGTCTCTTGCTCATTTTTGGAATCTGTAGATATTCTGTAGGCTGGTGGCATGTCTGATGTCCTTAGGGATCTGAAGTTATTGCTTGTTTTTTCTGTTATCTCCCTCAGGGTGGGTTGTCACCTCCTGTGCTTGGAGATTTTCAGTTATGAACTCTTCCTTGATTGCTCTTTCTCTGTAGGAATTCTGAGAGTCTGGGATACTTTAATTCTGATAGGGCTTGTGTTAGCGTTGGCTGTGAGCTGTCTGTGGGACCCCCTTTTAGTCTCTTACTTTGCTTCTGGCCCATGGCTCTGTGTCCCATGTTGTTCTTGTCATCTTGACTGTCAGGTTCAGTTTCTAGATAGAGGTTTGTTGCTTTGGGGAAAAAAAGTGACTTGAAATGTTCCCTATTTCTGTGAGCTCAGTAACAGTTAAAAAAAATTTAGCATCCATTTTGTTTTGCAGTCATGAAATGCCCCATTGGTTCATCATAACTGATAGGATCAGAAGTCCTTTACACTTGTATTAAATTTTTGTAGTATGTTCATTTTAGTTTGTATCAGGAAAAAAATTCTGTTCTATCAAACATAAGATTTCTTGGTGATAACATATTTTCTATTAAAACAAGTTTATATCTAAGTTGAAAGTTGAGTTATTCTAAATCCAAATATTAAATAGGTAACAGCACAGTTGGCAGGTGGATTTGGCAAAGCTTTCTACTTTGGGGTGTGTGAATTAAAACTTTGGAAAACAGATAGGGAATAAAGATGTGTTTATGTACAGTGTACCATTTGGACCCATAGTGAACCTACAGAGAGAAATCGTCAATGACCAAACTGTGAATATTGCTGTCAAAATGATGTGAGCAGGATGCTCAGGGCTTACAGAGTAGAGGTGTAAAAATAAACTTGATGGTAGTGAGAAGTTCAGGAAATGCTTCCTGGAATCGAGTACTAAGGTCTGGTAGGCAATCTGGTTGCAGATGAGGTTTGTTTATAAATGACAGGCAGGTGGGTAGGACTAGCTTCTACATGATGTTATGGAGTGACTAGAGAAATGCAGGAACAGAACCACAAAAGGTCTTCCGTGCTGTAGTAGGGAGTTTGGTCTTTATTCTGAAGATAAAGAGAAGCTACAGTTAAGTGTAAAATGTTATGATCAGAGTTTTAGGGGATGCCAAGATCTAAGGCAAGTCGCCAGTTAGGAGGCTGCTTGTTCAAGTAGTTCAGAGAAGAGATGAAGCCGCAGCCAGGGCAGTGGCCCCGGGCACGAAGAGTTGTATGTGTGCTAATTTGAGTTTCCTAGAGGAGCTGACATGGCAAGACTTTGTGGTCACTTTGGTTAGGAATATTGAAGGAGACCGGGGAGTCTAGATTGACCTCCAGATTTGGGTAACCAGGTGGCATGTAGAGCACTTTACTGGTAACATACAGAAACAGGAAAGAAATTGGTTTCATTTGTTCTTGAGGAAAAGGATGTTTGATTTTGAACTTACTGAATCTGAGAGGCTTATGGGACGTCTTGATTAAGATCCAGTAGCGGTTGACAGGGAGAGTCTAGAAGTCTATGAGTTGTAACCCAGCATGGAGAGATTTGAGAGTCTTAACTGCATTTATAGTCATGGTTTTTAGTCATAACAATGGGTTATGAGACTGTTTAAAGTACTACATAGATAAAAAAAAATTTTAATAGGGATATATGCTAATATGTCTGAAAAACATAAGCTGTACTTCAAACTTATAATATCACGGGTGTTACCACTTAGGCCAAGTGACCCCAGTAAAAAAGAAATACTAAGAAAATAAAATACAAGTGGTTTGTGGAAATGGCAAAAATTGTGGTTGAAGCTATGCACATAATGAAAGTTCAGAAAGCGCTGTTGTAAGCCATGGTTATGGAGAGGGTGAGCATGGGAAGAAGAGAGAGTTGGCCTTTGGGTGGCGGGGAATGGAGAAGAAGCACCCATGGACACTGAGCAGCCAGAAGAATAGGAGGAGGACCAGGAGAAGATGGTCTTTGGAGTCCAGATGAAGAGTTCTGAGGAGGAGGAAGTGGTCCACAGCGTCAAGTAAGTTGTAAGCTGAAAAGTGCTTTTGGATGTAGCTATTAAGGGAGACCATTTAGTTGGAGGCATCCACATAGTGGATTAAAAAATACTTATCGAGTATGTTAGTCATAGTTGATATTCATAGCATTTCCTATATGTCATGTGCTAGTAAACGCACTTGACATGTTAACCGATGAATCAAATAGGTAGTATTGCTGTCCTCATTTAATAAATGAGGAAACAGACACCTCAAGAGGTTAAGTAACTCGTCCCAGATCACACACTCAGGAAATTGGAGAGCCAGCATTCAAGCCCAGGCAGTCTGGTTCCAGAGTCCATGCTGTTAACCACTATGCCGCATTGCCTCTCTGATTAAAACAATAGAAAATAACCATAACACAAATGCCGTGATTACGGTGCGAGGGGTGTAGGGCATGGTGTCGGTGAGCTCTGCCAGGCTAGGGCTGACAGAGCGTGGTGTCACAGAGCGTGGTGTCACAGTGGCCCAGTCTGCCCCGCATGAGCACATTAATTGTATCCAGTGCTGTGCTGGTGATGCGTGGGCTGTGACAGACAGTTCTTGGCTCTTTCTGTATTTATATACACAAAACACTTAAGAAAAATGAGTTTAAACGTGTATATATTTCCCACAATAGCATATGTTCCATATCATGTGCTATACTTTGGGTGCTAAAATGACTTTTTATTTTTTTCAGTCATTGTTTGCTTTTGGAGTTAAATTCTCTAAATGGGAACCTACTGGTCACCCAGAATAGGTCAGAAGGTTCCAGACACTGTAGTTACCCAGTCTACTGGAAAAGATCAGTAACAACTTCACTAAAGCGCTTCCCTTGAATGGTGGAAGTGGAAGCCCAACATTAGGAAACTGAAAATGAAGGAGAATGGAGGATTTGAATGGGAGGGAAAAAAGCATTCTTGATGAAGGTGAAAAACGTTTGTGGTAGGAGACCAGGGAAACCTGAGCCGTGATGACTCTTGGCTGTGGTCAGCAAGGAGCTGATCAGTTACAGATTTAGAAACTGGTTTAGACCTGGGCAGTGATCCAAGATGTGGCCTTGTGAACAAAGGCTTAGGTGAGGAGGGCAGCAAAGTGCACGTTAGTTGAGGAGGCGGTCGCACTGCAAGGGTTGCGTCCTGAAGGGCTGTCCATGCCCACCTTAGTGTGACTGGAATGACGATTGGAGGAGAGAGGGCAGCAGCATGAACTAGTTACCGGTGTTCTTTAACACGACAGCAGCCAGGAGGCAGCTAGATCCATGACAAGGCAACGTAGAGCATTTGAGAGGAGACCGTGGAGTATGAAGACTTAGGTTTGATTCCCCCAAGCTTGGTGATCTTGGGCAGATTAGTTTTGCTGTGAATGTTTTCATGTGTACAGTGATGATGGTGATACTTGTACCTGCAGAGAGTTGCTGTGAGTATTGATGAGATGGTGCACACAAAACGCTTGGCACATCGTGTGACAAATGGTACCAACAGTTTGCTACAAAGTTGGTTGTTATTCTTCACTTCTGATATTGTGAGGTGGTTGTACAGCAAGTGGAACATGAGAAGGATTAATTAAAGAAACAGATGTGTTTTCCAGGGGCTGATGTTGGTCTTGCTTAGGAAAAAAGAAACTTGGTTTATCCTGACAATAGTGGGATAGTAGTAGTAAGTGAAAAGGTTAAAAAGCGCTGTTAATAATGGTGCTGGTGATGCTTGAAGAGGAAAGTCATTCTTTGGAGAAGAGTTAGAAGTAATAAAATACTGAGTTCTTCTCAGTGATAGTTAGGTTTTGTACCAGTTCTCTGACAGCTATACCTTTTTATGACTGAACTTTCTTCAGGAAAAAATACTTGAGTCTGCAACTCCAGCCCCCCGTCCCCCCATTGAAATAGTTATTTTTAAAATGTGGTTGTTGGTAACGTGAGGGGTTTGCCCACTGTTGCAGTCTAGCAGTGCTGACCTGCGTTGCAGTAGTTTAGAGAATTAGGAGCAGCGAGTGCTGGGAAGGTCTGGATGTGGCGGTAGGAATTGAGAGGTGGGCACACTCTCCCTGTACCGCTTCAGCTCTGCCGCTGTGCCCAGGACAGAAACACACAGGGTGGTCTGATAGGAAACCTTTCTTTCAGTGGATCAAGATTTAGTTCTAGCCAGGAGGTGGATAATGTGGCAAGAGTTTGTGTCAGATGAAATGACATATTTCACAGATACAGTAAAAGCAGATGGAGTTAAAGGGCAGCGGTGGAAAGATGTCTTTTGTTCACTTACTGAACTCATTATTTGAGGCCTTAGCACATGCTAGGAGCATACAAAGATGAAATAAGCTGCCCTTAATTATCTGCCATCTAAAGGAGACATGTAAACAGTTAAATTCAGAGATGGTGACTCTTTGAACCTAAAGGAAAGAGATAGACTAAACTGATGCTTGAAGAGAGTCAGGGGAGAGACTAGCAAATGAGGGTGAGACTCTTCCAGAGTTTTAGTGTTCTCATCAGAGTTGCTTCCAAGGCATAAGTTCCAAGTATTTATCAAACATACCATAGAAGCTAGGAAAACNATGTTTCAATGAGTAAACTGGACGCATCAAGAGAACTCTGAACCTAGCCCTAACTCTTCTCCTTTACAGTGAAAGTTTCTCCCTCCTCCTGTGGCTGATTCCTCCACTTGCGCCACGTAACTACCCATCCTTACAGTATCAATCATCCCTTCTCTCTCCTGTAAAATCAGACATTCCATTTCAGGAATTTACCCCGTCAATATGTTTTATTATGGTAAAACACACATCATAATTTATCCCATGAATCACTTCAAATGTAAAATTCAGTAGTATGAAGTACATTGACGTCATGCAACTTCCTACTGACTTTTAATCTGCTCAGATCTCTCATCTTCTAAAAAGCAAGTAAAAAAAAAAAAAAAAAATGTCTTAAACCCTAAGCAAACACTGCTGGTAATCTACCCAGCAGCTAACCTCCTCCTCTGACTGCTAGACACTTGTTGTGAGGGTCCACCTCTAAGACTGAGATAATTCCTAGTTAAGTTTAAGCCAATCATCGCAAACCCACTCTTCACTGAGTGGTTTAGGGGTACACAGTTTAGGTGTGACCCAGAACTGAGGGGACCGCTCACTCTTAAAAACCGATTAAAAAAAAATCAAAAAACAAAACAAAAAGATTACAAAGAACAAAACTAGGTAACATATTCTACCACACATCAATACCTACTAAAAAAGACCATATATACATTTTAAAGATAAAATTCAAAAGCTATCTAGACGGCCTGACAAACAGAAGAGGATACAGAAATCAGAAACAGATCCTGATATAGTCACCCGATCTGTATAACGAAGCTCACACTGCAGTAAATGGAGAAAACATACTCGTAAAAGATGGGGCTGGGTCGGCTGAGGGAGTCTCTTCCACATCCCTGCAGGTAGTGCAGAGCCTGCTACACAGAGAGGCTTGTACATTCTTTATACGTTCAAACACTGAGTGAACGAACGCGTGAATAAGTGTGTCTTCCATATACATGTCGGAGGCAGAGCTGAGGCAGCAGCACAAAAAACGTTGCAGGGCTGTCGGGGGCGGGGAGAGGCCTGCCAGCAAATGGAGAGGCCAAAAAGTCCTCCTCCTCTTCTATCATCCATCCACCCACTCACTTCTCGAGCACCTGCTACATATGGGCATATGGGCACTGTGTTATGGACACAGTGTGGACAAGCTGGACACAGCCCTGCCCTCTTGGGGCGAATACTCCAGTGGGAGACAGATAATACGGAAATAAAAAGCAATTTTCAAGTCATATGAAAGCTAATGAGGTGGAGAGAGTGAATTATCAAGAAAAAGGGTCAGGGCAGGCTTCTAGGAAGAGGTGATATTTGTGCTGAAACTCTATAAAGGGAGGGAGGGAGCCCTGTGATGCTGGGAAAGAGCATCCCAGGTAGAGACGACAGTGTGCACAGGGTCTGGGGGGCAGAGGGGTGGGGGTGAGAGCGGACATCCCGGAGATAGAGAGGAGGGGCAGGGACAGCAAAGGTTCCCGAGTCGGAGGCCTAGGGCCTGTGAGGGCTGGAGGTGAGGCAGAGGCCTATGGTCTCCAGCGCAGCAAAGAGACACCAAGCGGCTGTCTCAGCAGAGACGCTCTGGAAGCCTCAGGGCAGAGGTGAAGCTGAGGGAGAGGATCAGACCTGGGCATCAGAAGGGAGGGCTCCAAAGCAGGGGCCGGGCTGAGGGGAGTTGGCTATGCTGGGAAGCAGTCTGAGCTGCAGGGAAGGCCAGGCTATGGGTGACCTCAAGAGGAGCAAGACTAGGAAGCAGCGAGAAGCAGTCTGAGCCCCACCCACAGGCTCCACAAGAAGCCGAGGGTGGGTGCAGTGGGCACCCTACTCTGGCCATGTCCCTCAGAGGCAGGGAGAGACCCTCTCTCTTGCCCTGGGAATAGCAGCCCCACCAAGGCTGGCCCTGGAGTGGGAAAGGGGAGTGATCCTGGACCCAAAAACAAAGGTTAGAAGAATACAATAATAGGGCTGGGTNCCGAGTCGGAGGCCTAGGGCCTGTGAGGGCTGGAGGTGAGGCAGAGGCCTATGGTCTCCAGCGCAGCAAAGAGACACCAAGCGGCTGTCTCAGCAGAGACGCTCTGGAAGCCTCAGGGCAGAGGTGAAGCTGAGGGAGAGGATCAGACCTGGGCATCAGAAGGGAGGGCTCCAAAGCAGGGGCCGGGCTGAGGGGAGTTGGCTATGCTGGGAAGCAGTCTGAGCTGCAGGGAAGGCCAGGCTATGGGTGACCTCAAGAGGAGCAAGACTAGGAAGCAGCGAGAAGCAGTCTGAGCCCCACCCACAGGCTCCACAAGAAGCCGAGGGTGGGTGCAGTGGGCACCCTACTCTGGCCATGTCCCTCAGAGGCAGGGAGAGACCCTCTCTCTTGCCCTGGGAATAGCAGCCCCACCAAGGCTGGCCCTGGAGTGGGAAAGGGGAGTGATCCTGGACCCAAAAACAAAGGTTAGAAGAATACAATAATAGGGCTGGGTCAACTGGACATTCACATGAACCTTGACCCCTACCTCATACAAAAAACCACCTCCAGAGGGATCATGGCCTATCATGCACGTGAGCTCAGTCGAGTCCGACTCTCTGCCACCCCACGGCCTGTAGCCCGCCAGGCTCCTCTGTCCATGGATTCTCCAGGCAAGAATACTGGAGTGGGTTGCCATGCCCTTCTCCAGGGGATCTTTCCAACCAAGAGATCAAACCGTGTCTCTTCTGTCCCCTGCACTGGCAGGCGGGTTCTGTACCACTAGCGCCATTTGGGGCTCCCCAGATGGACAGGAGATTTAAATACCAATAATCGGTCAAGCTTTTAGAAAACAAAGCGTATTTTGCAGAGTAGGCAAAGATTATAATCAGAACACAAAAAGTGCTTACCATAAAGGAAAAAAATTGATAAATTGTAGTACGTTAAAATTACTACTTGCGTTCATGGGAAGAAAGCAAAGAGGCAAGCCACAGAGCATGAGAAGGCATTTGTAATATTCATACTTTGACCAACGACTCCTATCCAGAATATTTTTTAAAAACCTACTAATAAAGACATTCAACTCAAAAGAGAAAAAAAAAAGACTCAAACAGGCACTTCACAAAAGGTATCTGACTGGTTGATAAGCATATGAAAAACAAATGTTCAACTTAAACCTCCTAAATTAACTTAAGGAAATGCAAATTAAAATCACAGCATCATTATCACTACACACTCAGCAGAATGTCTAATGAAATGACACAAAATAATAAGTGTTAGTGAGGACGTGGAACTGAAACTCTCATGTGCTGCTGGCAGGAGTGTAAAATGATGCAACCATGGTGCAAATTATGTGCACAGCTGAGCATAAGGACACCCTCCTGTTCCAGTAATGCCACTCCTTTATTACATACTTAACAGAAATGAAGACATGTTCACAATGACACTATCTGTAAAAGTACTAGAAACCCCCAAATGCCCATCAACAATAGAATGGATAAAATGTGGTATATTCATGCAATAGATGAACACTTTACAACTACATGCAACAACATGGATCTCAAACACAATGCTGAAAACCAGACATAAAGAGCACGTTATCACATGATTCTGTTTATATTGCACAAAGCAGGCAAAACTAACCTATGGTGTCAGAAGTCAGGACAGGAGTTTTCCTGGGGGAGGAAGTGGGCAGTGACTGAGGGGGAACAAGGGTGACTTCCAGGGTACTGGGGTTGTGATCTGGATACTGGGTATGGTTATTTGCATCTGGAAAATTCAACCTGCACACTTATGAACTGTACACTTCTCAATATGTGTTATTAAAATTTTTCTTTTGAGGAGTACAAGAGTCATCCTTCTGTGGGGGGCTGTAATGTCCAGTGTGGTATCTGAATTACAGAAGCCCTCCTGCCATCCTGAGGGGGTGGGCAGTCTGAGGTCCAAGTCACACAGTGGGGCTGGAAAAAAAAACCAGCTAGGTCTTTGATGACGCTGTCTAATCACTCACTACATACATAACCCTAGAATCATCTTCTGGAACTCTTGGATCAAGTAAGTTTTCTTCACCATTTAAACCAGCTGAATTAAGAAATCTCTATTATTTGCAGACAAAATCACCTGAATACAATGGCAAACCTCTTTCCATCCTCTCTGCCCGAATCCCTTCACCAGCTGCCTGTGCTGGCTGCCTCCATCTCATCCTCACTTCTGAGCCCACTCAGGCCTGGCATCTGCACCAAGCTTCCCACTGACAGCTCTCCCTAGGGAACTAGCTGTCCACAGAACTAAACCCAAGTTCCAAACGGCTTCCCAGCAACAGGCCCTGCTGGCCACTCTCGCTCCAGGATCCTACACTGACTCTCTTCCTAGTTCTCTGGCGAACCTCGCAGGTGTCTCCCGTACAGCTTCATCCTTCTCTAATTGGCCACTTTCTCTGTCCCACAAAGCTCAGTCCCAGCTCCCCTTCTAATGTCAGCCCACATTCTCTCTAGACCAGTGGGCAATCCTGGCTGCACATTAGTACTACCTGGGGGGCTTCTAAAAGAGCCTGATGCCCAATTAAATGAGAACTTAGAGGGGTGAGTGGGGTGGATTTCTTAAAAGCTCGAGTGATTTCAATGTGCAGTAACAGTTCTGGACTTGGGAGGGGAAGGAAATGCTATTAACTGACTCTCTCAAACCACAACACCTAAGTATATGAGAACTTTGAATGCCACAAGAGAGTTATCATCTTTCTCCCTATGGCAAATCGTCATTTTCTGGGCCTCACCATATCACAAAGAAATAACATCTTTACTCCCCAAGCTTCTCAATCTCATAATGAAGCAACAAAAGCAGGATTCAGATGGAATGGTCAGTTACCGTCAAATACGCAGTGACTATTAATCACATACATTTTAGATCAAAAGTTAGTGTCTGGAAGTAAAATTACATATGTTCTTTCATCCAAGTAAAATAAATTCTTATTAGGAATTTATCCTACATATCTATGTAAACTGCACTGGAGTGTAAAACATAAAAGGATATTACACAGTTTTAGCTAACTTTTTAAACTGGAAATAAGCTATGCTCTAACACAAACTGGTGCATAGTAAAACACTATGCAGTCATGAATAAAAACTGAGGTAGATGTCAGTATTCATTGAGGCGCAACAACTCCAACAGTTAAGTATTAAAAGAAGCAAGATGTACAACAGGGTATACACATATGTCATACTGAACCAAACGAAAATGCCTTATTCTGACTTACAAAAATGGCAATTTCATCTGGTTCAAAGTAGTAAGTGTTCACAGAGGCATAAAATATTACAGAAATGCATAACAGGTGGGCAAGAGTTCTCAGTTTATCCTTTTGTACTCTTTTAACTTTTTATGATGTGCATTTGTTACTGTGTTTTAAAAAGGGGTGCACCTCAAAAGAAGTTTGTAAAGTAACTATTTCCTGCAAAAGCAAATTGAGCATTTTTTTAAGCAAAATAGAGACCATACAAGTAAAAGAACAGAGTAAGGAGTAATTCATCAACCAATACACACACTAAAAACACCCCACATACACTAAGATTTTTGAAAACTCTCACAAAAACATACAATTTACTTGATTTACACCTCAGATCTCAATTCAGAAACACACACATACACACAATCATTTAAAATCTAGCTGCTTGCTATTATTCACAAGTTGGGAGCTAATAGAAGGGAATACCATCTAAGGGTAGTTAAATACCAAAGGGTCAGAGTGAATACCAAGTTTTAAAACTCCATACTCTTCCTAAGTAAATTTAAAATATCCGAGACTAAGCTTTCCCCCTTTCCAATCACATTTCCTATTACATAGTTTATTCCATCCCACCAAAGAACTCAAATTTCCACATGTGAGTCCCACTGAGAATGAATTAAACAGTAACCCTAATCATCTACCTTGTATAACTATTGCAACCACAGAGGCTATAGATGCCTGATTGCTTTTTCTAGATTCCGCTCTAATCTGAAATTTTTTAATTACCTCAATTAAAAGCATCACTCTAAGATCCCCTTGACCTCTCAAGTTCTATTTAAAACGTGGACTTACAGAAGACTGGAAGATAAAGGACGTCTCATCCCAGCCAGGCACTCTGGGATGTACTGCACACAGGCTCAGCGTGAAGTACTGGCAGGAAGGAGC
>SJYW01005594.1:269737-284181 GCA_006410735.1 Raphicerus campestris
CCAAAGAAAGGCAATGCTAAAGAATGCTCAAACTACCGCACAATTGCACTCATCTCACATGCTAGTAAAGTCATGCTCAAAATTCTCCAAGCCAGGCTTCAGCAATATGTGAACCGTGAACTCCCTGATGTTCAAGCTGGTTTTAGAAAAGGCAGAGGCACCAGAGATCAAATTGCCAACATCCACTGGATCATGGAAAAAGCAAAAGAGTTCCAGAAAAACATCTATTTCTGCTTTATTGACTATGCCAAAGCTTTTGACTGTGTGTCTCACAATAAACTGTGGAAAATTCTGAAAGAGATGGGAATACCAGACCACCTGCTCTGCCTCTTGAAAAATCTGTATGCAGGTCAGAAAGCACCAGTTAGAACTGGAACAACAGACTGGTTCCAAAAAGGAAAAGGAGTACATCAAGGCTGTATATTGTCACCCTGCTTATTTAACTTCTGTGCAGAGTACATCATGAGAAATTCTGGACTGGAAGAAACACAAGCTGGAATCAAGATTGCCGGGAGAAATATCGATAACCTCAGATATGCAGATGACACCACCCTTATGGCAGAAAGCGAAGAGGAACTAAAAAGCCTCTTGATGAAAGTGAAAGAGGAGAGCAAAAAAGTCCGACTTGATGGACATGAGTTTGAGTGAACTCCGGGAGTTGGTGATGGACAGGGAGGCGTGGCGTGCTGTGTTTCATGGGGTCACAAAGAGTCAGACACGACTGAGCGACTGAACTGAACTGAGTCATCTAGTTTTTCCCCTGTGCTCTCCTCTAGGAGTTTTTTGTCTGTAATCTATCCTGAGTTGATTTTTTGTCTGGATTCATTTTTTTGTGTGTAGATGTCCAGTTCCAGTATCGTTTGTTGAAAAGACGGTCTTTGTTCCATTGTATTGTCTTTGTTTCTTTGTCAAAGATCAGTTGACTGTTTATGTGGGTTCCCTTTTTTTTTAATTGCGAATTTTTTGGTAGTAGTTAAAGTTATTTGTGTAGGTAAAAAACACAACTCCCTAGTATTCAGAAAATTTTAGTATTCGAAAAATTTGGTAACTATATATTGAGGTCATTTATCATTTTGTTTTACCAAAAAGGAATGCTCATTGAAGGCTATTTTAAACTTCAAAAAACAAAATAGACTCTACAAGGTGCATTCTTTTATCAGAGTCCATTTATGAGCCTGAGTCTGTTGAATCTAGGATATAAGCCTGTATAGGTGGGTAGTCTGTAGATTTCTGTGTGAGGGTGAGCCAATTTTTCTTCCTTTTTTCCAGATAGAGAAAACTGGTACAATGTCAGTTGTCCTAAACATACTTTAATTTTTAAATGATATATTTTTTCATTATTTTTCATTGAGGTATAGTTGATTTATGAGTCTTGCACATACTTTTAGGCTTAAGAGACATTGAATCATTGTACCCTAAAGAGTGAGAATTTTTACATATAGTCACCAAATATTTGTTGGTATTTCTGTGTGCGTTGTCTTTTGGTGTATTTATACAAGATACAAACCGATGGCCTCACAGATGTCCCCAAGGACTTTTTAATATTGAGGAGTATGTTAGGACTCTTCGTTCCGGAGTGACAAAACCTAACTCAGGTTTGGCATAAGTGGAAGAGGAAAGCTATTGGGTCGTGTCTGGTTGGGTGGTAGGTAGTTCAGGCACGGCTGGATCCAGGTCTGTGTTCACTTTATGTTTCTCAGTGGCGCCTCCTTGTTTGTATCGCTTTTAGTCTTTGCTCTCTTTGTTCCAGCTTACCTAGATTTTTATTGCTGTGTCAAGTCCACAAATTCTTCTGTTATGTCTAATCTGCCTTTATTTCCATCTAATNTTTAGAAAAGGCAGAGGCACCAGAGATCAAATTGCCAACATCCACTGGATCATGGAAAAAGCAAAAGAGTTCCAGAAAAACATCTATTTCTGCTTTATTGACTATGCCAAAGCTTTTGACTGTGTGTCTCACAATAAACTGTGGAAAATTCTGAAAGAGATGGGAATACCAGACCACCTGCTCTGCCTCTTGAAAAATCTGTATGCAGGTCAGAAAGCACCAGTTAGAACTGGAACAACAGACTGGTTCCAAAAAGGAAAAGGAGTACATCAAGGCTGTATATTGTCACCCTGCTTATTTAACTTCTGTGCAGAGTACATCATGAGAAATTCTGGACTGGAAGAAACACAAGCTGGAATCAAGATTGCCGGGAGAAATATCGATAACCTCAGATATGCAGATGACACCACCCTTATGGCAGAAAGCGAAGAGGAACTAAAAAGCCTCTTGATGAAAGTGAAAGAGGAGAGCAAAAAAGTCCGACTTGATGGACATGAGTTTGAGTGAACTCCGGGAGTTGGTGATGGACAGGGAGGCGTGGCGTGCTGTGTTTCATGGGGTCACAAAGAGTCAGACACGACTGAGCGACTGAACTGAACTGAGTCATCTAGTTTTTCCCCTGTGCTCTCCTCTAGGAGTTTTTTGTCTGTAATCTATCCTGAGTTGATTTTTTGTCTGGATTCATTTTTTTGTGTGTAGATGTCCAGTTCCAGTATCGTTTGTTGAAAAGACGGTCTTTGTTCCATTGTATTGTCTTTGTTTCTTTGTCAAAGATCAGTTGACTGTTTATGTGGGTTCCCTTTTTTTTTAATTGCGAATTTTTTGGTAGTAGTTAAAGTTATTTGTGTAGGTAAAAAACACAACTCCCTAGTATTCAGAAAATTTTAGTATTCGAAAAATTTGGTAACTATATATTGAGGTCATTTATCATTTTGTTTTACCAAAAAGGAATGCTCATTGAAGGCTATTTTAAACTTCAAAAAACAAAATAGACTCTACAAGGTGCATTCTTTTATCAGAGT
Organism: Raphicerus campestris; assembly: GCA_006410735.1. Taxonomy (NCBI): domain Eukaryota; kingdom Metazoa; phylum Chordata; class Mammalia; order Artiodactyla; family Bovidae; genus Raphicerus; species Raphicerus campestris. Next base: position 272,588 of record SJYW01005594.1, read on the forward strand.
CCATTTATGAGCCTGAGTCTGTTGAATCTAGGATATAAGCCTGTATAGGTGGGTAGTCTGTAGATTTCTGTGTGAGGGTGAGCCAATTTTTCTTCCTTTTTTCCAGATAGAGAAAACTGGTACAATGTCAGTTGTCCTAAACATACTTTAATTTTTAAATGATATATTTTTTCATTATTTTTCATTGAGGTATAGTTGATTTATGAGTCTTGCACATACTTTTAGGCTTAAGAGACATTGAATCATTATACCCTAAAGAGTGAGAATTTTTACATATAGTCACCAAATATTTGTTGGTATTTCTGTGTGCGTTGTCTTTTGGTGTATTTATACAAGATACAAACCCATGGCCTCACAAATGTCCCCAAGGACTTTTTAATATTGAGGAGTATGTTAGGACTCTTCGTTCCGGAGTGACAAAACCTGACTCAGGTTTGGCATTAGTGGAAGAGGAAAGTTATTGGGTCGTGTCTGGTTGGGTGGTAGTTCAGGCACGGCTGGATCCAGGTCTGTGTTCACTTTATGTTTCTCAGTGGCGCCTCCTTGTTTGTATCGCTTTTAGTCTTTCCTCTCTTTGTTCCAGCTTACCTAGATTTTTATTGCTGTGTCAAGTCCACAAATTCTTCTGTTATGTCTAATCTGCCTTTATTTCCATCTAATTTATTTTTCATCTGAGTGCTGTAGCAGTCATTTCTAGAATTTCAGTTTGAGTATTTCTTATATATTTCATGTCTTTACTTAATATGTTCTTTTTTTTCCTTAGTGTCTTGAACGTATGAAATATATTATCTAGAGCTATTTTAATGTCCTTGTCTGCTAATCCTCTCATCTATGTCATTTCTGGATTGTCTTCAATGGATTGATTTTTCTTTTCATTATGGATCATATTTTCCTTCTTTGCATACCTAGTAATTTTTGATTGGATGCCAGACATTGTGAATTTTACCTTGTTTGGTCCTAATATTTTTTTGTTTTCTGTAAATATTTTTGAGTTTTGTTTTGGGATGCAGTAAAGCTACTTGGAAAACAGATTCTTCATAGTATTGTTTGAGGCTTTGTTGGGTAATATCATAGTGGTATTTGTTCTTGGGCTAATTTTTTCTCCACAACTGAGTCCAAACTCTATTGAGTACTGTACTTAATACTCATGACGTTTTCCGCTCTGGTTGATGGGAACAGGAATTATGCTGGCCCTGTGTGAGTGCTGACTGTTGTTCCCTTTTAATCTTTTCAAGTGGTTCTTTCCCTGGCTTGGCTAGTTGCTGCACGTGCATATACTGACTGATGCTCAGCTGAGGACTCAGGGGCCTCTGAAATCCCTGGAGTCCTCTGTCCGGCTCTGTCCTCTCTGGTCCTCTGCCCTGTGAACTTGTGCTGCCTTGGCTTTCTTGTCCTCACTGAGGTTGTGGTCTCTCCCTACGTTCCTTCTACCTGTGCTGTGGCTAAGAAACTGCCACAGTAAGTGGGAACAACCAGAGAGCTTTGTGTTTCTCATCTCTCAGGAATCACTTTCTTCTGTTGCCTGATATCCAGCGTCTAGCAAACCTGTTTCATGTACTTTGAGTTACTTTTAAGCAAGAGGATATATCCAACCCTTCCTAATCTATCTTGATCACAGGTGGCAATTAGAGAATAGGCTCTCGGCTTCGTTTTGAAATAGTGGGAGCCCCAAACTTATATCCTAGTAACTGTTCTGTTAACGTTTCTAGTGGAAAGTTTCTAGTAACTGTTCTAGTGGAAAGAGCCTCTGTTAGTATTTATATAGTATAACTGTGGGGTGCCTCAGACTGATCCTGATTGAGCCACGTGCCCATTTGTGGTTCAGTTACTGTGAATGGTACATTTCTGTTGGCCAATCTCCTGGGTCACAGCTTTGCTTCTTCCCTGCCGGCCCTTGTTGAGATGCGGGCATTACTATGTGGAGTAGCGATGTGATGGCACACAAGAAGGAAGAGATACTGGGCAGATGAACAGTGTTGTGTGATAGAGGATGAGATAATATCACAGAAGAGCAAAACTATCATAGTTGGGTTCAAGAAAGTTTCTGAGATACCTTTCATTGAAGCTTCATTCAAACAACTTTAGCACAGAGATCTGAATAAAGTCTCTTCTCATCTGATAGAAGTTATACTGGGTTTTACAGAGCTTAGGGAAAAGAACTCAGTAGAAGATGGGTGGGAAAGAGAAATTATTATTTTTTCATGAAGCTATTTAAAGTTTGAGGTCAGTTTATGCTTCATGGATAGAATTTTGGTCTTGTAGCATAATTGTGAGATACATCTTCCTACCTTTGGAGGAAAAGCAGAGTGTAACCAAATGCAGTCTGAATTGGGGGTCATTGAGCTCAGCCTGAAGATCCTGCTTAGGAAATGCTCTGGACCTCTCTGGCTGGGTTGGTGCACCAAAGTGGGATTATATATGCAGTTGTTTCTTGCTGCTTTTAGTGAAAAACTCATCTTTCTTAAAAGGATCGTTTATTTCTGATTTCATATTTTCTAATAGAATCAGAATGTTCTTCGTAAAATGTGTAGTAAAGAGGAAAGATCTCTGGACCTGGAGTCCTAAGATCCAAGTTCTTTGGCTTGTCTCTAAATAAATGTGGCATCAGGCCAGTTCTAGTCTCTCACACTTGTAAATCACTTTTTAAATGGAAATATCAAGCCTAAAATAGGGGTTTGGTTTGGAGGTAGGTAAAAGAGGGGTTGTTTGAGTTAGCCCTAGTTTTGGTAATATTAACTTTCTGGATTAAAATATTCAAGCTTGATACAGATTTCCCAAAACACGTAAATTAAGGCACCAGCCAGAACTATGATTCTGTAGCAAAAAAAAAGAAACAACCTGATCATTGGAATTAAGAGTAAATCGGTGGTTTTGGATCTTTTCTTAAAGCCGAGGACGGTACTTAGAGATAAAATAATTAAAAGCTGATTAGGAAAGATGGGAGTAATATGTGCACCCCTTCTCCGTGTCCATGCTCTGCAGAGGGGTTGGAAGACTACTGCACCAGCTGACGGTCCCTCCCAGCTCTAGCACTCTTGATTTCAAAAGTGCAGAGAATGTGGGTGCTTGTGTATTTATGGCTGAGTCCTTTCGCTGGTCACGTGAAGCTACCACAGCACTGTTAATCGGCTATACTCCAATACAAAATAAAAAGTTTAAAGTAAAAAAATGTAGGAAATGTAATGACTTAGAGACTATTATTGCCTAAAAATATTTGGAAAACAACTTATTTATAATGAATTACTTTTGTACTTTATTTGGTACAAAATAATGTCTTTTACATACAGTAAAGGTTGGATTGTTATCTTTGGGGTGGATACAAAAATCTCTTAAGCAGAAACACTGATCTCTAAGTCAGTTGTTAGAAATTGTTATTTATAGCTTTTCATTTAACTCTTTTAGGTAATTTTATTTCTTGAGAGGTATTAACATTTTCATTCATTTTTTATTGAGAGGATCCTAGTGTAACATTTCAAGTAACTAACCAGTTTTCAAGCAAAATATTTTTTCATTAAATTTTCTTTAAGTATATTTTTGAGAAAAAATTGAATTTGTCTTTTTGGAACAGGGTCATTATCGTTATTGTGCTGCTCTTTCTATGCTGGGGGAATATGACTGGGCCCTGCAAGCAAACATAAAAGCTCAAAAACTCTGTAAAAATGACCCTGAGGGAATCAAGGATCTAATTCAGCAGCATGTAAAGTTACAAAAACAGATAGAAGACCTGCAAGGTATTTCACCTAAGTTTCTTTTGGTTACAGTCGAATTCCCTTAAAAATTTTCGAAGGTGGGTTTCTTGGATTAATGGACCATAAATCAGTTCTCAGAAGATTTGTGCTTATATTTTATATTATTTTGGTCAGCTCACTTAAATTTTTCATTTGTATTCATGTAGAATTCTGTTAGTGTTATATTCCAGTTGGTAATAATAAATGATTTGTATTTTTTATTTGAAATAGCAACAAATTATTTATTCTTCTGTAGAAAAATATGCTTTCTTGAAATTTTGAATGAAGGAAAAAGTTTTAAATTTCTTCCTCCATCATTATAGTTATTTCCTAAAGAAAAGCCCCTTCAGTAGAGTTGTTTGTTTTTGCACCAAGTTTGTGGCTAATTCTGTAGCATGCTGAATGTGTGTGTATACATAGGTACTTCAGAAATTGGTGTGGAGGCTGGGAACTCCAGGTTTTCATTCTGCCCTTGTTTTCTCTCCTGAGTCATTTTGTTCCCTCCAGTGCCTGAAATTACCTTACTCAGCATAGAGTCCTCTCCTCTTCTTTCTTCTGTGAGGAGTTAGTGTCTCACGAAGCTGAGCCCAGCAGTCCTATTTCACTGTCAGATGCTGTCATCCAGCAGGACACGTGTATCAGATTGTGAGCTCCTCGAAGACAGGTCCCATCTCCGACTGAGGTTTATACATTGCTGCATCTAGTCAGTGATCACATGTAATGGGATGTCAAATAAGGTTTGTGTAGCATCTTGTTCCCCACTCGANCTTGTGTATTTATGGCTGAGTCCTTTCGCTGGTCACGTGAAGCTACCACAGCACTGTTAATCGGCTATACTCCAATACAAAATAAAAAGTTTAAAGTAAAAAAATGTAGGAAATGTAATGACTTAGAGACTATTATTGCCTAAAAATATTTGGAAAACAACTTATTTATAATGAATTACTTTTGTACTTTATTTGGTACAAAATAATGTCTTTTACATACAGTAAAGGTTGGATTGTTATCTTTGGGGTGGATACAAAAATCTCTTAAGCAGAAACACTGATCTCTAAGTCAGTTGTTAGAAATTGTTATTTATAGCTTTTCATTTAACTCTTTTAGGTAATTTTATTTCTTGAGAGGTATTAACATTTTCATTCATTTTTTATTGAGAGGATCCTAGTGTAACATTTCAAGTAACTAACCAGTTTTCAAGCAAAATATTTTTTCATTAAATTTTCTTTAAGTATATTTTTGAGAAAAAATTGAATTTGTCTTTTTGGAACAGGGTCATTATCGTTATTGTGCTGCTCTTTCTATGCTGGGGGAATATGACTGGGCCCTGCAAGCAAACATAAAAGCTCAAAAACTCTGTAAAAATGACCCTGAGGGAATCAAGGATCTAATTCAGCAGCATGTAAAGTTACAAAAACAGATAGAAGACCTGCAAGGTATTTCACCTAAGTTTCTTTTGGTTACAGTCGAATTCCCTTAAAAATTTTCGAAGGTGGGTTTCTTGGATTAATGGACCATAAATCAGTTCTCAGAAGATTTGTGCTTATATTTTATATTATTTTGGTCAGCTCACTTAAATTTTTCATTTGTATTCATGTAGAATTCTGTTAGTGTTATATTCCAGTTGGTAATAATAAATGATTTGTATTTTTTATTTGAAATAGCAACAAATTATTTATTCTTCTGTAGAAAAATATGCTTTCTTGAAATTTTGAATGAAGGAAAAAGTTTTAAATTTCTTCCTCCATCATTATAGTTATTTCCTAAAGAAAAGCCCCTTCAGTAGAGTTGTTTGTTTTTGCACCAAGTTTGTGGCTAATTCTGTAGCATGCTGAATGTGTGTGTATACATAGGTACTTCAGAAATTGGTGTGGAGGCTGGGAACTCCAGGTTTTCATTCTGCCCTTGTTTTCTCTCCTGAGTCATTTTGTTCCCTCCAGTGCCTGAAATTACCTTACTCAGCATAGAGTCCTCTCCTCTTCTTTCTTCTGTGAGGAGTTAGTGTCTCACGAAGCTGAGCCCAGCAGTCCTATTTCACTGTCAGATGCTGTCATCCAGCAGGACACGTGTATCAGATTGTGAGCTCCTCGAAGACAGGTCCCATCTCCGACTGAGGTTTATACATTGCTGCATCTAGTCAGTGATCACATGTAATGGGATGTCAAATAAGGTTTGTGTAGCATCTTGTTCCCCACTCGAGTGCTCTTGCCTGGAAAATCCCATGGATGGAGGAGCCTGGTGGGCTGCAGTCCATGGGGTCGCTAAGAGTCGGACACGACTGAGCAACTTCACTTTCACTTTTCACTTTTCCTGCATTGGAGAAGGAAATGGCAACCCACTCCAGTGTTCCTGCCTTGAGAATCCCAGGGACGGAGGAGCCTGGTGTGCTGCCATCTATGGGGTCGCACAGAGTCAGACACAACTGAAGCGACTTAGCAGCAGCAGCATCTTGTTGACGTTATTCTAAAACTAAAAACATCTGAAAGTGTAAAATTGGTTAGGTTTAGTTTTTCAGTTCCTAAATTTGATAGTCTTATTGTCAGCCTAAAAGTGAAAATCTTTTAAAGTATGTGTTGCCAGTCCACTGATTATTTTGTGCGTGTGTGTGGTTCATTTTTATAGGTCGAACACCAGCTAGTAATCCAGTCAAAGCCTTCTGTGAAAGCAGGTGAGTTAATATCAGATCAGTAGCTGTTACTTGGAGTGGTTTTGCTCTGTGAGTTGCTGTCTGATGCTTTAGTATATAATAGCAACCACAATAAAGTTGGGAATGGAAGGACAAGAGGTTTTATTATACTGATTTTAATATATTTTTATTTGGCTGCCCCAGATCTTAGTTGCGGTATGCAGAATTTTTAGTTACATCATGTGGGATCTAGCTTGCCAACCAGGAATCAAACCCAGGACCCCTGCAATTGAAAGTGCAGAGTCTTGGTCACTGGACCACCAGGGAAATCCCAAGAAGACATTTTAAAGTGTGTTTATAAGATTAGGTGACAACCTATGATTTATTTTGCTGAGCTATTTGCATATATGTGTACTGGAGATCCATAGCCTAAGCCCATGGGGAGGAGGCGTGAAATGTTAAGAAGACATAACTGCTTCGGTGGCACCAGTTTTAGCCATGAGGATCCTGGCAACAGAGACCAGGGGCACAGTCTATGCCGTTCACCCCTCACCTCCATCCTGGAAGCATCTGCCTCCAGCCTCCTGAAACCTTTTCAAAAAAGGCTGAGGCACTCCTGTTAGAAGTAGGCATCAGATAGATTTGAGCTCATTTTCTTCTGCTCAAAAGAAAACAAACAGCAGTCAGGAGTCTATGTTTTCTTATTTGGCAGTTAAAATAGATTAAACTTTACCCACATGGTTTACCCACATGCCTGGGATGTTGAAGCTGTTAAATTTATAACAGACAGACTTACTTATTTTAATATTAGAAACCAGTATACATTTCTTGAGTTGTTCTTTATCTATTTTGAGCTTTTAATTCCAAGTTTAAAGGAATATTTATGTAAAAACCCAATCTCAGAGGCAGAGAGTCTTTTTGAAGCTATTACTTTGCTTTTGAGGAAAAAGGCTTGCTAAAACCTCCTTATTTGAAGGATAACTTTAAAAAAATAATAATCAATAGAAATAAAATTATTATTTCTTTTATTACCACTCAGGGCCTACATACCTAGTTTATCAGCACCTGCATTTAGTACTTCACTTAACTTTGTGGAAACTGAAAAAAATTTCAGAAAAACTAACCACAGAATGGCAAACGGTGGTAATCAGAATCCAAAGGTAAGCTCAGTTAAAAACCAAGATTAAAATTATTTTGAGTATAGATAGTCTCGTATTTTATAATAATGTTTTTGTGATAATGGAAACTAATAGGCGTCTCTAAACCTATAGCCTGGCTCTGTGCTCAGTGTCCCAGATGACCTGTGTCTGAGTTTTCCTCTGACCTGTAATGTACTCAAAGGTCAAGTTCACATTCATATTTCTTTCTGGGGCTTGAGGAGAGAAAAAGAGGAATTGTGTTTTGGACTTAGCTGGGCATTGAAGAGAACTTTCCCAATTCACCGTATAATTCCTTTGTTGTTAATAATGAAAGTCTCAAAGAGGCTATATTCAGTTTGGGAGAGGAGCATAAGGAAAGATGTGATGGGATTAAGTCAGCATTTATTATACAGTACTTACCATTTTGTTAGTTTATTCATTTGGTAAAGCTGAATATTTTAGGTGCTTAGATAAATTCTGTTCTACTTAACTATTTAGCTGTTTATGGCTGTATTTTTTTTTAAGTCTCAGTAATTTTATTTTCATGGTAGGTGGTAGATGAAGCTCTGAAAGTAGATGATTGTGACTGTCATCCTGAATTTGTACCACCGTCAAGTGAGTTTTTCCCCCCTTCCCGTAAATTTTTGCTGAATTCATGTAGTGTTGCCTAAGCTTCTACATGCTAAAATTCACAAAAGCCTCACTTATATTTGCTGTTGTTCTCCTTTTTCTTTGCAGTACTTCTGAGTCTAGAAAAAAATTGGAGTATTTATTTGAAATAAATGCTCAGTCTTTTCATATTACTTAATAAATTTAATTTTGGAAATCCAGGTAAAGGTATGGAAAGGAAGAATGATGCTCTCTTGGTCTGCTACCTAATTTCCACTAGGCTGGTGTTTCTTTACCCCCTGCTCTCAGAGCTGTTTCTCCTTTCATGAAACTTTTAATACTTCAGATACCATTTGTCTGTTTTACGTTCTGTATGTACATGTGTGCTTTATATATAAAAACAGATTTTTTTCATCTTCCAGTAACCAATTCCAACTTTCTTGGGGGTGATGTCACCCCTAAGTATATGTTGAGAATGGATGTACTTTAATACTAGTTTATTTAAATGATATGTGTTTAGTTCATTCCCTTATTTATGCATCTAGAAAACACAGAGACGCACAGCAGACCTCATCTACTTGGCGTCTTAAGGAAATGAAAGATTGCAGAGAAGCAAGTACTCATGCCGCATTTTTTCTCAGTGTCCCTTTATACTTCCCACTTCTGAAGGAAGTCATTCTGAAGTGGATTTCATTCTTCTCTGCCTTTTAAAACAAAGTTTGAGAGAATTCAGATGTCCTCGATGGTTCAAGGTTGTAGTTACACACACGTTACTTCCTCAAGCTTTCATGAGCTCCTTTCAGAGCTATTGTGGTGAAATGGTTGACCTAGTTAGTGATCCTGTTGCCCTCTTTTCTTTCACCAGTTTTTTGGTTCCTTAATTTCTTTTCAGTGTTTTTACTTCTGGCAGTCGTTTCGGTCTTACACTTCTGCAGCTCTATCTTCTCTTAGGCTCTAGAGCTGCATATCCAACCACTTACTACCAGTTAGCACCATAGCACAGATATAAAGGGGGGAAACGCAGGTGCCTGCCTTACCTGATAGGACTTTATGGCATATGCAAAATATTTGAAAATAAAACTGTTTTTCTTTAAAAACAGCTTTTAATTTATTGATATTTCTTAGGCCATTATTCGGAGAAGGCAGTGGCACCCACTCCAGTACTCTTGCCTGGAAAATCCCATGGACGGAGGAGCCTGGTGGGCTGCAGTCCATGGGGACACTAAGAGTCAGACACGACTGAGCGACTTCCCTTTCACTTTGCACTTTCATACATTGGAGAAGGAAATGGCAACCCACTCCAGTGTTCTTGCCTGGAGAATCCCAGGGATGGGGGAGCCTGGTGTGCTGCCGTCTATGGGGTCGCACAGAGTCGGACACAACTGAAGTGACTTAGCAGCAGCAGCAGGCCATTATTAGACAGAACATTTAAATCATTGAAATACTGTTCATAGTTCTGCATCTATGTTCAAAGAAATTGAGGTCCCAGAATTAGATTAATTAAATTTTACCCTAGATCACCCAGTAGAAATCAAACTGGAACTCTTCTTTCTAGAAGTCTCTGGTTTTCTGAGGCCCCCAGAGCTCAGGCTGTCAGCCCCTCCCTGGTACATAGCTGACTTGCTTCTCCCAAAGCTTCTGCACAACTGTGTACAATGTGTACAGTGGCGCTCTTCTCCTCTTTAGGAGATCAGGGCTGAGCTGCAGAGCTGGAGAGTCAGAAGCACTGGGCATGTACACATTCACGCCACCTGCCCCTTTCAGCCTGTCCTTACTTAACCCCCTCAATCACACAGGTTTGCCTAGTGCTGCTGCTGCTGCTGCTTTTTTTTTTTTTTTAGAAAAACAAATGACTGGTATTTTATACACTTGCATTTTCTTCAGAAAATCGAGAGCAAAAGATCACTCATATTTCCGTTAACAGTTCAACACTGCAGACTGGGAACAAACTATTGAGAAAACAGCTGAACACGAAGTTTACTTCCCCCTTGACTGCAGAATTCAGGGTTTCTCAGAAGTCAATACAGAGTCTAAAGCAGTGGATAAAACTTTGCAGATTGCTTGTGCTTGTTCCAGGCTTTTGCACTGATAAAAACCCACAGGCTGTATTCTTGGTTGCTCGAATCTGTGGTCTTCAGAGCCAGTAAGCTCTTTCCTGCCCCGAGACCATCATCTTAACACACCATCCGGATGATTAAATACAGAGCATGCTGATGCAGAATGTCATACTGATCTGATGTGGACACTTTTATACCGTACTTGGAAACTCCCATAATACATTCTTCCTCCAGAGGAACGAAGGGCAAGTTTCCATCTTGCTGAGCAACATCTATATAGTTTATCAAGTCCAGTGGCCCTTCGAGGCATTTCCCCTCTGAGAGTTTCAGTTTCTCAGTGGCACCAACATACTTTATTCGAAATTCTGCACAGGTGTCTGAATTGTTGTTGCTTTGTCCTGAGCTCTTGGTGGAATCGGTGTTGAGGCTTGCCACCGTGCTGGACCGTGAGAGGCCCCCAAGGCTGGAGTCTACAGACTTGTTCTTGGTACTGATTTCACTGCTCTGGGAACTGCTACTGTTGTGGCGCTTTTTGCCTTTCCGAAACATCTTCCACCATAGCTTGATCTGCAGGCACTCCTTGCAGAATCAGTTGCTATTCTACCGTCCTCAAAGATTCCACAGACAGCGGTCTGCAAAGATAGCTTCCTTTCACTCTGACGTGGTCAGTTCTTGACAGAAAAACAGGATACCTCCAAGCCGTCTGCACTCAGGCGTCAGACACCCACCGAAGGGGTAGCCTGAGGAGCCACGGCAGCCCCTCTGGTTCTCTGCCTAGTGCTTCTTAAAATGAACTCCATTTGGCCCATTCTATGTAAATCCTACTTGTTACCTTAAACGCAAATGCTTCATCCTCCCTGACGCCTTTTCCAGTCACTCCCAACTTATGTGATTTTCCCCTCTAGGAATTACAAGAGCAATTACTGTGGGATTGATATTTCAATAACAACATAGAATCTTCTTTTTTTCTTAGTGGGGATTGTTACTTAATTACTGAAGTGATTGTCTTTTTTTCCCGTATGATTATAAACTCCCTGAGAATAGAAACTATAGCCTGAAAAAAAAAAAGGAACTATAGCCTTCTTTGTCTCTTCTATATCTATATCTCTCTTGTAAACTATATCTCTTCTATATCTACTGTAGGGTTAAATGATAATCATCATTATAATTCTTAATAATTTTATAGCATACATAGAGAAACATTATCAGTAGCTTTTTTAAAAATAGCTTACCTGTTAAACTCATACTATTGCTCTCTTTGCTTTATTATTCCAATTTACATTTTTTAAAAAACTTTACTTTTAAGCTTGTAGATTTTTATGTACCGGTTTCAGGAACAAATACTTTTGTTTTTGCAGGTCAGCCTCCAAAATATAAAGGGAAACAAAAATCTCGAAACAATGAATTGGAGAAATTCAGGTATGTTTCTTATCTTTTT
>SJYW01005594.1:285708-319195 GCA_006410735.1 Raphicerus campestris
CCTGGTGTGCTGCAGTCCATGGGGTCACAAAGAGTCAGACACACCTGAGCAACTGAACAACCGCAGCGGACACTGTTGGGTTTCTCAGGTGATGCTAGTGGTAAAGAATCTGCCTGCCAGTGTAGGAGATGCAGGAGACTTAGGTTCTATTTCTGGGTTGGGAAGATCCTCTGGAGAAGAAAATGGCAACCCACTCCAGTAGTCTTGCCTGGAAAATTCCCTGGGGCCACAAAGAGTCGCAAAGGACTGAGCACACATGAACTGATAAAAGAAGATACAATAAAGCAATTTCAAAAATGGAGAAGACACATTACTCACAGACTCTTTACCATAACAGTTACTGTACCAAAACACTATTATGAACATTATAGCGAGAAACTTAAAAATGTATATAGATGAAATAGACAAATTTCTGGGAAAATCCAGCTTATCAAAACTCACTCGAAAAGAAACAGAAACTTTAAGAATCTGTGGATTACAACAAATTGTGGAAAATTCTTAAAGAGATGAGAATATCAGACCACCTTACCTGCCTCCTGAGAAATCTGTATGCAGGTCAAGAAGCAACAGTTAGAACCAGACATGGAATGATGGACTGATTCATAATTGGGAAAGAAGTATGTCAAGGCTGTATATTGTCACCCTACTTATGTAACTTTTAAGCTGAGTACATCATGCAAAATGCTGGGCTAGATGAAGCTCAAGCTGAAATCAAGATTGCCTGGAAAAATATCAATAACCTCGTATATGCAGATGACACCACCCTTATGGCAGAAAGCAAAGAGGAACTAAAGACCTCTTGTTGAAGATGAAAGAGGAGAGTGAAAAAACTGGCTTAAAATTCAACATTCAAAAAAACAAAGATCATGGCATCTGGTCCCATCAAAAGAACAAAATCAGTGGACTTAACACTATCTGCTCTTTATTTCAAAGAGAAAGTGAAGTCACTCAGTCGGATCCGACGCTTTGCAACCCTGTGGATTGTAGCCTGCCAGACTTCTCCATCCATGGGATTTTCCAAGCAAGAATACTGGAATGGGTTGCTATTTCCTTCTCCAGGTGATTTTCCCGACCCAGCAATGGAACCTGGGTCTCCTGCATTGCAAGCCGGCACTTTACTGTCTGAGCCACTAGGGAAGCCCTGGTCCCATCACTACTGGTCCTATCAATTCGTGGCAAATAGATGGGGAAACAATGGAAACAGTGACTGACCTTTATTTTCTTGGGCTCCAGAATCACTGGAGACAGTAAGTGCAGCCATGAAACTTAAAAGACACTTGCTCCTTGGAAGAAAAGTTGTGACAAACCTGGACAGCATGTTAGAAAGCAGAGCCATTACTTTGCTGACAAAGGTCCATCTAGTCAATGCTATGGTTTTTCCAGTGGTCATGTATGGATGTGATAGCTGGACCGTGAAAAAGGCTGGGTGCTGAAGAATTGATGCTTTTGAACTGTGGTGTTGGAGAAGACTCTTGAGAGTCCCTTGGACTGCAAGAAAATGAAACTAGTCCATCCTTAAGGAAATCAACCCTAAATCTTCATTGGAAGGACTGATGCTGAAGCTGAAGCTCCAATACTTCGGCTGTCTGATGCGAGAGCTGACTCCTTGGAAAAGACCCTGATGCTGGGAAAAACTGAGGGCAGGAGGAGATAGGGGACGACAGAGGATGAGATGGCTGGATAGCATCACTGACTCAATGGATAAGAGTGTAAGCAAACCCCAGGAAATGGTGAAGGACAGGAACGCCTGGTATGCTGTAGTCCACAGGGTCGCAAAGAGTCAGACACGACTGAACAACAGAATCCAGAATTTCCAGAACCAGCCATAGCCATTCAGTAACCAGTTACTGAATGCGTATAGACTGTTTTCGGTGAAAAGTTGTTTTGTTGTTTGTTTTGGTTCAGTGTGATTCGTACGAGTCTGCTTTGACATTCAGTGCTCGGTAAATACAGGTCTGTTTCTTCTAAAATAAAATACTGGATTTAAATCCCCCCTCAAACGAATATTAACATGGAACACAATACTTATTTCAATATGTGAGTCATTTAAAAATTCTTTTATCTATTTTAGGTATATATGACATTTCTTTTTAAGGTCTGTTGGAGTGAAGCAAGNTTTTTTTTTTTTTTTTTTTTTTTTTTTTGCTTTATTTGGTTTCCATAATGTCTGCCTCCCAAGAAGAAAAGAAAAATAAATCTCTTTCAAGTAGTAGCTACTTCTGCATATGTGTATTATGATATGTACATCTCTTTCAAATGTCTAGGCATATCTTTGGAAGAAGATCATTTTTGGCTAAAGGATTATTTAATCCTGGATGTTAATTAATTGAGAGTCATATAATAGATATAGCAGCCTTAATTTTCTAAGATTTCAAAATACATGCTCATAAAAGGAAGAGGAAGGCATATGCAGATAACTGTAAAGTAAATATTTGATCTCCTTCACTGTTCACTTGCTTTCACCTATCTCTCAGTTCCTTCTCTAGTGTCTTTCTTTAGAAATTGCTGTTAATCATTTCTTGACCATCTGGAAACTAACTATGCGTGCCCTGACATGGCTGTGTGTGTACTCAGAGGCCCTTTNGTTCACTTGCTTTCACCTATCTCTCAGTTCCTTCTCTAGTGTCTTTCTTTAGAAATTGCTGTTAATCATTTCTTGACCATCTGGAAACTAACTATGCGTGCCCTGACATGGCTGTGTGTGTACTCAGAGGCCCTTTTGAGTCATCCCATTAGAGGAAAGAATTTATTAATAAATCAACCACTTACAAAGTTGGTTCTACCAAGCATTTCCCCCAGTTAACAGTAGGAACTCTTAGCACCAGTCTTTATGGTTAATCTCCCATTACCTACAGCCATGTAAATTGATGGCAAAGTGAAAGTGTAAATCCCCTACAGTAGATACAGAAATTCATGAAAACAATGAAAATGATGCTGGTGAAACTGCAAAGCCTTCCTTGCCACAGTTCCACTAGTCTTCAGTTTTCTCTTTGTATCTGAAGGCTGATTCCTTGATAGGTGCTTCAAGGAGAATGAATTTCATTTGAATATCATAGCACTAAGAGAAATTAGTAAACTACCATTTTTTGATGGTGCTGCAAAATACAAAGCAAAGCCATAGTGCCTTATGTTATTCTCTTATTTGTTTGAAAAGCCCTGGGTCTTCCTCCTCACCCCTCTTCTCTCAGCACAAAAAGAAACCAAAACCCAATACATGTTTATTCTTTGAATGCATAGTTACAATTTCAACCCACTGTGTTAAAGATAACTTGATTTTCATGATGTTTTGTTTCTGTTTTCAAACTGAATACTCTTCTTGATTATATCTATTTCATGAGGTTATTAAATAATAAAGTGGATGGTGGTTTAGTCACTAAGTTGTGTCTGACTCTGTGACCCCATGGGCTATAGCCCACCAGCTCTGCTGTCCATGGAATTTTCCAGGCAAGAATACTGGAGTGGGTTGACATTTTCCTTCTCCAGGGGATCTTCCCATCCCAGGAACTGAACCCAGGTCTCCTGCCTTGCAGGCAGATTCTTTACCAACTGAGCTACATGGGAAGCCCAAGTAGAACAACCACGTAAAATTCTTAGAGCCCTGGAACATAGTAAATGTTCAATACACTGGAACTGTCATCATTGTTAACACTATCATTTTCATTGTTAGAACCATTCTGGCCTCTAGCTTCCCTTTATCTCTTCTAAAATGCCTTGACTACCTTCCCATATCAGACCATGGATATCTACATTCTTAATTTTCATGGCTGTAGGATATTTCGTGAAATAGATGTTATGTGAAGGAGGAATTTCTAGAGTAGGAATTGCCATCAAGGGGCATGTGTAACTAACTTTGCCATATTTTCCTCTCAAAAAATGAGCAGTGTTCATACTGGTACTAAGCTACGAGAGGGTATGGTATAAGAAAGATGTTTATAGATTTGGTCCATGTCCCCACTTTCTGGCACAGAGCTCCTAGGACCCTTGGAGTTTCCTGAGTGAAGAGAGAGTCTTTGGTTACTTCCAAAAGACTTTGGAGCTCATTCCTCCCTACTTGAGTTTGTACTAATAAGGTGACTCAAAGCTGGGCCCCTGTCATCAAGATTGAGGGTGGTCTCCAAAAAGATAAAACGTGTGATTGGTTGGAACTTTCAGCACCCTCCACCCCCCAATCTTTTGGGAGGGGAAGGGAGCTAGAAATTGAGTTTAGTCACGAGTGTCCAGTAATTAAATCATTCATGCCTGTGTAATGAGACCTCAATAAGAACCTCTAAACACAGGGGTTAAGGGAGCTTCTGGGTTGGTGAATACATGGAGAAGGTGGGGAGCAGTGACTCGGGGGCAGTGTGAAAGCAGTGTGGTGCTTCTCCCCCCACACCTTCCCTGAGTCTTTTCCGCTGAGCTGCTACCGACCTCTGTCCTTAACGATTCACTGATAACCATAAGTAAAGTGCTTTCCTGAGTTCTGTGGGTTGTCCTCAGGAATAATTGAACCTAAAGGGGGTGGTCACAGAAACCCCTGAATTTGTAGTCAAGTGGGGCATCAGCGTGTGTAGCCTGGGTACCCCATTGTGGCTGAAGTGAGGGCAGCCTTGTGAGACTGAGCCTCTAACCTGTGGGGCCTGAGTTACTAACTCCATAGCTGGTGTTAGAAGTGAATTGTTGGACTCTTAGTTGATGTTGCAGAATTGATGTGGAAAATCACAGGTATTTGGTTTCAAAGTGCCATACATTTGGTGTCAGAACTGGTGTCAGAAAACACCACCTTAAGGTCAGCCTTTCTGAAATGTTTGTGTCTTTTTATTTGATTTTCACATGAGATGGAGCATCTTTGCAGTTATTTATTGGGCACATTGATTGTCTCAGGATTTTGTTATTATTGATGACTTATATTTGTAATAACTTGGTAATAGGTGTAAATCCCAACTTTCTTTTTTTTTTAAGCTATTCTTCCATAATGTTTGTCTAATGAGTTCATCTGGTCCTCCTTCCCCTCTAATTTAATAGGGGTTTTATTAAACTTGGTAATATTTCTGTTTAGGGATTTGTGACTCTCCATTTGCTCAATGTTTGATATGACTTTCAGTAAGTAATAGTATTTTCCTTTATATAAGCAGGATTGTTTTAAAATAATTCACAACAGTACTTTTCTCTTTTAGCCCTGGTTCACAAGAAACTCTACCAGTAGATTTGAAAAACATCTTGGAGAAACAGTTTTCTAAATCTTCCAGAGCCGCACACCAGGTAAAGGCAGAGACTTTGCTAATGGAAAAGAGACTCTCTGAACATAACATTTTGTCACTTGAATGAAGTCTAATCACATACCACTCTTTAAGTTTTTGGGTTTTTCTAATGTAATTTTAGTTATGGACATAGAATTTAATAGATGATTGCTAAGAGACCAAACTATCATTAAATTTAAGTTTTAACTTGGTAATTATGTGAACCTGAGATTTAACTAATGGTCAGTACTGCACAAGTGTTTGTTTCCAAAAGATTTAAAAGGAAGAAGCAAGTCTTTCCAAAGATGTAAAGCTTTGGCGATCTTTGCTTCCCAAAGTTTTAACTTTTACGTTAAATAATTTAAAAAGGTTTAAATACCTGCAGTTTTATTACACCTACCATAAAATCTTAAAGGAGCAAACGTTTTAATTCTTTGATTTATCAGATAACTGTATATAAAATTCTTTCTATGATATTGAGTAAGTAATAAAAAATGTACATTAAGGGGAAAGAAATGAATAGGCAGAGCACAGAGGATTTCTCGGGCTGTGAAAATTCTTTGTTGATAGTATAGATGATGAATACATTATGCACTTGTCTGAGCCTGTAGAATGTACACCAAGAGTGAGCCATAGGGTTCACAGGTAAGCTGTGGGCTTCGTTCGGATGATTATGTGGTGTCAGTATCGGTTAATCCTTGGTTTAAGGAAAAAAAACCACAACTGTATGTCATTCTGATGAGTGATGTTGATAGTGGGAGAAGCTGTGCATTTACGGGAACAAGGAAGTTTGTGGAAATCTTGGTGCCTTCCTCTTAGGTTTTTTTATAAACCTAAAACTGCTCTCAAAGAAAACATTAAAAAAAATGCAAGGGATAAAGCTAAAAGATTACTTTGAAGGAAATTTGTCAAACTGAATGCATGTATTAAAAGAACAGAAACATATATTTACTTGTTTATTGCTGCAGCATGTGGAATCTTTGGTTCCCTGACCAGGGATCGAACTCACACTCCTTGCATTGGAATTGCAGAGCCTTAATCACTGGACCACCAGGGGATTTCTAAGACTTTTAAATTAGTGACACTTTCCTCTCAAGAACAAGGGGGAAAAAAAAAAACAAAGAAAGTAGAAGGAAATAACAAAGTAGAAAATAATGAAGTGAGCCTCTCAGCTTCTGAGATGGCCCACACTCTGTGGAGTGTGTTTCTCTCTGAATAACTCTCAGTTCAGTTCAGTTCAGTCGCTCAGTCATGTCTGACTCTTTGTGACCCCATGAATTGCAGCACACCAGGCCTCCCTATCCATCACCAACTCCCGGAGTTCACCCAAACTCATGTCCATCAAGTCCCTGATGCCATCCAGCCATTTCATCCTCTGTCATCCCCTTCTCCTCCTGCCCCCAATCCCTCCCAGCATCAGAGTCTTTTCCAGTGAGTCAACGCTTTGCATGAGGTGGCCAAAGTATTGGAGTTTACTTGGCATCAGTCCTTCCAAAGAATACCCAGGACTGATTTCCTTTAGAATGGACTGGAATAAGTCTACTTCTTACCTATTAAAATGAAAGTAATGAAATGGAACAACACATAAAGGATCCACAGAGCTAAAAGTTGACTCTTTGTCTTTGACAACATAAATAAAATTTATATACCAGTGACCCACTATAGTACGTCTGCCTGGAAAATCCCATGGATGGAGGAGCCTGGAAGGCTGCAGTCCAGGGGGTTGCTAAAAGTCAGACACGACTGAGCGACTTCACTTTCACTTTTCACTTTCCTGCATTGAAGGAGGAAATGGCAACCTACTCCAGTGTTCTTGGCCTGGAGAATCCCAGGGATGGAGGAGCCTGGTGGGCTGCCGTCTATGGGGTCGCAGAGTCAGACACGACTGAAGCAACTTAGCAGCAGCAGCAGCATGGAAACTAAACTGTGGTGTTGGAGAAGACTCTTGAGAGTCCCTTGGACTGCAAGGAGGTCAAACCATTCAATTCTAAAGGAAATCAATCCTAAATATTCATTCGAAGGACTTGGTGCTGAACCTCCAATACTTAAGCCATCTGATGTGAAGAGTGAATTCATGAGAAAAGACCCTGATGCTCGGAAAGATTGAAGGCAGGAGAAGGGGGTGACAGAGGATGAGATGGTTGGATGGCATTACCGACTCAATGGACATGAGTTTGAGTAAACTACGGGAGTTGGTGATAGACAGGGAATCCTGGCGTGCTGCAGTCCATGGGGTCACAAAGAGTCAGACACACCTGAGCAACTGAACAACCGCAGCGGACACTGTTGGGTTTCTCAGGTGATGCTAGTGGTAAAGAATCTGCCTGCCAGTGTAGGAGATGCAGGAGACTTAGGTTCTATTTCTGGGTTGGGAAGATCCTCTGGAGAAGAAAATGGCAACCCACTCCAGTACTCTTGCCTGGAAAATTCCCTAGGGCCACAAAGAGTCGCAAAGGACTGAGCACACATGAACTGATAAAAGAAGATACAATAAAGCAATTTCAAAAATGGAGAAGACACATTACTCACAGACTCTTTACCATTACAGTTACTGTACCAAAACACTATTATGAACATTATAGCGAGAAACTTAAAAATGTATATAGATGAAATAGACAAATTTCTGGGAAAATCCAGCTTATCAAAACTCACTCGAAAAGAAACAGAAACTTTAAGAATCTGTGGATTACAACAAATTGTGGAAAATTCTTAAAGAGATGAGAATATCAGACCACCTTACCTGCCTCCTGAGAAATCTGTATGCAGGTCAAGAAGCAACAGTTAGAACCAGACATGGAATGATGGACTGATTCATAATTGGGAAAGAAGTATGTCAAGGCTGTATATTGTCACCCTACTTATGTAACTTTTAAGCAGAGTACATCATGCAAAATGCTGGGCTAGATGAAGCTCAAGCTGAAATCAAGATTGCCTGGAAAAATATCAATAACCTCGTATATGCAGATGACACCACCCTTATGGCAGAAAGCAAAGAGGAACTAAAGACCTCTTGTTGAAGATGAAAGAGGAGAGTGAAAAAACTGGCTTAAAATTCAACATTCAAAAAAACAAAGATCATGGCATCTGGTCCCATCAAAAGAACAAAATCAGTGGACTTAACACTATCTGCTCTTTATTTCAAAGAGAAAGTGAAGTCACTCAGTCGGATCCGACGCTTTGCAACCCTGTGGATTGTAGCCTGCCAGACTTCTCCATCCATGGGATTTTCCAAGCAAGAATACTGGAATGGGTTGCTATTTCCTTCTCCAGGTGATTTTCCCGACCCAGCAATGGAACCTGGGTCTCCTGCATTGCAAGCCGGCACTTTACTGTCTGAGCCACTAGGGAAGCCCTGGTCCCATCACTACTGGTCCTATCAATTCGTGGCAAATAGATGGGGAAACAATGGAAACAGTGACTGACCTTTATTTTCTTGGGCTCCAGAATCACTGGAGACAGTAAGTNCCTGGTGTGCTGCAGTCCATGGGGTCACAAAGAGTCAGACACACCTGAGCAACTGAACAACCGCAGCGGACACTGTTGGGTTTCTCAGGTGATGCTAGTGGTAAAGAATCTGCCTGCCAGTGTAGGAGATGCAGGAGACTTAGGTTCTATTTCTGGGTTGGGAAGATCCTCTGGAGAAGAAAATGGCAACCCACTCCAGTAGTCTTGCCTGGAAAATTCCCTGGGGCCACAAAGAGTCGCAAAGGACTGAGCACACATGAACTGATAAAAGAAGATACAATAAAGCAATTTCAAAAATGGAGAAGACACATTACTCACAGACTCTTTACCATAACAGTTACTGTACCAAAACACTATTATGAACATTATAGCGAGAAACTTAAAAATGTATATAGATGAAATAGACAAATTTCTGGGAAAATCCAGCTTATCAAAACTCACTCGAAAAGAAACAGAAACTTTAAGAATCTGTGGATTACAACAAATTGTGGAAAATTCTTAAAGAGATGAGAATATCAGACCACCTTACCTGCCTCCTGAGAAATCTGTATGCAGGTCAAGAAGCAACAGTTAGAACCAGACATGGAATGATGGACTGATTCATAATTGGGAAAGAAGTATGTCAAGGCTGTATATTGTCACCCTACTTATGTAACTTTTAAGCTGAGTACATCATGCAAAATGCTGGGCTAGATGAAGCTCAAGCTGAAATCAAGATTGCCTGGAAAAATATCAATAACCTCGTATATGCAGATGACACCACCCTTATGGCAGAAAGCAAAGAGGAACTAAAGACCTCTTGTTGAAGATGAAAGAGGAGAGTGAAAAAACTGGCTTAAAATTCAACATTCAAAAAAACAAAGATCATGGCATCTGGTCCCATCAAAAGAACAAAATCAGTGGACTTAACACTATCTGCTCTTTATTTCAAAGAGAAAGTGAAGTCACTCAGTCGGATCCGACGCTTTGCAACCCTGTGGATTGTAGCCTGCCAGACTTCTCCATCCATGGGATTTTCCAAGCAAGAATACTGGAATGGGTTGCTATTTCCTTCTCCAGGTGATTTTCCCGACCCAGCAATGGAACCTGGGTCTCCTGCATTGCAAGCCGGCACTTTACTGTCTGAGCCACTAGGGAAGCCCTGGTCCCATCACTACTGGTCCTATCAATTCGTGGCAAATAGATGGGGAAACAATGGAAACAGTGACTGACCTTTATTTTCTTGGGCTCCAGAATCACTGGAGACAGTAAGTGCAGCCATGAAACTTAAAAGACACTTGCTCCTTGGAAGAAAAGTTGTGACAAACCTGGACAGCATGTTAGAAAGCAGAGCCATTACTTTGCTGACAAAGGTCCATCTAGTCAATGCTATGGTTTTTCCAGTGGTCATGTATGGATGTGATAGCTGGACCGTGAAAAAGGCTGGGTGCTGAAGAATTGATGCTTTTGAACTGTGGTGTTGGAGAAGACTCTTGAGAGTCCCTTGGACTGCAAGAAAATGAAACTAGTCCATCCTTAAGGAAATCAACCCTAAATCTTCATTGGAAGGACTGATGCTGAAGCTGAAGCTCCAATACTTCGGCTGTCTGATGCGAGAGCTGACTCCTTGGAAAAGACCCTGATGCTGGGAAAAACTGAGGGCAGGAGGAGATAGGGGACGACAGAGGATGAGATGGCTGGATAGCATCACTGACTCAATGGATAAGAGTGTAAGCAAACCCCAGGAAATGGTGAAGGACAGGAACGCCTGGTATGCTGTAGTCCACAGGGTCGCAAAGAGTCAGACACGACTGAACAACAGAATCCAGAATTTCCAGAACCAGCCATAGCCATTCAGTAACCAGTTACTGAATGCGTATAGACTGTTTTCGGTGAAAAGTTGTTTTGTTGTTTGTTTTGGTTCAGTGTGATTCGTACGAGTCTGCTTTGACATTCAGTGCTCGGTAAATACAGGTCTGTTTCTTCTAAAATAAAATACTGGATTTAAATCCCCCCTCAAACGAATATTAACATGGAACACAATACTTATTTCAATATGTGAGTCATTTAAAAATTCTTTTATCTATTTTAGGTATATATGACATTTCTTTTTAAGGTCTGTTGGAGTGAAGCAAGTTTTCAAGCATTTTTAATGTTTCCTGATCAGTTTCAACAGCTTTCTAATTTAGTTGCGTGAAAGCGTTTTTAGAATTTCTAACAGTGTTTAAATTGTCACTGATTGAGTTTACTGATCCTAAAGACTGAGGGACTTAAATACTAAAGACAGTTTGTAAAGACAAAAGATTGCTTAAATAAAAATGATAGTCATTTTTGAGCTTTCATTTGTTTAACACACCTTTACTTAGGCCCCTGTGTATGCTGAGGACTGGCAGTGCCATTCAGCCCACTCATGGAGCTTTCAGAACAGACCACTAACTTGTACTTATTGAGAGGATTAATTTCCAATGGAAACATAAGGCAAATGGATCTGTTTTCTAGAATGAAAGATTAGAATGAAATTAATTCATTCAAGGCTAATAAACCAGTATGTGTGCAGATAGCACATCATCTTCTGTAAATGTTAAAATTATTATAACATAAATATGGCTGTTGTTGAGCTATTTAAATTCTATAAAGCAAATACCAAGTTTATGTGAGACCTGCTCTTTTCTATGTGTATTCAGGGGTAAAATTCTCTTAAACTTTGATTCATTGGACAAAAAGCAATAGGTAGCTTTGTTTGTGACCAGACTGTTTTTCCCTCTATGTGTTTTGGATCCTCATTGTTAGAAACAGTGAGGAATGTCACGCACATAGTTGCATTTTTTGCTCCAGTGAACTGTGTACACATGTATGTCAAGACATGAGGCGATGTAAGTTTAGCCTGTAGTCTTATTTCTCCAGTCTTCAGACAACTTTTCTGGCCTATAGCTATTGACATGTAACTAAAATCTGAATTCAAATTATAATGTATATGCTCATGTATATTCAGATTATAAAGTTTTTCTCACTTTATTTCAGGATGCATAATAGCAATTTTTTCTTTATGCTCTTCCCTTTGCATTTAACCTAGTATTATAATATCTCTCCCAATAATTCTAATTATATTCAAGTACATGTTAGGCAGGAATAGAGCTACTGATTGAAGTAGCCATTTNCTCACTTTATTTCAGGATGCATAATAGCAATTTTTTCTTTATGCTCTTCCCTTTGCATTTAACCTAGTATTATAATATCTCTCCCAATAATTCTAATTATATTCAAGTACATGTTAGGCAGGAATAGAGCTGCTGATTGAAGTAGCCATTTCTTGCTGAGAATTAGGGTTTGTTTCAGGATATGAGGGCAGTTGTTGAAATCTGATAGTGACCCATAAATTGATTGCTTGTTCTTACTTGTCTAATTGTTTAAGTCTCAGCCAAATAATGGTTAATGTTCTCCATTTGTGCTGTTAAAACCTCCAAACACTGTCTGCCTAGTCTGGTAAAGATAACACAGCTTAATATTATAAAGTGAACCAACCTTTCCTGTCATGGGCAGCACTGGAAATGTTGGAATTAAGATGTGAAGCTGTACGTTTTAATTTCTACTTTAATGGTGGTATGCTGAAAAAGGAATATAATGCATAAAGGTTAGCTTTGCATATTTTATGATCAGTTATAAGGTATAACTGCTTAATGGTGAACTTCGGCATCTTGCATTTTAGACTAAACATTCACAGCTCTAGACTACTGAAATAGGATTTTTTTTTGCAGGATTTTGCTAATATAATGAAAATGCTGAGAAGCTTAATCCAGGATGGCTACACAGCCTTGCTGGAGCAGCGCTGCCGCAGTGCCGCCCTGGCCTTCACAGAGTTGCTCAATGGTTTAGATCCTCAAAAAATAAAGGTAAAATCGCCTCCTGGTGATTCGTTTATCCATGCGGACGCATTTCAGAGGAATGGAGACGAGAACCAAAAGTTTGGCTTCGTTGTTTTAGTGTATCTTAGGCCACGCTGAGATGGGCTGAACCGCTCCAGGTTGTGAGAAGCAGGCAATGCTCTGATGCAGCCTCTGTGGTTGCCCTGGCTGTACAGCCCGGGTTAAACTCTCATTGCACTATGGTTGGTGTTCGTTAAGAGTTCTTGGCCTTTTCTCTTTATTAGAGTACAAAATCAAGGATTTGGACTCCTTTGAGTCACGTCTTTTCATCTACAAAGAAAGTGTTGGCTAGGTAAATAGTTTATGTGGGGTTGTGAGAGAGGAAAAATTGAGTTGGCCATAAAAGTTTGAGTTTTTCATAAGATGCTTTATGGCTAACCCAAAAATGTTACTCTTCCCATTCTTATGCAGAAGAACATGATATCAATTTTTGTATTATGACCCATGTTCAGGTAATTCTCATACGGTGATTCTGTGTCTTAAACACTTCATAGCAATATAATTGCATATCTTTGCAAAATATGTTTTCTAATTCTGTTTGGCCTTGACACAATAGCAGTTAGATTGTTTACACTTCTTTTACTGTTGTGGTTATCATATCAATATGGTGTAAATTGGGCAGAATTATGTTCAGATATTTAACAAGAGGATTTTTATTGACAGCAATTGAACCTGGCCATGATTAACTACGTGTTAGTAGTCTACGGACTTGCCATTTCACTCCTTGGAATAGGACAGCCTGAGGTAAGATTGTAACAGTGATAATAGACTCTTAAAATACACCATTAACTTTGGAAGGTATGTTAAAATAGTTTTCCCTTCTGGGCTTCTTTCCTTCTGTGTACTTTTTTTCTCTTCCAGTTTCACTGAGATAATTGACATACAGCTTTGTATAATTTTAAGGTGAACAGCANTAAGTCTCAGCCAAATAATGGTTAATGTTCTCCATTTGTGCTGTTAAAACCTCCAAACACTGTCTGCCTAGTCTGGTAAAGATAACACGGCTTAATATTATAAAGTGAACCAACCTTTCCTGTCATGGGCAGCACTGGAAATGTTGGAATTAAGATGTGAAGCTGTACGTTTTAATTTCTACTTTAATGGTGGTATGCTGAAAAAGGAATATAATGCATAAAGGTTAGCTTTGCATATTTTATGATCAGTTATAAGGTATAACTGCTTAATGGTGAACTTCGGCATCTTGCATTTTAGACTAAACATTCACAGCTCTAGACTACTGAAATAGGATTTTTTTTTGCAGGATTTTGCTAATATAATGAAAATGCTGAGAAGCTTAATCCAGGATGGCTACACAGCCTTGCTGGAGCAGCGCTGCCGCAGTGCCGCCCTGGCCTTCACAGAGTTGCTCAATGGTTTAGATCCTCAAAAAATAAAGGTAAAATCGCCTCCTGGTGATTCGTTTATCCATGCGGACGCATTTCAGAGGAATGGAGACGAGAACCAAAAGTTTGGCTTCGTTGTTTTAGTGTATCTTAGGCCACGCTGAGATGGGCTGAACCGCTCCAGGTTGTGAGAAGCAGGCAATGCTCTGATGCAGCCTCTGTGGTTGCCCTGGCTGTACAGCCCGGGTTAAACTCTCATTGCACTATGGTTGGTGTTCGTTAAGAGTTCTTGGCCTTTTCTCTTTATTAGAGTACAAAATCAAGGATTTGGACTCCTTTGAGTCACGTCTTTTCATCTACAAAGAAAGTGTTGGCTAGGTAAATAGTTTATGTGGGGTTGTGAGAGAGGAAAAATTGAGTTGGCCATAAAAGTTTGAGTTTTTCATAAGATGCTTTATGGCTAACCCAAAAATGTTACTCTTCCCATTCTTATGCAGAAGAACATGATATCAATTTTTGTATTATGACCCATGTTCAGGTAATTCTCATACGGTGATTCTGTGTCTTAAACACTTCATAGCAATATAATTGCATATCTTTGCAAAATATGTTTTCTAATTCTGTTTGGCCTTGACACAATAGCAGTTAGATTGTTTACACTTCTTTTACTGTTGTGGTTATCATATCAATATGGTGTAAATTGGGCAGAATTACGTTCAGATATTTAACAAGAGGATTTTTATTGACAGCAATTGAACCTGGCCATGATTAACTACGTGTTAGTAGTCTACGGACTTGCCATTTCACTCCTTGGAATAGGACAGCCTGAGGTAAGATTGTAACAGTGATAATAGACTCTTAAAATACACCATTAACTTTGGAAGGTATGTTAAAATAGTTTTCCCTTCTGGGCTTCTTTCCTTCTGTGTACTTTTTTTCTCTTCCAGTTTCACTGAGATAATTGACATACAGCTTTGTATAATTTTAAGGTGAACAGCATAATGATCTGACTGATTAAATCATGAAATGATTAGCACAGTAAGTTTAGGGAGTGCTGTCTGTGTACTTTTCTAATAATTTTTTCTACACTTGATCTTGGCCAAAAGGCTGAGAAGCGATGATAATTTTTTCTGAAATGCCTAAATTTAATTTAGTTTGTGGTTTTTTTGTTTTTTTTTTTAAGAAAATTTAGTTTGTATTTCCATTAGAAAAAAGTTATGCCAAGTCACCAGTGGGAATCTACTTTTTATTCATATAAAAAGTAAAGGACCTGTTGTGTCATGATAGATTTTGGAAATACATCAAGGCAAAAGGCAAGTTGGAAATGTAGTAAACAATGTGATACCACTTATGTACAATTTGGAATACTTACAGAGCAGAAGTATATATTGTTTATGGCTATCTATATCTTGTAAAAAAAAAAAATGAAGTAGCCTTACATATCAAGTTTAAGGTAATGGTTGCATTTAGTGATAGAAGAAAGGAGTTGGACTCAGGAGCTTAAAAAAGGAGAGTTCAGCTGTGTGTTATACTATTTTATTTTTAAAAACATAATTAAAATGCTAATATTACTAGCTCTTAGTTCTGGATAGCAAGTACCTTGGGTATTTTATTATTTCCTAGAGTTCAGGCTTCCCATAACCACATGCAGTCAGGGTATGGGTGTGAGCACACCTGGTGTCCATTACTCACTGTCCTTTAGTGTGCCCCTGGAAGGCTTACTTACTGCACTACCCAGCATTATGCTCCACTTTCCACGGTGTTGGATTTTTGAAAAACAGTAGAAATGGTTCTAGAATTAATCTCAGGTAGAAATTACCCTGTGTACCAACTTAGGCTCCAAGCTTCCTAGGCTGGATGAGGCTTAACCCTAACAGCTACCTAACGAGGTTCACTCTCTGAGTGGTCCACAGAGCCTGAGGGTCGTTTTTCCCACGNGTGTCCATTACTCACTGTCCTTTAGTGTGCCCCTGGAAGGCTTACTTACTGCACTGCCCAGCATTATGCTCCACTTTCCATGGTGTTGGATTTTTGAAAAACAGTAGAAATGGTTCTAGAATTAATCTCAGGTAGAAACTACCCTGTGTACCAACTTAGGCTCCAAGCTTCCTAGGCTGGATGAGGCTTAATCCTAACAGCTACCTAACGAGGTTCACTCTCTGAGTGGTCCACAGAGCCTGAGGGTCGTTTTTCCCATGACAGGCTGCTTTTCTTGTCCTGATGCGGCAGATGCATGTCTTCCATTAGGGACTCTCTGACTCTGTTTTCTGGTAGATTTTTGAAGCCAGGGCGACATGTTGTCAACAGAGTAATAATAAATATCATATTTTGCTTCATCAGAATTGAAGAAATAGTTTATTACATTTTTAATTTACTTTGATTTAGTTTTGATTAAAAAAAACCAGGGTGATAGAACTTAAAAGAATGAGAGACATTTAAAAGAATTTCATCAATCAGAGTATCTCCAGAGGGAATTGATGTATTTACTCCAGAAAAGCCCTTGCTTTAGAATGCCTCCTTTAGAACTGGCTTCAGAGCTTCTTACTAACTCCATTCTGTCACCCACAATGGAGTGATGGCCAGTATTACTTTGAGCTAAATATCTTTTGGATTTTTTCCAAAACAAAATTCATTCAAAGCCCAGAGGCTTCCACTGTTGAGAATTGTGAAAAGAATGTATTTTAAGTTCTAAATTTTTACTCAATAGCTGTTTTTAAGACACAGCATTTGTCTTATGTCACAAGACATTGTGGCAACATTATTGGAATTCCTGCGATACATGTTACAATGCATTTGCATCCAAATCAGTCTTTTTGCCACGAGCTTAGTTCTTTTTTAGCCAGCACGCACTGGGTCCTGTGTGTGTGTGAGTAAATGCTCATGTGGTGCATTGCCTGTGTTCAGTGCCAACTTGTCATTCCAGAGCTGGATCATTTTGGTTCTTGTGTCTAAGTATCCATATGGTCATATTTTATGTAATTGCTAAGAAAATGAAATGCAGAAGGTGTAATTTTTCCGTAGAAAATTATGGGGTATACAGTTGTTTTTAATATTACACAAAAAGAATCAACCTTCAGGTAAAATCTGTTCCCAGCCTTTTTTGCTCTGTAAGTGATCACTGTTCTCATTGCTGCCAAAGGAGTTATCTGAAGCTGAAAACCAGTTTAAGAGGATGATTGAACACTACCCCAATGAGGGACTTGATTGCTTGGCCTACTGTGGAATTGGAAAAGTATATTTGAAAAAAAACAGGTTAGTGGAAGCTACACTACATTATGCTCTANTTGTTTGTCCTGGTGACCGAGGTGGCCACTTCCTAGCCCAGCAGACGATTCAGTCGGCAGCTATTGGATTAAAGGCTAGCGGGAGCCATAGCAGCGGCCCGTAGAGATGGCCAGCCTGGCCTGCCTTAGAGACGGAGCTGATGGAACACTAGTTTCAGAGAATATACTGGTAAGTGTCTGCCAGGAGGCACAGTGCGGTGGCAGGACACTTGCTGTGGTTGGTGACTAATGTTGCTGCTGTGGACGTATGTTTCCACGGGCTCCTGGCCCCATAAAGCTAGTCCCAAGTGACGCTGCCATTAGTGTCTGCTAAACAGGCAAGGAAATGATAAAATGTTTGATAGTTCTTACTTTAATTTGCTTTATTTAACAAAGATTAATTTAAATTGGGTAGGGGCGGGGTTAACATTTCAGTACTAGGTGTGATCTGCTGCCTTCCTCTCATTGAGCACACGCTCTGATGTGAGCTGTATTTGGAGATTTGAACGTGGTTATTTCTTCATCCATGATTCCCTTAAACCTTGTATCATGTAAGTATTTCACATGGTCGCTGATTCTTGTGTTTAAATACACTGATATGTAACATGACCTCTGCCAAGCTGTTGCGTCTGGAAGGCTCAGCCGTCTGGGGTAGTTTTGACTTGGCAGGCTCTGCTTCATTTGCAGACTGAGAGCCTGTGCCCCGTCCAGTGTTAGCCCGTCCAGTGTGAGCGATGTAGGGGAGAGAGAGCAGAGCCAGTCCTTGCTTTTGGTGGCTGTGTTAGCACGCAGCAGGGGCTCGCCTCCTTCCAGTAGTAGTGCATGAGGGTGCAGCCACCCTTCCTCTGGAGTTGTAGAAGCGGGAGGAAGATCGGGAATAGTGACCACCTGGAATCTCGTGAGGAGGATAAGGGGCCACGGTGTTCGAGGGGATGAGGTGCATTCTTCAAGGTGTCAGATGAAGAGTTCACCCATTTTCTGTTTTAAAGGCATTTGGGAAGTTCCATAGATTATTGATGTTTTGTTATTACAGAATATACGTAGAAAAGCATTGTAAAGTGTNAGGAAGATCGGGAATAGTGACCACCTGGAATCTCGTGAGGAGGATAAGGGGCCACGGTGTTCGAGGGGATGAGGTGCATTCTTCAAGGTGTCAGATGAAGAGTTCACCCATTTTCTGTTTTAAAGGCATTTGGGAAGTTCCATAGATTATTGATGTTTTGTTATTACAGAATATACGTAGAAAAGCATTGTAAAGTCTAGCTAGCTTGTACTAATTAGAGTGAAAATCATTATGAAATAGTGAAAAGTTACTGTTTAAAAAAGAAATTTAATGCCTTTAAAAAATTCCTTTTCTGGGCCTTCCCTGGTGGTCCAGTGGTGAAGACTTTATGCTCTCAGGTTCAATCTCTGGTCAGGGAACTAGATCCCTCCTGCCACAACTAAGACTCAGCACAGCCAAATAAATAAGAATAAATACTGAAAATTTTGTTTTTTCGTAAGTCTAATAAAAATAGCTAGAATAATAGAAGCCTTTGGCCCACCTTTTTCAACTAATAGGTAAGAATTACTGTATTTAGCATATTCATGTGAAATGGTGTTTCTGGAATCCATAATAGCTTGAATAAGTTTATTCTCAAGTTTTTAAATGTTTTCACTGAAAATGTAAACAAACTATAATAGAACTGCTTTCTAAGATGTGAAACTGAATGTAATTTTATAGCAAATAATCCTCCCTTCTTCTGACTTGGGTTTTGTTTATATTATAGGCTTAGATGCCACAGGACCTTTCTTTACTCGTTATGGGGCTCCTCTTAAGGAGCTTGATTTTAGCATCATGACTTTTCTCTGGAATGAGAAATATGGTCATAAGCTAGGTTCTATAGAAGGAAAGCAACTTGATTATTTCTATGAGCCTACGTCACTGAAGGAAGCGCGATGTTTAATATGGCTGCTGGAAGAACACAGAGACAAGTTCCCGGCGCTGCATAATGCCCTGGATGAGTTCTTTGATATAATGGGTATGTGGACAGTTTCAATTTGTGTCTGAGGAAAAAGTCTTCAAAGGATCTAACTTAGATACGTAACAAAGAAAATAATGAAAATCATTATGCTACATCTGGCTTATTTGGGGAAGTTAGTATTAAGAACAGTGATTTTTTTTAATATACTAAAGCCTTTTTACTCTGTGGATCTCAGTGTTGTTGTCAGGACACTCAGATGGATGCATTACATGGACTATTCTCATTGTAGGTGTTTTGACAGTGTCATGGCAAAGATGATATATATATTAAGGGAATGAAGTTTCTTAGGAAATGGTTTGATTTGTAGCATTCAAGGAAACATTGGCCTGCAGAAGGAGGCAGTGTTTGCAGAATCTAGAACAGATAGCATATCTGCTGTGGTGGCAAGAGCCTAGAGCTGGGAGTCAGAAAAGGAGGCTGTGGCCCAGCTACACCCCTAACTCAGTTCATTAGAAATCTTTTACTGCTGCTTCAGCACCTTGTGCTAGGAGTGATAACAGGGAATTCAGAAATGCTTATGCTAGTCCTTGCCCTCAGGACCTTATGTTTAGAAAAAGGAGTAAAATGAATATACAAGTAACTAATATGGGAGAAGAGAGGGCCAGGAAAGGTGCTGAGGGGTTCCACTCCTCGGGAAGAGGAAATTGTTGGGGCAGGGGTAGAGTCCATGCCCGGCTGTGAACACGGAGTTGGATTCGACAGTTGACATCCCGAGTTAGACACGTTCTTCAGTTCTGAAATTAAATTTCTTATCTTTGGTACTACATGTATCTCTTAGGATACTGTCTCTCCCTGCCCTCTTCCTTTTCCCTTCTCATCAGACGTCTGCTTTATGTATTGTCAGGAGTTAGACTCAAATTTCATGCCATTTGTTTTAAAGGGTACATGAAAAGGTTTTGGCCTTGTACTGAAGAGTTACACATTATGAAATTCAGATACAATATAAGAAACTGAAAAGCTTACTTCTGTTGTGGTTCTTAGGAGAGAGCACTCTCAGATACAGGTGGCTTTATTTTCCAGGGACACTGCTTCATGACTGGGGATGACATGCTTCTTGATATCCTGGATTGATTGCTCTCAGCTTGCTGCTGCTGGGAATAAAATGCTTTTCTGGGACTGAGCTTACAAAACTTGATGCATGTTTGGATTGCACAGGACAATTCCAAAGGACACAATTCCCTTTCATTATACATTTTCTCTGGTTCTTGTGTTCTTTGCCTGAAAAACCCAATCCATCTAGCTATGAGTTTCTCTGCTCTCAGTCATAGGATTGCAAGCCACCAACCAAATGACCAGCCAACAGATTTTGAAGTCCACTACCTCTGCCTCTCATCCTTACCCCAACATTTTCAATTTTATCTCCTTTCATTTAAAGGAACAGTTACATTGGTTAAAAACTTTTCAAAATCCACTGATCTTATAAACTCACAGTGCTCAATAACATCACCAGTGCTGTGATAATTGGGAGACCCAAACTCTCTCTTGGAATGGCTTAAGCCGCATGAGATTTATCTCTGATAATAATGCTTTATGTATTGTTTTCAAGCAGGAAATGCTGAAATTGATCTTGACCCTTCCTCTTGCCTTTTACCCCTTACCTAGTTTGTTGCCAAGTCAAGTAAGCTGTATTCTTGATCTGCCCTTCCCTGTTCATCTCCATTTCCCTAGGCCAGGATCTTAATAATTAATAACCTTTCCATGATCTCAGTAGTCTCCAACAGGTCTCCGTGCCTCTGACCCTCCCATTCCAAACCTTTCTCTCACNGATACTGTCTCTCCCTGCCCTCTTCCTTTTCCCTTCTCATCAGACGTCTGCTTTATGTATTGTCAGGAGTTAGACTCAAATTTCATGCCATTTGTTTTAAAGGGTACATGAAAAGGTTTTGGCCTTGTACTGAAGAGTTACACATTATGAAATTCAGATACAATATAAGAAACTGAAAAGCTTACTTCTGTTGTGGTTCTTAGGAGAGAGCACTCTCAGATACAGGTGGCTTTATTTTCCAGGGACACTGCTTCATGACTGGGGATGACATGCTTCTTGATATCCTGGATTGATTGCTCTCAGCTTGCTGCTGCTGGGAATAAAATGCTTTTCTGGGACTGAGCTTACAAAACTTGATGCATGTTTGGATTGCACAGGACAATTCCAAAGGACACAATTCCCTTTCATTATACATTTTCTCTGGTTCTTGTGTTCTTTGCCTGAAAAACCCAATCCATCTAGCTATGAGTTTCTCTGCTCTCAGTCATAGGATTGCAAGCCACCAACCAAATGACCAGCCAACAGATTTTGAAGTCCACTACCTCTGCCTCTCATCCTTACCCCAACATTTTCAATTTTATCTCCTTTCATTTAAAGGAACAGTTACATTGGTTAAAAACTTTTCAAAATCCACTGATCTTATAAACTCACAGTGCTCAATAACATCACCAGTGCTGTGATAATTGGGAGACCCAAACTCTCTCTTGGAATGGCTTAAGCCGCATGAGATTTATCTCTGATAATAATGCTTTATGTATTGTTTTCAAGCAGGAAATGCTGAAATTGATCTTGACCCTTCCTCTTGCCTTTTACCCCTTACCTAGTTTGTTGCCAAGTCAAGTAAGCTGTATTCTTGATCTGCCCTTCCCTGTTCATCTCCATTTCCCTAGGCCAGGATCTTAATAATTAATAACCTTTCCATGATCTCAGTAGTCTCCAACAGGTCTCCGTGCCTCTGACCCTCCCATTCCAAACCTTTCTCTCACACTGCTTCTGCTGACTCTTCTAGAACATCTGTCTGATCCTCTTTAAGTATTCTGTTTGGGAAACACTTCCTTCCTTTTGCCTGCAGGTTGAAGTCACAGTGTCTGGGCTCAGCAGCGTGCTCCTGTCTCCCCACGGAATGTACACCTCACTTTCTGCTGTGCCCAAACCTGCCTTGTGCTGTCCCTGCCTGCTCACATCCCAGCCTCTTGCTTGCTCATCTGAAGTCCTCTGTTCCCCACAGCCCTCTCTGACCCTTCCTTGGGCTGCCCCCCTTGAAGACTTCATTCCTCTGTCAGCTTTGTATCCATTGCATTTACTGTGGCCTTTAGCACACTGGGCTGTGGTGTTTGCCTCTCGTGTAGTTTGCAGAACATGAGCTTATTGATGGCAGGGACTTTTCTATACATTTCTGTATTCCCAGAACCTAGCATGCATAGAGTTTAGTATCTAGAAAAAACTCAAGTTGTACTGAGTTAGATTGAAATTTCGTGATTCTTAGCAGTTGGTTTTCCACTGAGTCAGCCATTTTGCTCTTGGTTTCTAAACTAAACTGTGTCAAAGCCAAATAAGGAGTAGGACATAGTGGATGTTAGTAGTATCTGGGGTGGTTTTCTTTAAGGACTTCGTGTATCGTGCGACAATATAAACCTTTTGTTTCCTTACAAAACCATCTGTATCTTTTAACAGACAGCCGCTGCACTGTGTTAAGGAAGCAGGACAGTGGTGACGTGCCAGTAAGTTATCCTGTCATTTTCAGTGTCATATTCTAATTTGTGTCAGCCAGAGGAGGAGGGGAGACCCGGTGTTTGTTTATATCCCAGGAGGCACTGCAGAACCAAATCTGGAGGACTTCGGGAGTAACATGGCCATTTTCTCAGAAAGGGTAATCCCAGTCTTCCTCTTGGAGCAACAGTCAGCACACTCAGCAGCTTAAATTAGACAGTGTCCATAAATTTTCACAACTAATGAATGTTAATCATAGACATAGGAAGGGAGTTCTTGAGTCATCTGATGGCATAAAAATAAAATGTTAACCTTGTAATGATTAAAATTATGTTTTGTTCTGTAAGGAAAACAAATGGACTTTGAGTGGCTTATAATTGAGCTTAAAAAGTTAAAATAATTCTAGAGCTGTCTTCCTTAATTAGTTTGCGGCAGTTTTCGAACAGAGACATACTTGTTTAATGATTTTTTTTAGGATCACGTTGTCTATACATAAAATTTTGTCTTCAGTCCGTCAGATCCTGTCTGGCTGACTGTGGAAGCACAGATGACATAACCCCATGGGAAGTTAGACGCTGCTTCTAATTTCACTGTTGGTCCCCTGGTGTCTGGCCAAGTGCAGAATGTCTAGTTTGGTTAGTAAAGGAAAATCATTAAGATGTGATAAGCACATAGCTGGAATTACTTTATAAATCTCATCAATTACTTGAAATGCCATAAACCTTGTTGAAAATGAATACCAACATCTTAAGTTGGAATGATTAATTTTAGTTATATAGCATTAGGTGTCATTTAACATTTTTCTTATTTTCTATTGTAAGTCAAAACAGTGGGGCTTAACACACTGAAGTGTTAATTTTTGGTAAACATTTTATGTACTTTATCTTAGGACCAGTCTATGAAAATCAAAATGGTATCTTTATAATATATGGTAGCTTCATAATATTATTATTTGAGTGTTCAATAAATTTTTTTTTTTTACTTTTAGTTTAATTCTACCAAGATAAAAAACAAAGGCAAGAAAAAGAAGCCAAAAGATTCAAAGGTACCTGGAGCATTTTCTGTATTGATTCTTAATTGAGTTTATAAATAAGAATTAACTAGTTCTTGGGATATTTTGAAGAACTTTGTAGAGAAAGACTTTCTAGGCTTTAAAGATGTTTTGCGAGTTTTCTACATTTTGAGGAAGTTGAAGCTTCATGTCCTATGTAAGTAATTCTTAACAGAGACTATTATCCTTTTCATTTTCTAGGTTTTTCCTAGTGAAATCATTGTCGTAATGTAGCACTTTTTATGGCTGTTCATCAGTGTGACCAAGGCTGCTTTGAGATCAGGCAGACCTGGGTTTTTAACCTTGGTTCTACCAATTATTATTTTTATTATCTCTGTGACCTTCGGCAAATTGACTTTTCTGTGCCCTCATGTCATTATCTGTATAACAAGACATGATGCATATTATTATTAATTAATGGGATTATTACCTAAATATTCAAAGTAAAAATGCTGAGACTTCCCTGGTGGTCCAATGGTTAAGCCTTCACTTTCCAGTGCGTGGGGAGAGGATTCAGTCCCTGGTTGGGCAGCTAAGATCCCACATGCCTTGTGGCCAAAAAACACCAGAACATGAACAACGGGAGCCAGTATTATAACAAATTCAATAAAGACTGAAAAAAAAAAGCTAAATACTAACCATCATGACAGAGTCTCAGAATTGATAGACTCCTTCCTTCCGCTCACCTAAAGCTCTGCTTCAGGCCTGTGAGATGACTGGGGCATTACTTTTAAGTCTTAGGGTGGGTTCTTAATGGCTATCACACATTTGTGGGATCAAATGGAAGGCAGGGGTTGAAAATTAGGGGCGGATAACAGTAGCTTAAAAGTTCCAGTACAACTTTTGCTTTTATCTTTGACTATATGTCTGTAGTTTATCTAAAATGACAGTTTCCACAGTGATAGTGTAAAATTTTTTGGAGTTTTAGAAACTATCTAAATGTTAGCTTGTGCCTATTTTTGGCTGTTGAAAATTTAATTACTATATGTCTCTGTTCACAAGAAAATTTAGATAAGTCATATATATTGGCAATTTTTGTGCATATTTATATGAGCATTTATCAGTTTTAGTGGTAAAGGTGGAAAATCATTGTCGTTTTTGTTTTTTAAACCAGCCTATGTTAGTTGGATCTGGAAC
Organism: Raphicerus campestris; assembly: GCA_006410735.1. Taxonomy (NCBI): domain Eukaryota; kingdom Metazoa; phylum Chordata; class Mammalia; order Artiodactyla; family Bovidae; genus Raphicerus; species Raphicerus campestris. Next base: position 310,588 of record SJYW01005594.1, read on the forward strand.
ACCTTCAGTCACACCTAACAATGAGACTTTCACTTCAGGTGAAGACTATATGTAAGCACAGTCTGAAAATTTTTGCTTTTATTTTAACTTAAAAGGTATATTAATCTGTGTCCTTTAAACCTGTCTTTTTTTATTTCCTTAACTTCTCTGCATCAAGACATGCATCTGTTACAACAACCTGATGTGACCCATTGTGGTTGATTTATATAGTGTGGGCTGTCGGTGTTAAGAATTGATATAAACTGTATTAAAATCAGAGGGTTGATAACATTCACTTGATAAGGTTGAGAACTTATTACTGTGTGCAGGATACTGTTGGAAAATCCTAGAAAATACTCTCTCAAATGTTTAGTGAAGAAAATGTCCTGTTGATAATTACTAGGAGGATATTTTGGAGGCTATATGTGATATTATGGTTCATCCTTAGGTATTAGCTCTGGTTGTTGAAACTGAGTTTTCAGGAAACAATTAGATACAAGAAATAAAACTAGTGAGTAGCAGTAAGTTTTTTATATCATTCTCCTTTATGGACCAAAGACCCACAAATTTTTCGCCCCACATTTCTTAAATGAGTTGTAGTAACAGTTGTTTTGCATATTTTCGTGGACTCTTTCAGTGGGGGAATTGTTTTAAATTATAATAGCAGCCTATATTTTGATAGCACTTATGTGCCAGGCACTGGTTTAAGAGCTTTTTTGTATATATAAACTCATCTAATCCATCCTTCTTTCTTGGCGATAAATATTATTACATACGTTTTACACATAAGGATGCTCAGGCACAGTGCAGTTGACTGTGCCCAAGGACACAAAGCTCATACTCAGCAGAGCCAGAGTTTAAACCAGCAATCTGGTTTAGAGCCCACACTCGACACTACTCCAGCTTTGCAGCATGCTAGACTCTTATACTCTTAAAAAAAATTATTTTTTAAGTACCTTTTACCAGTCTCAATCTCATAGATCACCACTGTAATAAAACCTTTCATTTTGCTTTTAACACGTTACAATTAATACAACATTGATTTTTTTCTAAACCAGAAGTTTTTAAAAAAATTACTCTTGATAGCATGAGTAAGTAATTATTAATAAAAGAATTTACTCAGCACCAGGTATCTCTTGACTAGAGCTGTGAAAAGTTAACTTTTCTGCATTAAATTCTCTAGGAGTGTGTTTTTGCATCCAAAAGTTGAATAATATGTTATCTTTATTCCAATTTAAATGTTATTCTGGGTCACCTAGAAGTTTATTATTCACAAGAAAATCATTTGTTTGTTTGTTTTATCAGCAAACGCAGTTTAAATTCTGCAGGCCCCTTTGTAGTGCCTGATCACCTTCGGCAGGATGTAGAAGAATTTGAAGCTCTGTATGAACAGCATAGTAATGAGTATGTTGTCCGTAATAAGAAGCTGTGGGACATAAACCCAAAACAAAAATGTTCAACTCTATATGAGTAAGTGTCTTAACATTCCAGCTGTTATATTGGGGCTGCCAATAAAAGATCTTAGGTTGTTTTAAATTTGTGTCCCTTTCTATTTATTAAAAGAATCTTAAAAAAAAAAAAAAAAGAATCTGTGTTTGGCTCACAAACTCCGGGGAAGAAAAGTATTTCTATGGCTTTTGGTTATGTATTACACAAAGTTAATTAGAGATTTTAAACTATTAAAGATTTTTTTAGAACCCTAATGTTTATTAGTTGTGTCAGTTTGCGCTGCTAATGTAGATTCTTTGTATTTCCAAAACTGTCCTAGTGTGTGTCCTGATAGGAATGATAAATGAAGCTTCCAGCGATAATCTTTTATCATGAATTCCACAGTATATATTTGATAAGAAATAGCATGATTATTTGCTCTCATTGTCTTTACATTGATATGATGTAGTTGTTTGGTGTCTCCTAAGCCCGGTGACACTTCATGTGGCTTGGTGAAGTGTTAACCCTTCACTGGGAAGGGATACCAGGATCTGGTGACTACTGCTGAGAGAGCTGTCCAGCTGGGATGTAGTACAGATACAGAGCCCTATATCTCTGTATTATACTGAAAACTTGTCCTCCTGACATTCATCTAGGAAAAGATTTCCTTCTAAGAAACTTTGGGCTGAATTACTTTTGGTTTGAAAATGTGAATGTGAAATTAACACTAGGGGACTTCCCTTGTGGTCCAGTAACGTTAGGACTCTGCAGGGGCCACAGGTGTGATCATTGGCCAGGGAACCAAGATCCCACATGCTGTGTGGCCAAAGGAAAAGAAAAAAGAAAGAAGTTAACACTAAAGTCAAGTCTGAGTGGGGTGGATAGAGTAATAGAGTTCAGGCAAATCTAAAAAGCATTTGCTTTTTTTTTTTTAAGCTTGGCATTAAGAAGTAGTACATGATGCTTTCTTTAGGAAAAGAAGTTGAGGGGCCGAGATCTGCAATAGAAAATTAATTTGTAAGCAGACTCCTGGAAAACCCATCACTCATGTGTAATTTGGTTATTTTTTTATTTTTCTCAGTTGCAGTATTTCTCTTCAGTTTAGTTATATGCTTTTGAATCCCTCGTCATAGTTTTTCTTCAGAGTTGAAGTGCAGAACAAATCATATTTGCAGAGAGCTGGATGACAGCCTGGAATCAACTGTAAAACTATATTGTTATTGTTGTTCAGTCGCTCAGCTGTGTCCGACCCTTTGCGATCCCATGGACTGTAGTCCGTTGGGCTCTTCTGTCCCCGGGGTTCTCTAGGCAAGAGTACTGGAGTGGGTAGCAGTTTCCTTCTCCAGGGGACTAGACTAGTATTTCTTAAAACATGCTAGCCTTTGCTTCAAGCATCTAAACTGAAGCTAAACTAGTTTTTAGGAGTTTGCATCTTAAAGACTATATTACCTTTTTAAGTGGGAAGAAATTAAGTAACTATGAGAAGAAAATAGGTTGATTTGTTTGTACATTTTGAAATGAAGTTTATATCTTATAACAGGAGAAAGTCAAGTTACAGGAAGTCACACCTCAGAACTTAATTCTTTCTTTGAATTTTAAAAAATAAACATGTAATGATGATTGGCTTGAAGATTGTTTTTTAATTGGCCATTGGGTAAAAGAAAAATGAAACTAAACTTTTGTATCTGAAAAGAATGTAGAATAGAAAGTGTAACAGACATGGAGTTAAGATATTGGGATAACTGCTTTTTTAATTGACTTAAATATTTTACTTTAAAGTAGGGGATTGGACTGATTTGTTTTCAGTGACCCTCTTCGTTCTAATGTTTTATGATACAGATAGTTGAAGTACATGGTATTCTGCACTCAGATAGTATATGGTATTATCCTATACTCTTATAGTATATGTTATTATACTGTACATTGTAGATAGTATATCTGCAATGCCAGTAGTATATGGTCTTCTGCATTCACTTTTTCCTAAAACAGTTCTTTAGTAGTGTTCATCAAGATTTGTTGGCCAGTTATAGTGGAAGGTTTCAAAAAGTAGAAAATGTGATCCTAGCATGTAGCTTACAGATAACAGGAGAGTGAAATTGATCGTAGGTTGAATCACAGTGTGTTGCAAATAAAAATAACTTTGTGAAATAAGAATCATGTGTTTTCTCCCTGTCAGTTTTTGCCTGCCAAAAAGAACATGGTGGTTCTTGCTTGCTTGTCATGCTTTCTTCCAAGAAAGAGGCAATTGGGTCCTGATCTTTAATCTGCTTCTTGAAAAAAGAGAAAGGAATCATGAGCATGTAGAAAACAGTGGTTTTTCAAAGGGAAATACCTGGAGCGCTAGGACAGGAACGCCTTCTGAAATATTTTTCCCAGTTTCTGCCCCTTGGCCCCATACTGGCAGTGACATGTATGGGCACTGTGGCAGTCCATCAAGGACCGCTGAAGACACTAACGGTCATCTTTCAATTATGAAAATATGCATACACATATTTGCAAATCATATATCTGATAAGGGGCTAATTGCCAAAATGTATGAAGAACTGAGGCAACTCAGTAGCAAAAAAAAAAAAAAAAAATCAGCTTAGAAATGGGCTGAAGATTTTAGTAAACATTTTTCCAAAGAAGACATACAGATGGCCAGCAGGTACATGAAAAGATATTCCAGAGACTTCCTTGGCAGTCCAGTGATTCTCCGCACTTCTAATGCAGGAGGCGTGGGTTTGGTCCGTGGTCAGGAAGCTAGATCCACAGGCTGCAAATAAAGATTTCACGTGCCACAGCTAAGACTGCTGCTGCTGAGTCGTTTCAGTCGTGTCCGACTCTNCGCACTTCTAATGCAGGAGGCGTGGGTTTGGTCCGTGGTCAGGAAGCTAGATCCACAGGCTGCAAATAAAGATTTCACGTGCCACAGCTAAGACTTGCTGCTGCTGAGTCGCTTCAGTCGTGTCCGACTCTGTGCGACCCCATAGACGGCAGGCAGCCCTAGCCAAATAATTTTTTTTAATACAAAAGCAAGTATTTAAAATATATATAGAGAGAATAATTATTTAATCACAGCTTATTAAAAACCTTTTAGTCTTTATTTTTTTAAAAAACTTCTAAAGGATTATTTTCTGAGAAGTAAACTTAATTTTATTTATAGTATCATTGATTTCAGTTAGCCTTTCTCAGATTTAATGTGAGTATAATATGTTTGTTGAGGAGATGTTCAGGTCAGGTAGAAATGAAGTAGTATTTTGCTTTGGGGGAAATTTTGAGAAATATTTTCTTCAGAAAAACGTGTAAGTACTTCCTTATAATAACATATGTAAATTTTCTTGCCTAGTTATTTCTCTCAGTTGTTGGAGGAACATGGTCCCTTGGACATGAATAACAAGATGTTTTCTGAAGAGTATGAGTTCTTCCCAGAAGAAACTCGACAGATACTAGAAAAAGCAGGAGGTTTGAAAGCGTTTCTCTTGGGATGTCCTCGTTTTGTTGTGATTGACAACTGTATTGCATTGAAGAAAGTTGCATTACGGCTCAAGAAAAAGAGAAAGAAGAAAAACATTAAGACAAAAGTAGAAGAAATTTCAAAAACAGGAGAGTATTTACGAGTTAAACTACCACTGAATCCAACTGCTAGGGAATTTAAACCAGATGTAAAGTCCAGATCAGTGTCTGACTTACCTTCAGCACCAGCTTCTGAGGACATGAAGTCTCACCCTGCATCTGCTAATTCTCCCCAATCAGCTCGTGATACCGGGAAGCCAAAACCAGTTTCTGAGGATGAGAAGCCCAAAGGGGTGTCTTCTGATTCTCCCAGGCCAGTACCTGAGGAGACTGGTCACAAGCCAGTCTCCTCTAATTCTCCCAAACCAGTTCCCGAGGAAGTGAAAGCCACCTATTGGCCTCGACCCCAGTTGGTCACAGGATACTGTACATATCTTCCCTTTCGGGGATTTGACATTACCCAGACACCACCAGCCTTCATCAGTGTGTTACCGACTTTGCCCCAGTATAGCATTTACACCCCTCTGGCCAGCCTTTCTACTGAGTATCACCTGCAAAGACCAATGCCAGTGGTGCCGTCTTTTGTAGCCAGTGACGTAACGGAAGTGCATTTTGAGGCTCATCATTTCAGTGCTGAGAATGCCCCTGGTAACCAGACTGCCTCCGAAACACAGATCCTTGAGGAATCTTTGGAAATACCAGTGAAGTCAGAGTGCAGCTCTGATGGTGCTGATATAGTCCAGAGTGAGGCTAGCAGAAACGAGGACTACTGTGGAGATTCTGCCAAGTGGGAAGTAAATCCAGAAAGCACCAATAAAGTAACAAATATTCCATGTACACAAGTGGTTGCCGTACAGGTAAGACTAAAGTGAGAAAGCTTTAATATCAAAGTTAAATTTTCCTCTTCATTTTTCATTGTCATTATATTTACTAAAATCCTTTAAAATAATGGACTTTATGAACCCTTTTGTAGGGCATGACTGGTAATGCCAGAAGGAATTTTGAAGTGTAGTAAGTAATACCCTTCATCCTATCCAAGTTTTGCACCAGTTGAGACAAAGCAGTATAGTCAGCAGATGGAGCCAAAGCACCGCCTTGATAATTAATAAAAGTGCAGTAGGATGATGTGGCTCTTTTCTCTAGAGAGTGTCTGTCCCAAGACTGAAACCCATGACTTAGCAGCTTCCCTGCCTCGTTCACAGCAGTGCTGGACTAGAAGGCCTTCCAACTTGAGTGCTTGCCCCCAAGACAGTGCAAGGAGGAGGGATGGGAAAATGTGATCTCTGCACAGGGCAGCTCCCAAGAGAGAAAAAAGAAAGAGCCAGCGCTCTACTTGCCTAGTTTCTCAAACCAGTGGGGGAGTGAGGGAGACACAGAACACAACCAGGTGGAGAGAAATGAGGGGTAGGAGTAAATGTTCCTTCCTAGCAAACTCAAGAATGCATGAAACCCTTCTTGGTTATCCTGCTACTCATTAAGTTTTTTAAAAGCTTTCTAGAAAGCTTTGAAAAATTATGTTAAGAGTAATGAACCAAAATCATTTTCACTTACGAGTTGCAAATGATACTTTTTCCTGTTACAAACATTTGTAGAAAGCATAGAATGTTATCTAAACTGGCAAAAAAATTAAAACCTTGAAAAAATTATGGGCATGTTTCAAAATGTTATCAAATGATGGATTTATTTTACTAGAGCGTTTGAGACAGATTGAATGTTCTTGTCTTGCCCCAAAGGTGTGTTGGAATATAACACATCAGGAAGTCAATACTGAGCCATATGGTCCTTTTGAGGCACAACAGGTGAGTCAGAACTGTATTAAACTGTTTAAAGTTTTAATTTTCATTACTTTAACTAAATAGTATGAACTTGGAACTGTTTTGAAGTGAGTTATTCCATATAAAACATCATAGAATAAGCCTTGTTGTTTAGTCACCAAGTCATGTCTGACTCTCTCTGACCCCATGGCTCCTGTCCGTGGAATTTCAGGCAAGCGTACTGGAGTGGGTTGCCTTTTCCTTCTCCAGGGGATCTTCTCCACTCAGGGATTGAACCTGTATCTCCCACATTGACAGGCAGATTCTTTACTGCTGAGCCACCAGGGAAGTGGAATAAGCCTTAGAACGTAACAAAAAAAAATTGTTTTATTGTTCAAATTTGGAAAAGAGAGGCAGAGGAAAAGTTTTTTTCTATCTTAACAGCTTTATTGGTTTAACTGGTATAATGAGCTTATATTTATAAATAAAAGCTTATTCACATGAATAATACAGAAATTATTATAAAAATCCTAAACACTTTAAGGATGATTCAATTAGAACATTTATTAATTTAAATACTATGTAATAGATCTTTAAGGGAAAAGTCATTTGATCAACTCCATAGTTGCTGAAAAGGTATTGGATAAAATGCAAGTTTTTTTCTTGACTTAAAACTCATAATCAAATGAGAATAGCTGAATACTTCTCAGCATGCTTGTATCTTTCCCTTTTAAGCCAAACCCCATCATCCTGCTTAAATATTGTATATTATCATTAATATTTATTATTATCCTGGATATATTGTTTAATAAAAGTAGAGAAGAGAAAAAATATAATTTTAAAGATGGAAGTGTAAAAGATCATTATTTATAGAGGCTAAGACTGTGTCCCTGTAAAATCCAAAATGATTGATCAGAAACCAATACCAAAATGTAAGAGAATTTAGAAATACAAATGGATAAAATACCTTTCTGTCTGTAAACAACCCATTGCAAAACATAGTAAAGGAAAAGATTTCATTCTCAATAGTATCAAAAAATATATTATCTTGTTAAAGAAAACTTTGAAATGCTACTGAGAGACACACAGAATACTTAAGTAAATGAGAAATGTTCAGTGTACTTGAATTGGAAGACCTAGTATTAAAGGGATTGGCTTTCTAAAGATTTTAATTTAACAGTCTCAAAACAGACATGAATAGAATACATGTTATCTGTTGCTATATAACAATGTCTCTGTCAGCAGTTTGGGGCATATGAATTAATTCATAATACCAAGCTGCAGTGTGATTCTTTTGTTGAATTGAGAATTAAAATAGAAATAACTAAAATCTAAAACCGTAAAAGCTTGCTCGTGGGTTCATCATCTAGTTGATTTTAAACATGGGACTTTCCATCTGGATGACATAAACAGCAGACTAGGGTGTGTGGTCAGCTTGGCCATAGTTCACAGTTCTCTGACAATAAACAAAATTTCAGAACCTCAGTTCCCTGCCTTGGTACACTTGGGAGATTCTAACGTGCTGTAAGAGGTGCAGGGGATAGGAAAGGTGGGCCAGGTGTGTGTACCTGGCTTAGATTCCCAAGCCTGGCTGCTGGAGCCCTCGTGGCTGGGCAGAGCAGTTGCCTGCAGCTGAGAGGAGCTGACAGCATCTGATAGGTGCTCCATTCACAACAAGTGTGTAACTGACTGCTGCCCGTCTCAGCAGGATGAAAGGCCTACAAATACATAAATGCTGCTTATTGCTTGCCAATATTTCACAGTACAGTATGACTTCTGTTTGCTTTTTTTAAAGCTGTGCAGGAGACAGTTATATAACTGAAAATAATTTCTTGATAATATTTTAAATCATCTTTCAAAAATAATCAGCAACCGTCTGTTTGAAATGCTATAAAAGTAGGGCCAAAACTAATATGTCCTATTCATATATCTAATGCATGCATAATATTTGC
>SJYW01005594.1:333624-397160 GCA_006410735.1 Raphicerus campestris
TTCGGTGCTCAGCCTTCTTCACAGTCTAACTCTCACATCCATACATGACCACAGGAAAACCCATAGCCTTGACTAGACGGACCTCAGTTGGCAAAGTTATGTCTCTGCTTTTGAATATACTATCTAGGTTGGTCATAACTTTTCTTCCAAAGAGTAAGCGTCTTTTAATTTCATGGCTGCAGCCACCATCTGCAGTGATTTTGGAGCCCCCCAAAATAAAGTCTGACACTGTTTCCACTGTTTCTCCATCTATTTCCCATGAAGTGATGGGACTGGATGCCATGATCTCCGTTTTACGAATGTTGAGCTTTAAGACAACTTTTTCGCTTTCTTCTTTCACTTTCATTGGACCCAGCAATCCCACTGCAGGGCATACACACCAAGGAAACCAAAACTGAAACAGACACATGTACCCTAACAGACACATGCATCACTGTTTACAATAGCTAGGACATGGAAGCAACCTAGATGTCCATTGACAGATGAATAGATAAGGAAGTTGTGATACATGTATATAATGGAATATTACTTAGCTATAAAAAAAGAACCTATTTGAGTCAGTTCTAACGAGTTGGATGAAACTGGAGCCTATTATACAGAGTGAAGTAAGTCAGAAAGAGAAACACCAATACAGTATTAATGTATGTATGTGGAATTTAGAAAAATGGTAACGATGACCCTATATGCAAAACAGCAAAAGTGACACAGATGTAAAGAACAGACTTTTGGACTCTGTGAGAGAAAACGAAGGTGGGGTGATTTGAGAGAATAGTATTGAAGCATGCATATTACCACATGTAAAATTGATGACCAGTGCAAGTTTGATGCATGAAACAGGACACTCAAAACTGGTAGTCTGGGAAAACCCAGAGGGATGGTATGGGGAGGGAGATGGGAGAGGTTTCAGTATGGGGGTACACATGTTTACCTGTGGCTAATTCATGCAAGTATATTGCAAAATCCACCACATATTGTAATTAGCCTCCAATTATAATAAATAAGAAGAACTCCAATAATATAATATAAACATATAAAATTATAATAAACATAATATAATCCAATTATAATAAATAAGAACTAAACAGCCTCTTGATGAAAGTGAAAGAGGAGAGTGAAAACTTTAGCTTAAAGCTCAACATTCAGAAAACTAAGGTCATGGCATCTGGTCCCATCACTTCATGGCAGATGGATGGGGAAACACTGGAAACAGTGTCAGACTTTATTTTTGGGAGCTCCAAAATCACTGCAGATGGTGACTGTAGCCATGAAATGAAAAGACGCTTACTCCTTGGAAGGAAAGTTATGACCAACCTAGACATCATATTAAAAATAAGAGACATTACTTTGCCAACAAAGGTCCATCTAGTCAAGGCTATGGTTTTTCCAGTGCTCATGTATGGATGTGAGAATTGGATTATAAAGAAAGCTGAGTGCCAAAGAATTGGTGCTTTTGAACTAAGGTGTTGGAGAAGATTCTTGAGTCCCTTGGACTGCAAGAAGATCCANGTCAGGGAGACCTGGGTTCAGTCCCTGGGTTGGGAAGATCCCCTAGAGAAGGGAAAGGCTACCCACTCCAGTATTCTGGCCTGGAGAATTCCATGGACTCTCTAGTCCATGGGATTGCAAAGAGATGGACACAACTGAGCAACTTTCACATTTCAGTTTCTGGTGAGATTCCTTTCTTTCTGGTAGAGGTTTGTCCAGCTTTATAAGCTTCTGATTTGACTGGGTCCTGTGTTTGTGCAATTGATCAAGACTTCTTTGTACAAGGGACCAAGAAATGTATAGTAGATGAGCACCCAGGAAGGAGGGCTGTGAGAGAGCAGCAGCTTTAACCAGTGGGCTTGGGCTCTTGACCTACTTCTTAACTTTGCTGAGACTCTGGGCCTGGTTCCATGGGGTTGTCCTTAAGAGTAGTCAGTCCATTTTTTTTAAAAGAGCCATTATTTAGTCCCTCAAATTGCAGACCTGTTAGGCTATTGGACTTTCCATGCAAAATGTATACCTGTTTCCTTTCAGGATAAATTGTTCACCTGAGTTCCTTAAGTTGTTTATAGAAAAGAGCAAGAGAGATTTAGCTGCGATTTTCTTTATTAATTACGATTATGCTCATAATTCACTCGTAGAAAAATCTTGTATAAATATGAATTTTTGCTTTTGTTGATCTTTCCCTTGGCCTTTGACTCTCTTGATCACTAAGGTTATGAGTTAGTATTTTTACTTAAATTTTCTTGATTCCACCTTTAGCTGTAATTAGATGTAGCTTTATAGAAAAGAGAGAGGCAAGCTGTAGCAAACTGTGCTTAATTAAGAACTCAGGCAATACAATCAGACTGCCTGACTGGTGACCCCAGCCCCACCACTTAGTGGCTTTGGCACCTAAAATAATTTACTCAGTCTCTTTGACCCTCAGTTTCCTCATTGATAATACAAGCTATACTTCATAGTTTTCTGAGGACTCACAGGAGGTGGTTGAAAAGGGATGGGACAGTGGCTCAAGATAAGTATAGCAGGGGAAAGAATTGCCCCACTCAGAATGCTTTAGTGCCTTGTTGAGAAAAATAACTTATTTACAAGGCATTTGAAGAATGCTGAGCATTTACAAAGCATCAGTAAAGATCTGGGCTAGCTATTTCGTGTAGCTGATGGAGTTTGATTTTCATGAGCTAGAAATGGCCTTTAATAATTAGCCTAGCTAATACTCTGTTCCCTGCCAGAGGAAAATAGCAGTTCTAAAGCCAGACTCTCTTATTGTTCTTAAAAGTACCCTTGTTCGTAGTGAAGGAACAGTTAGAACTGGACATGGAACAACAGACTGGTTCCAAATAGGAAAAGGAGTACATCAAGGCTGTATATTGTCACCCTGCTTATTTAACTTCTATGCAGAGTACATTGTGAGAAACTCTGGGCTGGATGAAGCACAAGCTGGAATCAAGATTGCTGGGAGAAATATCAATCACCTGAGATATGCAGATGACACCACCCTTATGGCAGAAAGTGATGAAAGTGAAAGAGGAGAGTGAAAAAGTTGGCTTAAAGCTCAACATTCAGAAAACAAAGATCATGGCATCTGGTCCCAACACTTCATGGGAAATAGGTGGGGAAACAGTGGGAACGGTGTCAGACTTTATTTTTGGGGACTCCAGAATTACTGCAGATGATGACTGCAGCCATGAAATTAAAGGCGCTTACTTCTTGGAAGGAAAGTTATGACCAACCTAGATAGCATATTCAAAAGTAGAGACATTACTCTGCCAACACGGGTTTTTCCTGTGGTCATGTATGGATGTGAGAGTTGGACTATGAAGAAAGCTGAGCGCCGAAGAATTGATGCTTTTGAACTGTGTTGTTGGAGAAGACTCCTGAGAGTCCCTTGGACTGCAAAGAGATTCAACCAGTCCATCCTAAAGGAAATCAGTCCTGAATATCCATTGAAAGGAGTGATGCTGGAGCTGAAACTCCAGTACTTTGGCCGCCCGATGCGAAGAACTAACTCATTGGAATAGACCCTGATGCTGGGAAAGATTGAGGGCAGGAGCAGAAGGGGACGCCAGAGGATGAGATGGTTGGATGGCATCACCAACTCAATGGACATGAGCTTGAGTAAACTCCAGGAGCTGTTGGTGGACAGGGAGGCCTGGTGTGCTGCAGTCCATGGGATTTGAAAGAGTCAGATAACGACTGAGTGACTAAAATGAACTGAACTGAACTTGGAACTGACAGGTCATAACTGGTTGCCATATTGCTCAGGGGCATATGTTCTTTCTCTTTTTAAAATTCTTTCTTTATTTTTTACTATACTGGGTCTTTAGTGCTGCACGGGCTTTCTTTAGTTGCAGCAAGCATGGGCTACTCTCTAGTTGTGGTACGCGGGCTTCTCATTGTAGCGGCTTCTCTTTTTGCAGAGCNTTCTTTATTTATTTTTTACTATACTGGGTCTTTAGTGCTGCACGGGCTTTCTTTAGTTGCAGCAAGCATGGGCTACTCTCTAGTTGTGGTACGCGGGCTTCTCATCGTAGCGGCTTCTCTTTTTGCAGAGCGAGGGCTCCGGTAGTTGTGATTCCTGGGCTCCAGAGCACAGGCTCATTATTTGTGGCACAAAGACTTAGTTGCCTTGAAGTATGTCAGGTCTTCCTGGACCAGGGATCAAACCAATGTCCCCTGCATTGTAAGGTGATTCTTAACCACTGGACCACCAGGGAAGCCTTCTGTTTTGTTTTATTAAGGTAAAGTTCACATTTAACCATTATAAAATATACAGTTAAGTTGTTTTCAATATATTCACCATGTCATATAATCACCACTACCATCTAATGCCAGAGTTGTTTTAATCACTCCAAAAAAGAAGCTGTATTCCCATTAGGCAGTCACTCTCCATCTTTTGAAGGTCATATGTTCTTAAGGTGCTTTAATAAGATTTGCTTATAGCTAAGATGGGTGTTTAGTTAGCATTGACTCTTAAAACAGTCAGTTTTGGCCTAGATGAATTTATGGAGTAGACTCTGGAACTTTGTGCTGTTTCAACAGAATCTTGGGTTCCTGCCTACCCAAACTTCCTCAGCCCACATGTGCAGAGAGGTGTGGTCCTATTCAGTCATGGTCCTTGCCAAGTTCAGCTCTTTTCTAGTCCAGCATTTATGGAGCTCATGTTATGTGCCGTACTCATTCGTAAATGTTTTAGCTGTATTATTTTATTAAATCTAAAAGCAATTCTAGTGCACCAGTGTTCCAGTATGTAGCATTGTCTCCATTTTACTGATGACGAAATGGAGGCTGGACTCACTAAGGTGTCTTGCTCCAAGTTGCACCAGCAGTGAGCGCAGGAGAACAGGTGGTGAGTGTCAGGCTCCAGATCGATTAAGAGAACATTGGTTCCACAGCCAGTTGAAAAACATTTCCCAGCACTCCATGAGCAGTGTATCGGTTAACTGATGCCACAGTAATGCTGAGTAAAAATCTCAGTGATACATGACAATAAATATCACATGTGCGAGTCTGTAAGTTAGCCAATCCTGACTGAACTTGGCTGGATGGCTTCACCTTTGGATCAGCTAGGGCTCCGCTGTTCTTGGCTGTGCTTGCTTACGTATTGGGGTCATCTGGCTATAGACCGATCTACAGTGGCCTCAGCTGGGGCAACAGGGGCAACTCCTTCTGTTCCGTGTGTCTTTCATCTTCCAGTGTGAGTCCAAGGGCAAGCAAGAACCAGCCCTGCTAATACCCCATCAGGCAAAGCAAGTCCCATAGCCGGCCGAGGATCAAGGGTTGGGGAAAGGCTTGCTCCTGAGTGAAGGGAATTCCAGGGTCCCATGACGGAGGGTGTAGATGGGGGGAGGGTGCAGGATGGGGTGTGTGTGCCATCCCCCTGCCACAGTAGGTGTGTGCCGTAACTCATGAACACTCAGTAGACATCACAAGCTTGAAACCCCCTCTGTGGTTGGTTGTTACTCCATCTCCAGCTTCTTCTCTGCCAGTTCTCTGCATCGTTCTGTACACTTAAAGGGTAGTGGAGCTTGTCTTGTGGTTTTCTCACTTCTGGACCTCTTCCCAGCACTGGTCCTTCCGCCTCAAGGGCCTTCTCCATCCCCGTGCCTGGCTCACCCCTCATCCTTTGGGTCCAGCTCGGGCGTCACTCTGTGAAGCAGTCACTGACAGAACCTCAGCCTTGGTTAGAGGCCTTTGTTAATGTGGTAGTGATAATAACCACCTCACTGTATTAGACAGTAATTATCATTTTGTTAACATCTTTATTGAGATGTAGTTTACATGCCATAGGANTTCCCAGCACTGGTCCTTCCGCCTCAAGGGCCTTCTCCATCCCCGTGCCTGGCTCACCCCTCATCCTTTGGGTCCAGCTCAGGCGTCACTCTGTGAAGCAGTCACTGACAGAACCTCAGCCTTGGTTAGAGGCCTTTGTTAATGTGGTAGTGAGGTGGTAATAATCACCTCACTGTATTAGACAGTAATTATCATTTTGTTAACATCTTTATTGAGATGTAGTTTACATGCCATAGGATTCACCCCTTTAAAGTGTGCAGTCAGTGTTTCCAGTATAGGCACGGAGTCGTGTAGCTGTCACTGCAGTCCACGTTTAGAACGTTTTTATCACCCCAGAAGAAGTCTAACCAGGGCCAGTCACTCCCTGTTCTCCCTCCCTCAGTCCTTGGCAACCACTGATTTACTCTGTAGATTTGCCCCTTCTGGGTGTTTTATATAAATGGCATCACACTAAACTGTACGTGGTCTTTTGTGAGTGCCTTCTTTCACTTAGCTCAACGTTTTCAAGGTCCATCCATGTACATTGNGTTTCCAGTATAGGCACGGAGTCGTGTAGCTGTCACTGCAGTCCACGTTTAGAACGTTTTTATCACCCCAGAAGAAGTCTGACCAGTGCCAGTCACTCCCTGTTCTCCCTCCCTCAGTCCTTGGCAACCGCTGATTTACTCTGTAGATTTGCCCCTTCTGGGTGTTTTATATAAATGGCATCACACTAAACTGTACGTGGTCTTTTGTGCGTGCCTTCTTTCACTTAGCTTAACGTTTTCAAGGTCCATCCATGTACATTGGTCCACATAACATGGATCAGTGCTTCATTCCTGTTTACTACTGAATAATATTCCATCATATGCTGTATCACATTTTATTAACCCATTCATCTGTAAGTGAACGTTTGAATTCTTTTCATTTTTTTGACTGTTACAAATAACACTTAGAATATCTGAGTACAAGTTTTTGTGTGGACACATGTTTTCATTTCTTTTGGATGTGTACCTAGGAATGGAAATGCTAGGTCATCTGTTAACTCCATATTTAAGAGTTTAAGTAACTACCAGACTATTCTAAAACAGCTGCACCATCTTATATTCCCACCAGCAGTGTATGAGGGATCCAGTCTCTCTGTGTCCTCATTAACACTTTCTATCATCCATCTTTTTTATTTTAGCTCTTCTAATGGGTGTAAAGTGGTTTCTTATTGTAGTTTTGGTTTGTGTTTCCCCAAAGGCTAATGGTGTTGAGCATCTTATATGTGTTTAATGTCTATTTTTATATATTTGGAAAGTGTGAGACATATCTGTTTTAATCCTTTGCCCACTTATTAACTGGATTTTTTGTTCTTTATATTGAATTAAGAGTCTATATATATATACACACACACACTTATGTAT
Source organism: Raphicerus campestris (assembly GCA_006410735.1). NCBI lineage: Eukaryota > Metazoa > Chordata > Mammalia > Artiodactyla > Bovidae > Raphicerus > Raphicerus campestris. The sequence continues at coordinate 340,791 of SJYW01005594.1, forward strand.
ATATGTATTCTAGGTACAAATTTCTTATCAAATGTATCATTTAGAAATACTTTCTCTCATCTTCCCATATTTGCGGATTCATTTCTCCTCTGCCCCACTCTGTGGAGTCTTTTCACTTTCGTCATGTCTTCATCTGCAGCACACAGTCCTAAACTTTCAGTGTAGTCGAGTTTCTCTAATTTTCCTTTTGTTTCTTATGCTTTTGATGTCATAGCTGAGAAACCGCTGTCAAACCCAAGATCAACAATATTTACTCCTATGATCTATAGAGTTTTATAGTTTTAGCTCCCCAACTTAGGCCTGTGATCCACTTTGAGTTAATTTTTTGTGTATGGTATAGTAATTACCTTTCATGCATATTTCCCCCACTATACTCCCCCTGCGAGTGAGGACTGTTTCTTAGCCATCCATGGATCTCAGTGTGCAGACTAGGAGCTCTGCCAGTGTTACCCAACAGTGTGTACTTGGGCCCCTACAGAACTGAGTTTACTGAATTGTGTCTTCATATTCCATCAGCCTATGGAAAGGTCATCAGGCCTGTACCTCCTATGATGATTGTTACCTTATTTACTGCTAGTATGTAGTGGAAGGTAGCACTCATTCTTTCATTTGACAGATACTTATATTGGATGCTCCTTAAATGCCAGGTTCTGTGCCGATCTTCCAGGACTTTTATGTAGCACCCTCTTCGTGAGGCCAGGTAAGCATGGTGATCACCTCCATCACAGTAGTGACTCAGCAAATTCAAGATCAGCAAGGTTGCAGCAAGGGAAGTGTGAGTTGATCTGTCCCTAGGCTGCAGGAAATGTCACCAAACTGTTGAACCTCTTCTTCCTAAAAACAGGTGGCCTGCATATCTCAAGGCCGCTGAAGTCAAACCTGCTCCTGAGGCAGGACTTGAAATTCATGAGGGCCCTGGGCTGGTCAAAGGTACGTTCATGGTATTGAATCTGCTTGCCAGGAACATCCGAAACCCTGGTGTCCAAAGCTGACGAGGGCAAAATGTTCTTCTAAGTCCGTGCCCGTTTTGACACGAAGCCATTATTTCCCAGGGATTCTGTATAGCTTGGCTCCAGGGTACCCTGTCCTCTCTGAAGGAGGAGACCCTGAGTTTCTGTGGCTGAACCCTTGTCCTCAGTGACCTGGCCACATTCTAAGCCTAAGCAGGAAGGTCAGATTATAGGGATCCTGGTCAGAGGTGGGACATGAAAGGATCCCTAAAGCAGAAATGAAATTGAGATACCAGTAAGCAATCGTTGATACTAGTAGAATTTCAAACTGGAAAATATTAAAGTTTAAATTTCTTTTTTTAGTTTCTTGTAAATATTGCTCCATCCTGACTTGCACAGTAATTGTTGGAAATAGTAGTCCAGAGTTTGTTTATTCATAAATGACTGGCATTTACAGGCATGTGCACTACCTGTCTGCTAACATTGAAGAGATGACACTTTGAAACACTGGAATGAAACTTCTAGAGAATTCATAGGTTCAGAAGTTTCAAAGGCAGCCCTTATATAAGATAGCTGATGGAGAAGGCTGTGTCTCAGGTGGTGGTGTACCTAGCCATCCAGAGCCTCAAGATACAGCGTTTCATTTCTCTTTGTCACATGGCCTGAAATTCTGACAAATATCACAGCCCCACAGCCTTTATCACCAGGCAGAGATAACACATTTGTACTTTAAAAAGCAAACAGACTTAAGTATTGGACTTGCCAAATAAAACATGCGTGCCGACTCTATGTAGATTAGAGAATCATTTAAGCTAAAGAATGAAGTGTGAATACTTCCAGACGAGTTGAAGTGGGTTTTTTTAGCACTATGCTGCCTTCAGATGCGTTCCGGGTGAGAGACTGAAAAGGAAGGAGAGGAGAGATGTTGTGGAAATGTGCCTGGGCGCTGGGCAGGCCCTTGACTAGGGTGTGCTTAAGTCAGGGGTCCAGAGAAACTTGAGGGTGCAGAGTAAGGAAAGGCCCCCAGTGAGTGGAACCAAGTACCAGAAGGAAGGCGAGAGGCTGTGAAGATGGACATGAATCATTTCAAACCTGTCTCAGAGGCTAGCCTTTGCTTTCCTCTTTGTCTCTCCAGCATCGCACGTTCTGCTCCAGCACCCCCATGGAGATTTATTTCTTCCTCAATCAAATAGACTCATGGTCTGGGAATGTGCCCTCTTTAACACTGTAGACCTCATTTTGTTCAGCTTAAAAATGGAACTGAGAGCTTCTTGGAAGAGAAATGTTGGCTGTTTAACTGATGTTTCTAATATAACTTTCTATGGGGAAGTGCATTCCAAGTTACAGCCAGTGAACTGGTGAATGGACTTTGAAATTGTAGTATGTTAATAGGTGGGAGTTTCCCGTGTTGGGAAAGGTGTTTGGGGAGCAAAACACACCTGACTTGATGGTGTGCTAACCTGTGCTAGAAGAGCCTGTTGGCAGATGTGTAAATCAACAGCACTTAGAAATACGTTACTCCTTTCTCTGTGGTTGTGTTGAAAGGTGGTTATTTGTTATTTCAATTTAGTATTTTATTCCTTGGATTTATAGTTTTTGTCAGACACCTATAAACTTCTTCTCTGTTCCATCAAAATAATTGCAGGTTCAAGATTATTAAATTCCTAGAATATGTTTTACTGTTTACGCAAGTTTATTTTAAATTACTTACCTAGGTCGATTACTCTCCTGTATGTCTTCCGTAGTCTCCTGTTTTGTTAATAGAATTTTGTTTATTCATCCAGGGTAGAGATTTCTGTCGCCTTCCTCTTTACATCATATATCCACATGATAACGGTCTTGTTATTCCATCCTAGTCTTCTAAAGTGTCCTTTATTTCTTTTTATCATCCCTTTAGTTACCTCTGTCATCCTCATTGTCTCTCACCTGGACTAGTGCAGTGAGATTTTATCTTCTTCTAATACAGAGTATTTGACATTAAAGCTTATAATTCCTAATGGGCTGTGAAGTCAGTTTAATGATGGTGACTAAAATTGTTCTCAGTAATAGAATAAAAATACAGGAAAACATTTCAGAAAGCAAGGGCATTGTTTTCAGCTCCGTGTGTATACAGATGCATATATGTATGTACATAATGCTGGGGATCATGATTAAAATGTATTTGCTGTTGTGGGTCACAATAAGAAAGTATCAGAGAAAGTCAAGAAAACGAGAAAGCTGCTGTTCTTGTCTAACCCTTATGTACCCTCTTTCCCCTGATCCGCCTCTGTGTCTTTCAGTTATTTTTCTAAAATAAGAATCTCATCATCTCACAACCCTGCTGAAGAGCCTTCACTGGCTTCCTGTTGTCTGCAGGATGAGGTCCACACTCCTCAGCATTGCTCCTAAGGCCCCTGATCATTTTATCCCAAGGTGTCCCAGGCGCCTGAGGTCCTAACATCCACCTCGTACTATTCCGTACAGGCATGCCTTTCTCTTCTAACCTTCTGCCTCTCCATGCCCACTACTTGGAATCCATTCTCCATGTGATAGCCCCATCTCTGAAGACAGAGATCAAATTGTACTGATTTGGAGAATCCCTTCCTGAGTACCAGAGCGTCTGCCGTGTCTTTGCCCGTCCTCATTTGAGGGCTGAGGCTGTGTATTGTGTGACTTCATGCCCCAAGCTCAGCTGGGGTAGCGCGTACAGCTAGTTCCTGAGTGTGTGTTCCGAGGAACTGTAGTCATTGGTTAAGCTAGTTCACCACCGCAACACTAGTCTCTTGGGCTCTTTTTAAAAAGAAAAAGTAAATCTTCCCATTTATTTAGATACTTTCTAAAATGTTTTTAGATCTCAAAGACAGAACTAGATTGGTTCCTTGAAGATTTGAACAAGGAAATTAAAAAATGGGAACAGGAGAAAAAAGAAATCCAAGAAGGACTAAAGGCACTGAAGAAGAAAATGAAAAAGGTGTTGAATGCCAGCAAAATGTGAGTGACACTTGAAAGACAGTGACTTTCATTTATTTTTAATTTGGGTATATTTTGGGTTATTTTATCCTTTCTGGTATTCAGTTTCAGACTATCAAGTAAAGTGAAAATTTTAGACACTGTTCTCATTTCATTTTAAAGAACATCTGTTGGGAATTATCTTACCTNTTGGCCATGCTGTGCGGCATGTGGGATCTTACTTCCCTGATCGGGGATTGAACCTGGGCCCCCTGCATTGCAAGCCCAGAGCCCTAACCACCGGACCACCAGGGAAGGCCCCTCATTTATTTTTAATTTGGGTATATTTTGGGTTATTTTATCCTTTCTGGTATTCAGTTTCAGACTATCAAGTAAAGTGAAAATTTTAGACACTGTTCTCATTTCATTTTAAAGAACATCTGTTGGGAATTATCTTACCTAAAGCTTTTTCTAAACCTCTCATATTTATACATAAATAAAAGTAGGACTGCAAGTCCAAGAACTTACTTCCGGTCTGAATACCACCTCTTTCTCTGAACATTATCTTTGACCCCCTTTCTTTGTTATAAAATTAGGGAACTTGTCTAGATCTAAGGTTCTTTCCAGCACCAAGATTCTGTGGTGATCATTTTATTACTTCCACTCTGAATCTTTAAATTAGTAAAATTTGGTCCTGTAATACAGAGCATTCAGTAATATACATTCAGGCAGTTGTCATATGGGCTAGGTTTGTTTTAAGATTCTGTGCTATCCATTCCTAACCCCTGTTTCCCTAAATAATTGTATGACTCCTCAGCTTAATTGCTACCCACTGTTGAACAAAATACCTGAAGCTTGCTGGCTTAAATTAACTTAATTTTTATTTGACCCGGATCTTGCATTCTGGGCTATCTTGGCTGGGCCACCCTTCTGCTGGTCTTGTCAGTGGTTCCCCCTGTGGCTGTGTCTAGCTGGGAGTTGGCTGAAATATTTTGGCCTCTTTCTCCCTATGCAGTTTCAGGGCTTCTTTCTCTCCACATGACTTCTTCGTGTGACTTTTATCTCCAGCACAGTAGCCACACCTCCTTTGTGATGGCTAAGAGCTTCCAAGAGTGCACAGGTAGAAGCTGCCAGGCCCTCTGAAGCTTCAGGCCTGAAACCGTCAACATCACTTCTGCCACATTTTGTTGTTTTGGGCAAGTTGCAGGCCTGGTCCAGATTGAAGGGCTTTAATAAGGGGAGGCGTGGTTCCCTGGGGGCTCCACTGACCACACTCACTGTTCAGGGCGTTTATGTTTTGTCCAGTTGCTGTGCCCTGTGATCAGGTGAATTTCATTATGAGTACTGCTAACCTTACCCTTTGGACAGTTTTTAAGTAGTCATTTATAAAGCATGATAAAATGGAAAATACTGCATATGTCATGTAATTTTGATTTTACTCAGTTTCATTAGAAGAACACATTTATGGAAATCTAACAAGCTTTTTACCTCTTACTGTTTGAGCAAGTACAGTCTGAATTTTTAAGTTATTCAAAAATTCTGAAGGATTTATATTTTAATTTTTTCATATGTTCAGTTCAGACATACTGTCAAACTAGACAAAATAAATGAAACTGAGAATGTTGATAAAATTTTTTTCTGTGCTGTCATAAAAATCATTTCTGCTGAGGAATAATTTTTTATTGTCTTTTCACTTTATTAGTGTATTTCTTTGCCTTTTTCTGTTGTAGTTTAAAGATAGGCTATAGGCTTCTTTATGCTTTTTGTACTTTCCAAAAAAAGCTAAATTTTTATATTTAGATCTTAAAAGTTTTTGGATCTCTTAGAGANATTTATTTATTTATTGGCCATGCTGTGCGGCATGTGGGATCTTACTTCCCTGATCGGGGATTGAACCTGGGCCCCCTGCATTGCAAGCCCAGAGCCCTAACCACCGGACCACCAGGGAAGGCCCCTCATTTATTTTTAATTTGGGTATATTTTGGGTTATTTTATCCTTTCTGGTATTCAGTTTCAGACTATCAAGTAAAGTGAAAATTTTAGACACTGTTCTCATTTCATTTTAAAGAACATCTGTTGGGAATTATCTTACCTAAAGCTTTTTCTAAACCTCTCATATTTATACATAAATAAAAGTAGGACTGCAAGTCCAAGAACTTACTTCCGGTCTGAATACCACCTCTTTCTCTGAACATTATCTTTGACCCCCTTTCTTTGTTATAAAATTAGGGAACTTGTCTAGATCTAAGGTTCTTTCCAGCACCAAGATTCTGTGGTGATCATTTTATTACTTCCACTCTGAATCTTTAAATTAGTAAAATTTGGTCCTGTAATACAGAGCATTCAGTAATATACATTCAGGCAGTTGTCATATGGGCTAGGTTTGTTTTAAGATTCTGTGCTATCCATTCCTAACCCCTGTTTCCCTAAATAATTGTATGACTCCTCAGCTTAATTGCTACCTACTGTTGAACAAAATACCTGAAGCTTGCTGGCTTAAATTAACTTAATTTTTATTTGACCCGGATCTTGCATTCTGAGCTATCTTGGCTGGGCCACCCTTCTGCTGGTCTTGTCAGTGGTTCCCCCTGTGGCTGTGTCTAGCTGGGAGTTGGCTGAAATATTTTGGCCTCTTTCTCCCTATGCAGTTTCAGGGCTTCTTTCTCTCCACATGACTTCTTCGTGTGACTTTTATCTCCAGCACAGTAGCCACACCTCCTTTGTGATGGCTAAGAGCTTCCAAGAGTGCACAGGTAGAAGCTGCCAGGCCCTCTGAAGCTTCAGGCCTGAAACCGTCAACATCACTTCTGCCACATTTTGTTGTTTCGGGCAAGTTGCAGGCCTGGTCCAGATTGAAGGGCTTTAATAAGGGGAGGCGTGGTTCCCTGGGGGCTCCACTGACCACACTCACTGTTCAGGGCGTTTATGTTTTGTCCAGTTGCTGTGCCCTGTGATCAGGTGAATTTCATTATGAGTACTGCTAGCCTTACCCTTTGGACAGTTTTTAAGTAGTCATTTATAAAGCATGATAAAATGGAAAATACTGCATATGTCATGTAATTTTGATTTTACTCAGTTTCATTAGAAGAACACATTTATGGAAATCTAACAAGCTTTTTACCTCTTACTGTTTGAGCAAGTACAGTCTGAATTTTTAAGTTATTCAAAAATTCTGAAGGATTTATATTTTAATTTTTTCATATGTTCAGTTCAGACATACTGTCAAACTAGACAAAATAAATGAAACTGAGAATGTTGATAAAATTTTTTTCTGTGCTGTCATAAAAATCATTTCTGCTGAGGAATAATTTTTTATTGTCTTTTCACTTTATTAGTGTATTTCTTTGCCTTTTTCTGTTGTAGTTTAAAGATAGGCTATAGGCTTCTTTATGCTTTTTGTACTTTCCAAAAAAAGCTAAATTTTTATATTTAGATCTTAAAAGTTTTTGGATCTCTTAGAGAACAGCAAAGGTATATGAGGTTATTTTATTGATTTTTCTATGCTTTATATCACAGTCGGTATTAATTAAGAAATGAATGGTCATGAGGAGTTCATGGTTGGTGCAGTGATGCAAGTCAGAGATAATTGTTGAAGGAAAGCAGAAATTCCATGAAAAGCTACCCAGTGTTGAAAACTTAGAGGAACTGTTTTACAAAAAAACTGAAATGGCATTTAAATTGGTGGTTTGCGGAAACAGGTTTTTACCCAGTAGAGATGACTAAAAAGGTGTGAAGGAGAGCATGAAAGAGGCAGAACCCTCTTGATACAGGGCATTGCTTATTAAGAATCAAAGATTTACACGCTTTGTTTTGAAGAATTATCCTACTGTGTGCATGCATGTATGTGTGTGTGTAATTGGACTTCAGGTTCTGGCTTAAAAAATAGAAGGCTGTTTTTGTTTTGAGTGAGAACTGATGTTACAGTGGTGATGACCCAGCACCTTATTCCTCTGTCCTATGTTGAACCACCTGGATGGAGGTGCTCCTGACACAGGACTGAGATGGGGTCTGTGCTGCAGACACACAGCGCAGAGTGAAAAAAAGGCGATCTGCCCTCCAGGTGTAGAAGGGAAATTTTTCCAAAAGGAGAAGGACCCAAATTCTTTTGCCTATTTAAAAGATACTAGAAATGAAATGTAAAGAAATCAAGAAATGTTTGCATGGATATAGGATTTAATGTGTGAGATTATGCTTTTTAAAATCTTTGAAAATTGATTGAAATTTGGTGATTATGCTTTTGCAGGTATACGCAGGAAAACAATGGAAAGGAAAAGGCACTTGAATTACTTCTGGATCAGTCCCTTGAAATCAGGCAAATTAAGCTTAAATTTATTTTTATATCTTATTATATTATTAATATCAGAGGCATAGTCTGAATATAGTTAGACATCCAAATATATTTTTGCTTATATATTTCTTTTAAATAATTGTTCCTTTTTTTAAAAATTGTTTTATTATTTATATTAATAAATAAATTTATTCTTTTAAGTATTTTTATTTTATGATGTTTTTTACTTTTATTTCTCATTGTCAGTGTAAAAAGGCCTAAATTTAGCATTGTTCATTACTCTTCATTTCCTTTGAATTAACCTGAAACTAAAAATGTATTTTAAAAACTTACATTACTTGAAATAGCAGTCTCAACTATTGTAGTTCATTGCTCTACAATTAAAAAGTTATTAAAGAACGTTAATTATGAACCTAGAAAAAGTTTTCCTTTTAATCTTTACTACTGCAAATAATGTTTGTACATGCTAGAAGCCAGTATGTAAAGTTTAACAACATAATCAGATAAAACTGCACCTAACTTCATAAAACTCAGGAATCCATTTCACAGCATTGCCACCAGGTAACTTACTTTTAATTTCTCATCTTCCTTTGATCATTTGCAGAGAGCAAATAATGAGTCTTGTATTAAGTAGCCAAATGTTGAGCAAGAAGTTTCTCTGGAAGCTGTTCTGTTATCTGTTTGTGGCATGACTTTAGCGCTAACCTGACTTCACCCTTTGTGAGCTCATTGGTTATATTTTTTTCAGTTAGTTTTTTTTTCTTTAATATTTGCAGTAATACATTTACAAATGAGAAAATGAAAATAGAAGAGAGTATAAAGAAAGGGAAAGAGCATTATGAAGAGAGTCTTCAAAGGGCTGTGGATGCAGAGGTGAGTCCGGAGGACTCGGTGACTGACAGATTCGGCAGGGTGTCATTTGTTTACTCCACGTTTAATTACACATGAGCAGGACAACATTGCTGGAAGTGTGGAGCCTGAGGGGTATCCTTTCACCCATAATCCTGCCTCCCTGAAACAACCACTCTCTCCTTGCCTATAACTTTAAAATTTTTTACCTTTATGCTTATCTTATGATAGAGTGAACACCATGTTTTATGACTAGCTTTCCTTATTTAACACAATTCATTCATTTTCAGTGCTCTGTACTTTTAATGGCTTCATTATATTTAATCAAGTGATGTACCATAAAGTAGCCAACCAAAAAACCTATTTGCCAGTGCTGGAAAAGGAACTTGGAAATAATATACTTATTAAGAATATATACTCTCCTTCCTCCCCCTGGAAGAATATATACTAAAGTCAGTATACTATTTGAGAAAGTACTGAGACAAAAATAATTATCTCTGGCTATATTCTATTGAATTCCTGAAACATGGTTGCCTTTGTTTTTCTAATTTGCAAAGTAAATGTTATTTATTAGTACATGTGTCTGCGATTATTTTAGAAAGGTAAGGAAGAGCTTAACATGCAGTCTTTAAACATGGGTCTTTAAAAGGAATGTCAGCTATGCAGCTGCTTTTCTGAAGGAAGGAAGGGAAAAAAGAGTCCCAGTGTCTACTGCTTCGTGGGCCCTTTTCCTACATCTCTGTCCCCAAGTCACCCAGTGCCCATTTACCACCATTTAGCAAGCAGTTTTGCCTGGTGGGCCCTGTCAAGATTACTGACACCTGAATTAAAGCAAGGCCAGTCTACATTTTCTGCAGTGACTTTGACGCAAATGGCCAGTTGGCTTGTGTGGGGAGCCAGAGTCTAAGTTTTCAAAACTTACCCTTGCTGTTAGTAACTCACCCTGAGCTGTGCAGTAGCACCTTGCTGTGCGCCAGTCCTCTGTGTGATAGTTTCCACCTGCTGGTCCCAGACTCCACTCCACCCCCTCCTCCCCTCCCACTCGCCAACCACGCGTCTGCTTCCCAGGCCTTTAAATCCATAGGTGCAGCCTGGGCGCTGTTCTGCAGGGTCCTGGCTCTCTGCTTACCGTGGTCAGCACCTTAGATTATGCACACCAGGTGTATACTTTCAGGTAACCTAGCTCTGTGCTCCTGTATGGCTTCAGCAGTAAGCCTTGTGGAAAGTTTCATATCTAAGAAAGTATCACTCTAGGGATATAATTTTACTATCACTTTGTTACTCTGTTTTCAAATTCTAAAGGTTTTTTTTGTTTGTTTGTTTGTTTTTAATTAATTTTGGGCTGTGCTAAGTCTTCCCTTGCTGCATGTGGGCTTTCTCTAGTTGCCTCAAGCAGGGATATCTCTTGTTGGGAAGCATAGGCTTTGGAAGTTCAGGCTTCAGTAGTTGCAGCACACAGACTCAGCAGTTGCCGTGCACAGGCCCAGTTGCCCCAAGGCATGTGGAATCTTCACAAACCCAGTGGACCACCAGAGAAGTCCGAAAACTTTTAGTTCAGGTTCACTTGAGAGAAACGATAGCTAAATTCTGGTCACTCTTCTGATCATGTGTCATTTAAGGAGAAACTTGAAAATGGTTTAGAATGTTTGCTTTCGCAGCTTTAAAATAGTTTGTTTTAAAATGCTTATATTCTCTCATCTAATGGTAGGTATCTGTGCTTGAAAACTGGAAGGACATAGAAGTGTGTAAGTTACAGAGCATGGAGTCACAAGCTGAAGGGTTTCTCAAGAACTTGAAGCTAATGAGCAGGTACTGTGGTGTCACAGGCGTCTTTCCACAATTGTTACTGAGGAAATAAAGATTAGGGCTGATTTGATGAAAAATTATATTCAATTCAGTTGCCCAGTCATCTCTGACTCTTTGTGACCCCGTGAACTGCACCACACCAGGCCTCCCTGTCCATCACCAACTCCCAGAGTTTACTCAAACTCATGTCCATTGAGTCGGTGATGCCATCCAACCATCTCATCCTCTGTCATCCCCTTCTCCTCCTGCCTTCAATCTTTCCCAGCATCAGGGTCTTTACAAATGAGTCAGTTCTTCTCATTAGGTGGCCAAAGTATTGGCGTTTCAGCTTCAACATCAGGCCTTCCAATGAATATTCAGGACTGATTTCCTTTAGGGTGGACTGGTTGGATCTCCTTGCAGTCCACAGGACTTTATTTTTAACAGTTATTATAATTAACACATGTTCAATCATGGGAAAATCAAAACATCAACAAAATGATAAATTATCCTAATTCTCAATTGAGTTATAACTAGTTAATTTAGTTTTGTGGTAAATCCATTAAGGTTTGGGGGGAAAAAAAGAAAATTTATATATAGTTATCCACTAAGTAATATATGGTGGTGGTTTAGTCACTAAGTCATGTCTGACACTTTGTGACCCCATAGTCTGCGAACCTACCAGGCTTCTCTGTCCATGGGATTCTCCAGGCACGAATACTGGAGTGGGTTGCCATGCCTTCCTCCAGGAGATCTTTGCAACCCAGGAATCGAACCTAGGTCTCCTGCATTGCAGGCAGATTCTTTACTGACTGAGCTAAAAGGGAAGCCCAAACAGTATATAGGAAACTTATTTTCATATCAGTAATTACATTTTTCCAGCCTAATTTTAAAAGGTTGAATAGTAGTCCAGTGTACAACCATGTCATGATTTATTAAATAGCTATGTAGTGGGCGAGCTGGGTTGTTTGCACATTATGCTATTTAAAGCTGCACTGGGGCAGATATCCTTATAGCTAAATTTATTAGTCATTTCCATGCAATGAATAAATTCCTGGAATGAAGATCACGTTTTTGAAGCTTTTCAACAGTTNTCCTGCCTTCAATCTTTCCCAGCATCAGGGTCTTTACAAATGAGTCAGTTCTTCTCATTAGGTGGCCAAAGTATTGGAGTTTCAGCTTCAACATCAGGCCTTCCAATGAATATTCAGGACTGATTTCCTTTAGGGTGGACTGGTTGGATCTCCTTGCAGTCCACAGGACTTTATTTTTAACAGTTATTATAATTAACACATGTTCAATCATGGGAAAATCAAAACATCAACAAAATGATAAATTATCCTAATTCTCAATTGAGTTATAACTAGTTAATTTAGTTTTGTGGTAAATCCATTAAGGTTTGGGGGGAAAAAAAGAAAATTTATATATAGTTATCCACTAAGTAATATATGGTGGTGGTTTAGTCACTAAGTCATGTCTGACACTTTGTGACCCCATAGTCTGCGAACCTACCAGGCTTCTCTGTCCATGGGATTCTCCAGGCACGAATACTGGAGTGGGTTGCCATGCCTTCCTCCAGGAGATCTTTGCAACCCAGGAATCGAACCTAGGTCTCCTGCATTGCAGGCAGATTCTTTACTGACTGAGCTAAAAGGGAAGCCCAAACAGTATATAGGAAACTTATTTTCATATCAGTAATTACATTTTTCCAGCCTAATTTTAAAAGGTTGAATAGTAGTCCAGTGTACAACCATGTCATGATTTATTAAATAGCTATGTAGTGGGCGAGCTGGGTTGTTTGCACATTATGCTATTTAAAGCTGCACTGGGGCAGATATCCTTATAGCTAAATTTATTAGTCATTTCCATGCAATGAATAAATTCCTGGAATGAAGATCACGTTTTTGAAGCTTTTCAACAGTTGCCTTCCATAAGAATAGTTATTTAATAGTCCTACTGGTAAGAGTGTGGGAATGTCGCTTTCAAAGATATTTACATATGGTCATTTTTTCAACTTCCCTGGTGGCTCAGACTGTAAAACATCTGCCTACAGTACTGGAGACCCGGGTTCAATCCCTGGGTCAGGAAGATCTCCTGGAGAAGGAAATGGCAACCCACTCCAGTACTCTTGCCTGGAAAATCCCATGGACGGAGGAGCCTGGTAGGCTCCGGTCTGTGGGGTCACAGAGTTGGACACGACTAAGCGACTTCACTTTCTTTCACTTTTCTTTCATTTTTCAACCCTCCATAATCTTTACCTGTTTTTGTTTATTTTGCTTTCTTTTTGGAATAAGGTTTACCATGAGAAGCCAGAGAGTCTCCTTCAGTCTAGAATGTAGCACTTTTCTATATGGATTTTGCACATTACTTTTCATCTGATCTTTTTATCATATTCCACACACAGGTTTTAACTTTTTAATTCCTAGTGTTTTTTTATTTAAATTTCAAACCCTCATTGTTGAACCAGAGATTCTACAGGTCATGGAAAAACAGTTTTAATGTACAGTTCTTTTTTTTCTTCTTTTTTCAAGATTAAGTTTTTTTCACATCAGAAAACCTTTCTAATTAAAGGTAAACTGGTATGCTGATTCAGATTACAGGACTAATATATCTGAGGTTGAGATCGTGTGGTGTTCAGTAGCCAGCATGCAGCACGCCAAGGGCTCTGGATTGTGGTGCATCTGGGAAACAGATCTCAGGCCTCACTTTATCTAATAGCATTGCCTCCTTAGTAAGCCTCATGGCACAGAGGTGGTCTTTCTTAGGGGTCTCTGCTAACTCTGCTCATTCCACCAGAGGGCGGCACAAGAGGAAAGCCGTGAGAGCAGGGTTCTGGCTCTCCTTTAAGATGCCTGAGAGCAGACATGGCCACGGATGGGTGGGGGTGCTCTTCTCAATTGGAGAAGAAAGCTTGTGTGCCACTTTCAGTAAACCGGATTCATGAGGTGCTGAGAAGTTTAATGTAGCCTGTTAGATCCCACCCTTTGTTTTACAATGAAGTAGGGATGAAGGTTTTATTGAAATGTATCCAGGCTGCCAACTTTTGGTTTGTTTTTCAATGCTAAAAACAGCCTTTGATGTTAAATATGAAGATGTCAACTGAAGAATTGTCTAATATGTGCTCTCTGTCCACCAGTTTTGGACTTTGGGTTAGATCAGTCGACAATATTTCCTAACGTGGAGTGACTCTGTAAGATACACAGTTCTTTAAAAATCATCTTTTTTGCTCTGTGTGCCTGATCATGTTTCGCTCATCATCTTTAAAGGCTTATTTTCATTTGCACTTTAGTGCTTTCAGGTTTTAAAAGTCTTCCAGTGGCCCTCAGCAGTTTTATGTTTCTCTCCTCTCAGTGATTCGGCTGCGTGTTCTGACGTGGACTCAGACATACATTCATGGGACTTGTTTCTTTCTGATGTTAGAGAAGAAATTGAGAAAGCAAAGGTAAGTTATATGGTATTTTATCATTCTGTCAAAATCTGTCTGATGATTATAATTCTAAAAGTCATACTGAAACTTTCTTTTTTGGGCCGTTAAAGACTTTTTTTTTTGTAATTAGGAATTTTTCATGAAATATTGTTAACTATTTAAGCTCAGCCCTTGATTGATAAGATAGCAAAGTTATGTTTGATAAGGCTTAGAGCATTCTAGTTAATAATTAGAGTAATATTAGAGTTAATTAGTTAGAGTTAACAGTTCTAGTTATTTTGAACTTCTTTCCTTACAAGAAGTAACCTTGCATCCCAGTTATATTTCTTGGGAAATGGTTGAGCATTTGTTGTGTATGTATAGTAAGGGGGAAAATAGTATTAATGGACAGTTGTGGTTTTCCTTAGAATTTGTTAGAAAAACTTAACATTTTCCTTTCTACCTACAGTCTCAGTTTGAAGAACAAATTCAGGCAGTTAAAAATGGTTCTCGGCTCAGTGAACTTCCTGAAGTGCAGATTTCTGAGCTTTCGTTTCCTACCTGTAACACAGTGAGTCTGTTACATCTCTTTTTTTCTTTTTTGAGGAAACAGAACCGAAAAGGAGTGAGGCACAGTTTCTTTCCTAGCTGGCCACAGGTAGTTTGTTGTTACTGGTTTGGGAGTGGATGTGAGCTGGGTGAATAATTACCTTACTATCTGCATCAGGAGCTAGGTGAAGCCCTCATCAGAGTGGCCCTCGTTTGCCCCTCACCCCATGACCCTTCCGTCTATGCGTTCAGCCTCAACTAANTTACTTTTCATCTGATCTTTTTATCATATTCCACACACAGGTTTTAACTTTTTAATTCCTAGTGTTTTTTTATTTAAATTTCAAACCCTCATTGTTGAACCAGAGATTCTACAGGTCATGGAAAAACAGTTTTAATGTACAGTTCTTTTTTTTCTAATTTTTTCAAGATTAAGTTTTTTTCACATCAGAAAACCTTTCTAATTAAAGATAAACTGGTATGCTGATTCAGATTACAGGACTAATATATCTGAGGTTGAGATCGTGTGGTGTTCAGTAGCCAGCATGCAGCACGCCAAGGGCTCTGGATTGTGGTGCATCTGGGAAACAGATCTCAGGCCTCACTTTATCTAATAGCATTGCCTCCTTAGTAAGCCTCATGGCACAGAGGTGGTCTTTCTTAGGGGTCTCTGCTAACTCTGCTCATTCCACCAGAGGGCGGCACAAGAGGAAAGCCGTGAGAGCAGGGTTCTGGCTCTCCTTTAAGATGCCTGAGAGCAGACATGGCCACGGATGGGTGGGGGTGCTCTTCTCAATTGGAGAAGAAAGCTTGTGTGCCACTTTCAGTAAACCGGATTCATGAGGTGCTGAGAAGTTTAATGTAGCCTGTTAGATCCCACCCTTTGTTTTACAATGAAGTAGGGATGAAGGTTTTATTGGAATGTATCCAGGCTGCCAACTTTTGGTTTGTTTTTCAATGCTAAAAATAGCCTTTGATGTTAAATATGAAGATGTCAACTGAAGAATTGTCTAATATGTGCTCTCTGTCCACCAGTTTTGGACTTTGGGTTAGATCAGTCGACAATATTTCCTAACGTGGAGTGACTCTGTAAGATACACAGTTCTTTAAAAATCATCTTTTTTGCTCTGTGTGCCTGATCATGTTTCGCTCATTATCTTTAAAGGCTTATTTTCATTTGTACTTTAGTGCTTTCAGGTTTTAAAAGTCTTCCAGTGGCCCTCAGCAGTTTTATGTTTCTCTCCTCTCAGTGATTCGGCTGCGTGTTCTGACGTGGACTCAGACATACATTCATGGGAATTGTTTCTTTCTGATGTTAGAGAAGAAATTGAGAAAGCAAAGGTAAGTTATATGGTATTTTATCATTCTGTCAAAATCTGTCTGATGATTATAATTCTAAAAGTCATACTGAAACTTTCTTTTTTGGGCCGTTAAAGACTTTTTTTGTTGTAATTAGGAATTTTTCATGAAATATTGTTAACTATTTAAGCTCAGCCCTTGATTGATAAGATAGCAAAGTTATGTTTGATAAGGCTTAGAGCATTCTAGTTAATAATTAGAGTAATATTAGAGTTAATTAGTTAGAGTTAACAGTTCTAGTTATTTTGAACTTCTTTCCTTACAAGAAGTAACCTTGCATCCCAGTTATATTTCTTGGGAAATGGTTGAGCATTTGTTGTGTATGTATAGTAAGGGGGAAAATAGTATTAATGGACAGTTGTGGTTTTCCTTAGAATTTGTTAGAAAAACTTAACATTTTCCTTTCTACCTACAGTCTCAGTTTGAAGAACAAATTCAGGCAGTTAAAAATGGTTCTCGGCTCAGTGAACTTCCTGAAGTGCAGATTTCTGAGCTTTCGTTTCCTACCTGTAACACAGTGAGTCTGTTACATCTCTTTTTTTCTTTTTTGAGGAAACAGAACCGAAAAGGAGTGAGGCACAGTTTCTTTCCTAGCTGCCCACAGGTAGTTTGTTGTTACTGGTTTGGGAGTGGATGTGAGCTGGGTGAATAATTACCTTACTATCTGCATCAGGAGCTAGGTGAAGCCCTCATCAGAGTGGCCCTCGTTTGCCCCTCACCCCATGACCCTTCCGTCTATGCGTTCAGCCTCAACTAAGGCAGTAGGCTCTGGAGCTGCAGTCAGAAGCTGATCTTGAAAGTGTTTTTCTTCTCAATACTGTGCACTCTTAATATTCAAATTTACTGTGGATTCATCTGCAAAAGTAGAAATAAAAAAAAGATTTAAAACGTTAGAAAGGTTAGCCATCTTGAACTGAGTAATATATTCTATTGAGCACCAGTGTTTTCAAGTTCTTAACAACACATACAGACGGGGAAAAGCATGAGATCTCAGTCGAATTTTACTGTTAATTTTTAATTCTAGTTTATGTGATTTTATAAATGACTTAAAAGAATTTTAAAATTGACAACCTTGGGAACTCTCAGGGTGCCACGGGCTTGAGTAATAAGAGCCCCTAAAAACAGTTTACTTCGTGTGTCAGTCTCTGCTCTTCATTCATCGGGTATTTAGTGGTGATCAGATGCGGATTAGGTGCGGTCTGTGCCCTCAGAATGCACATGGGTTTAGGAGTGACTTCAAGCCCATAATTATAAGCAAAGTGTACCAAGAACATAGAATGCCATGGCAGCAGAAATCAGGGGGAACTAACTTAACCCTGAGGCCTAGGCCTCGGCAGAACCTCCCTTGCTGGAGGTCTCAGTAAGCCAGAGATCTGGAATAGGAGTTCACCAGGCAGAAGGAGAGAGAGAGAAAGAGAGAGTGTGTTTGTGTGAGAGACAGAGGAGGGCTGTGTGGTGTGATGTTTCAGGGTCAAAACGTTCAGATGGAGGAAATAGCATATTTGGAGGCTAGAAAAAGAACACCTTTCACAGCTGAAAGAACCTCCTTTCACAGCTGTGAAAGAAGTTCACTAGGACAAAGGGGACTGTAGGGAAAAGATTGTGATACTGTACCCACGGGCCAGAACAAAGGGAGCCTTATTCCATAAGGTGTGCTCCGCAGTGTGGACTTCCCCTCAGTTCACTGAGCAGCCAGGGTAGGTTTCCAGTTAGGAAATGATGTCAGCCTGGCTGCAGTGCGGAGACCCGGTGGGAGAGGGGCCCGGGCGAGGGATGTGCAGCGGATTGGGTGCAGCTCGCTGTCCCCGCTGGGCCTGGTGAGAGAGGCAGTGGGGCTGGAGGGAGAGGCAGCGGGGTTGGAGGGAGAGCTGTTTCCGGTAGTCAGGTGGTCAGCTGAAAGAGGCGCTGCCTGTGCGGTCAGGGCTCAGCGTAAGTGTGTTGGGGAGTGGATGCCAAATCTGGTCTATGTCAGGTGGCACCAGAGAAAGAGCAGGTGAGGGAGCCTGCCTGGAGGCTGCATTTGTAGACACAGAGTTTGAGTGCCCTTGGAATCACCCAAGGGGAGCTGCCCGTTAGGAGGTTTGTTTCTCAGGAAGGTATTCTAGACTGGAATCGTTTAAAAAGGGGGAATTATTCATAACTAGCATGCAGTCGCGGAGGCGAGAGAGGGGGTAGCCTGGGGTGCAGACTGGGGCTCTGACAACATGAGGGGCCTCAGCCCTTTGGCATGGACTGCAGAGCTTCAGGGAGAGCCCAGCAGGGCCTGCCAATGTGGAGCCCTGAGCAACTTGTTTTGAGAGAGACGGTTCCCAGTGACTTCTAAGGACAATAACATTTAATTTGTTGTAGTTCAAGTTCTGTGCACTTGAGCAAGCAGGATTCATTATAGTTGTGCTTAATCATTAGTCTTTGTTCATGGATCTAACTCTTTGTGATCAGCTTCTGTGGTGTATTCCCCCCAGATTCATCCTAAATTACTTCCTGAGTCTTCAGGCCAGGATGATCAAGGTCCCTCCACTTCTACAAGTCATGGGACTGGAGACCAGACAGCAGCTCTCGAGGAGTCAAGTCTGGGCTCTGCCGCTGACAGCCCAGTGGAGTCATCCCCCTGCAGCCAGAAAGCCCCCCAGCTGCCAGAGCGTGAGGGTGCTGGCCAGGCACTTGGGCCAGAACCAGGCCCGGTGGCTGATCAGAAGTTACCTGCTACTCCAGAGCGTGCCACCCGTCCAAGCCAGTCTCCAAAGAAGCCGTTCAATAGCATTATTGAGCATCTGTCGGTGGTGTTCCCGTGTTACAGCAGGTGCGAATCTAAAACGTCAGCAGCACTGGTAAATGCTTTGTTGAACTGTTGTTTCCTGATCAGATAACAGTTTGGCCAATTAGGTGCTGAAGTGGAAAGGACTGTGCAATTATTTAACTCAGAAGGACAAACACTGCATTTGTCTTCCTTTTGTAAACATAAAAGTGAGCATTTTCAAACAGATTAATCCACACTCATCAGAACCCATGGAAATTTGCTAAGATTTGGATTAACGCAGTAACATGCTCCAGCACTAATTATGGAATCAGTAAATGAACTTTAAAACATTAGTTTTGTATCATTTCAGGGGGGAAAATATCTCACCTATATCAAAGAAGGCAGCAGCAACTTATGCTTTGTTGAACAGCCCCTCTGATTTGTTAGAGGTGTGAGGTGAAGAAACTGGATACAGTTTCCCAATGAGTAAGGTGTGTGAGCGTGTTGTAGAGGGAGAGGTAGGGAGAGCTGATTTACAGTGTCTGTTCGTGTCTGCTGTAAACAAGTGGATCAGTTGAACACACACATATGTCCACTCTTGCAGATTCTTTTCCAAGTGGGTCATTTCAAAGTATTGAGTATAGCTCCCTGTGCTATGTAGCAGGTCCTTATTAGTTATCTGCTTTATGTATGAGGTGAGGTGAGTTGAAGTCGCTCAGTCGTGTCCAACTCTTTGCGACCCCGTGGACTGTAACCTACTAGGCTTCTCTGTCCATGGGATTCTCCAGGCAAGAATACTGGAGTGGATTGCCATTTCCTTCTCCAGGGGATCTTCCCGACCCAGAGATTGAACCCAGATCTCTCCTGCATTGGAGGCAGACGCTTTAACCTCTGACCCACCAGGGAAGCCCCAATGTATATGTCAATCCTAATGTCCCAATTTATCCAGCCCCCCTTTCCCCCCAGGTAACCATAAGTTTCACCTCTGTGACTCTTTCTGTTTTGTAAGTTCATTTGTACCGTTTTTTTAGTTTCTGCATATAAGCAATGTCCTACGATGTTTGTCTTTCTCTGACTGACGTCACTCAGTAGGACAGCCTTGAGGTCCATCTGTGTTGCTGCAGATGAGGAGAGCTGCTTTTAACTAAGGCAGCCAGAGTCATCAGTTGGGCACTTCCAGAGTGCTCCTGCATCGACCTCTGACCTCACTCTCCAGATGGATACGAGGGGGCAGAGGGCCTCCTTGTCTCAGGCCAGAGGGAAGGTGAAGTGGAGGAATGTCTCAGGGATACAGCGCAGAAGAGAGGAATCCCACATCCAGGAATGATCCTCCGCACCTCCCGTGTTACTTCTGTCTTTGACGCGTGTCAGAGTCTCTGGGATGAACTTCTGAAACACTGTAGTTAATTATGATTGGCCAGAATTAATGTTTTGCGTTTGTCAGTGGAGCCCTGGCCCCTTGGAAGTAAGTGTATCTTGTCTGCACGTGGGCATATTTAGCATAAGTTTGAGAAGCATTGTAAGTTCTCTCAATAGCAATTACCATGCAAGTTAGTAAAAATAGTCAAGTTGTAATTACCAGAAGTACCTTATAAAATTTTTTGCAGTCCTGTCTAAATTTTCCAGAATGAACATATGTTGCTTATATTAACTTGCTTTTCTGCAAGTTAAAGCATATAAGGTATTAGTGCTGTAGATACCAAGTTCCTGTTGATTAATGATATAATCACATCTGCTACCTGTGAAAAATGCAGGAAAACTGAAAACTTTGTCAGTTAGATTTTTATTTTATTTATTTTTTGTCAGATTTTTAAAGGGAGGAAGTAAAAAAGTAGCTTTTTCTTAGAGATTTTATTGATTTCAAGTCAGATCCAGTGGTGTCTGATCATTCAGTGATTTTACTTAAAGCTACAGTATGTCCAGGCTCTTAAGAAGTCAGGTTTCTAAGTAGGGAAGGAGATCTGAAATGGATCTGTCAGGTACACTATTATTTTGAAAATATATTAAAACAAATATTTTAGGAATAATGTTGAAATATTCACAATGCTTTTTTTTGGAAGAGAGATTTTGCTGCTTTTACTACAGTTACTGTTGTTTACAAATGAATTATTTGTGTATTTGATTTCATTTCTTTTCAGCTGCTGGGTTGATACGGGGCATAGTATTTCTTCACAGTAGGAAACTTTGACTTTGTCTTGACTTCCCCGCTTTCCCTTTTAGCACAGAGCTTGCTGGTTTTATTAAAAAAGTTAGAAACAAAAGCCAGACCTCTCTGTCTGGATTGAGTATTGATGAAATGGTGCAGAGAGTGACACAGCACATCCTCGATGAAGAGAGAAAGAAGAAGGTCAGTGTTACATTTAAGTTCATTATATACTCCACTCTCTTCCTGTTTATTTATAAAATGTGAGAATTGTGGGGGGAAATGCTTCCAACAAAAGATGGGAGCAATGTAGTAGACAATGCTCACGTTTTTGGGTAACTGAACTTGCTTCCCTACTGTACTTTCTGGCCACAGCCAAATCCAGGAAAGGACTGCAGGCCGTCTGAACCCAGCTCTGCTGTTCCTGCGCCCAGGGCTGCCCAGGACCCACCCTCCATGCCTGTCAGAGCATCACCCGAAACCAGGAGGCCGAAGACCGAGGACATCCCTGTGAGTGCTGTGTGCGTGACCGTGGGATTCCCTCTTTTCTGTGAATAGCAGGAAGAAAGCAGCTGTTAGTCCATGATGTAGCCTCATTTTTTTCATTTCTCGATGGACTTTCTTTGAGCTTCCGTTAGAAGCCACATTTAGGTGACTTGAGTGTTCGGTTACAGGAGCTGGTGACTAGCGAGGTTCTCCCCACCGTTGTGGGGACTTCAGGGCCCTTGCATGTGGGGACAAGAGGCGCAGTGGCCACACCATGGACACGGGGCCTATAGATGGTCAGATCTGTTCGTCACATCAAGTGTGAATAGTTGGCAGAATTTATTTTTGGCCACTTTTCTTCTATGTGACCATAGGCTTTGGAATCACACAAACTTGGTTTCAGAAACACTGATAACACTGTGAGCTTGGATCATACCTGCTTGTTGGGGTTGTTGTCTGGTTGAAGTGCTATGGTGGGGTTACTGCTTCCCTCCCCTCCCCTTCATGTGCCTGGGGACGGAGGTTGGGGGCATGCTGGAATGGGCTGAGGTTGCTTTTATTTGATACACTGATTTAAATTGTTTATTGTCCTTTTAGACAATGAGAATGTTAGTTACATAGAACTTTCTATAAAATACTATTGTATCTATGATCTCAGTTGATAAGGTATAACTGTCTTAATGAATGAGGAAACCAAGGCACTGATGACTCATGCTTCTGGCCGGCGTTCCTTCCTTTGATTTGCATGTGCGGCGTGTAATCCCCTGTCCTCACCCACACGGACCTCACACGCTGGGGACTGTGCGGTAGGCACTGAATATGTGGGTGGTAGGGAGGTGGTCCCCTGGGTGGCTCCCAGCCGTGGGCTCCAGGGGGAATTCTGGCGTAGATCACATCTTCCCCTTCTGTCCAGCTTCAGGTGAAAGGAAAATGAGAAGAGCTGCAGCCTGAGTGGGGTCGGCGGTCAGGACTGCATGGGGAGCGCTGGTTCGCTGACCTGACCTAGGCCGGGCCTCCTCCTGTGAACTTGTTTTTGTCCCTCCCATACGTTTTCGCTTTCCACCAGCCTTCGGAGATTTTCCTCGTCACATACACTTGGGTGCCAGGGGTCCCCCCAACAAGTTGAGAAAGCTCATACCGTGCAGAGCATTCCTGCCAGGCCTGGCTGGAATCCACTCCCTCTCAGGGGTGTTCCAGCTGGTTATGTGCTCTGTCGTCCAACAACCAGACCGGCTTCTCAGCATTCTCACTGATGTGTGTGAGTGTGCGAGTGCGCACGTGCGCACATGCACACTTATTGGCCACCCCAAGTTAGACCATAATCACCTTTCGAGGTGAGATTACTTTCTGCTTCACAGTTCATGGTAATAAAGACGTGAAAGCTGACTTATAAGAAAAATATGTTGAAACCAGGACTTAATTTGCTAATCATAGGTTTTTTTAATTTTTTTTTTAAGTAACGATGTTTTGTATTTTTAACCACAAAACCACAGAAGTAATGTGGTTCTTAATAGAAGGTCCAAATAAAAAGAACATATAAAAAACCCCAAAACCCACCCTGTAAGGGTAGCCAGTATTATCATACTGATGCTTTTTTCTGAACTCTTTATCTGTGTGTATATGTGAATTTAGTCAAAACCATATACATATATTTGTGTTCTTTTTGCTTTTTCACTTAGAAATACATTGTGCTGAATTTATCATGTTGGGAAGAAATAACTTTTTTTTTTTTTTTTTTCTAAATTTTGTGCTGTGCTATGCTTAGTCACTCAGTTGTGCCCGACTCCCTGCAACCCCATGGACTGTAGCTCCCCAGGCCCCAAGGCCACCTTGCAGAGGCCTTGACCTGCCATTTCCCCCAGCGCTGTTGCCTCCAATTCTCCCAGACCCTTCCCTGGGGACCACAGAGGGGAGGGGAGGTAAGGGGAGCGAGATCACGTCTGTCCCATCGCTGCCTGGTGCCTGGTGGTGGCTGCAGTGCCCTGAGAGGGACAGAAAAACCTGTTCAGCAGTTCATGGATTCACAGCCTTCAGGAGCTGCCCCAACCCTACTCCCTGGCCATCACCCACTGCCAGGGCTGCATTCACTCACTTTCTGACAGTTCCCAGAGCCTCCCTTTGGGGCCAGGTTCCTCACTGGCTGCTAAGAACACACGGAAGCAAAGCCATCTCCTGCCTTCAGGGTGCTCAGAGTTAAGAGGGGGTAGTGAGAGGAGAAGGCCGCGGCGTGGGCTGAGTGCTAGGGGCTGCAGGGAGGCCGTGGTGCCCGGAGTCCTAGGGTGGCACCAGCTCCGCTTCCAGATGCGAATGCTATCTCTGTCCCCAGACTGAGTGGTGGGGCCGAGAGCCCTCNTCACTGGCTGCTAAGAACACACGGAAGCAAAGCCATCTCCTGCCTTCAGGGTGCTCAGAGTTAAGAGGGGGTAGTGAGAGAAGGCCGCGGCGTGGGCTGAGTGCTAGGGGCTGCAGGGAGGCCGTGGTGCCCGGAGTCCTAGGGTGGCACCGGCTCCGCTTCCAGATGCGAATGCTATCTCTGTCCCCAGACTGAGTGGTGGGGCCGAGAGCCCCCCCACTCACTCGTGCCCCCTGACAGGGATGTTGCTGAATGAGCCATCAGTTTGTTTTGATTTGATTTATGCAAGTAATCCCGGAGAAGGCAGTGGCACCCCAGTCTAGTGCTCTTGCCTGGCAAAGCCCATGGACGGAGGAACCTCGTGGGCCTCAGTGCATGTGGTCGCGAAGAATCGGACACAACTGAGTGACTTCGCTTTCACTTTTCATTTTCATGCATTGGAGAAGGAAATGGCAACCCACTCCGGTGTTCTTGCCTTGAGAATCCCAGGGACGGGGGAGCCTGGTGGGCTGCCGTCTATGGGGTCACACAGTCAGACACGACTGAAGTGACTTAGCAGTAGCAGCAGATGCAAATAATCCACATTCATAGAAACTTCAGAAAAATAGCAAAGAAAAAGTTAAAACTCTCAACCCAAAGTAGCCAGTCACCATCATTAACATTTTACATCTTTCCAGATTCTTTTCTAGGCATCTCTATATACAGACATTCTCTCTCTGTTTAAAAACTTAAATTATATAATCATATGATTCCAACTGTTTTGTTAGCCTACTATTATTCAGAGAGCTTTTGGGACCAGCTTTCTATACCTGGTGGCTCAGATGGTAAAGTTTCTGCCTACAGTGCGGGAGACTCAGGTTCGAGCCCTGGGTCGGGAAGATCCCCTGGAGGAAGGCATGACAACCCACTCCAGTATTCTTGCCTGGAAAATCCCATGGACGGAGGCCAGTTCATGGGGTCGCAAAGAGTCAGACACGACTGAGCGACTTCACTTTCACTTTCACCTTCTGTACCAAGGATTATGGAATTCAATTCCATAATTTTAATCAGCCTCACGATAATCCATAGTGTGGAGGTGTCATAATTTGTTACTGTCTCCAGCTATTAGATAATTAGATGAATAGTTAATTTGTAATATGCAGCTAGTACCATACTTTAGGTATGGAATGGGATAAATAGGTATTTGTAGTATTTTAACTGTGAGTGAGTTAACTGTATAAATCATGATTTTTATCTGAGAAAATGAAAACTTTGTTTTTTCCTAAGAAATGTTATTCAAAAATAAGTTGTTCCCTCAGTCTGCTTAACTGTAATTGAGAATAATTTGCACCCTGTGCTACAAAAGTTTTGGAAAGCCAATTGTGGGAAGAGTCCTTTATCACTGGGATACATTTGTTTCCGCAGGCGTCCTGTGCCAATTCCTGTGAAATGTGCCGAGAAGCATTCAAGTCCAAACACACGCGTGAGCTGCAGTGCGGGCACAGGCTTCACAAAGGGGTGAGTGTTCTCTGTGTCACTTTTCACACCACGCATCTTGACTGTGGAGTGTTTAGAAAAGAGAAAGGGACTTTTTCCCCTAGGCTTCAGTCCTTGCATCTTCCAAGCAGATTCCAAGCATGCTGTGTGCGTGGCCGTCGTCCCCCACCCTGAGACTGTGCTGTGGGGAGGGGGTGGACTCCGGGCCTCTGGTGCGCTCTGCATGGTTCTCTCCGTGTCGGGTGGGGAGAGCACTTGGCTCTCTCAGTCCTCTCCGTGTCGGGTGATCTCCTTACAAGCTCTTACACGCACTGCCAAACAGGTAGACGGTGAAATAGCTCGTCAGTTTAGTGCAGTGTGTGAAGTAAGTTTATTGCTTTAGAGAAAAAAAAGGAAACCTGACGGGCTCCACTGTGCCTTGGGAATTTTGGCTTGGGCCCCTCCGGGATGGATGGTAGCTGTTCTGGGGTTTTGGGTGCTGTGAGCACTCGTCCTGCACCCCAGCTGCTGGAGTAGAGCCCGTCCCATCTCTGCTCTGTGAGTGTATGAATCCCTGAGAGAAGGGGCGTGCACTCTGTGTGTGTGTGCACGTGCATGTGCGTACGTGCACTCAGTTGTGTCTTGACTCCTTGTGACCCCGTAGACTGTGGCCCACCAGGCTCCTCTGTCCATGGAATTCTCCAGGCAAGAATACTGGAGGGATTGCCATGCCCTGCTCCAGGGGATCTTCTTGACCCAGGGATCAAACCCGCGTCTCTTGAGTCTCCTGCATTAGCTTGTGCCGCCAGAGTCCAGGCTGACCGCAGTCTCTCATGTGCCTGTCTCCTTCCTGGGCGGGGTCCTGCCTGGGCTCTGAGCTTACCGTACTTAGCTCTGTAGCGGCAGCAGGCCAGCCCGTGTGTGTGCAGACTGGGGAGGGACGAGGAACAAGACCAGGCAGACGAGGAGTCCAGGGGCCCGGAAAGTGCCGGCCTCCCACAGTCAGGGCAGCTGAAGCACAGACTGGACTGGAGCGGAGCAGGAAGGGGGGGCACAGTCAGGCTCTGAGGCTGCATAGTCACCTCCTGAGGTGCGATTCCTTGTTCCTGGGGCTTGGTCCAGACTCCTGCCCTGAGCAAGCTCTGGTGTCCCTGGGTGTTGAGTGGCTCAAGGTCCCCCTGGACGTCACGGGTGATAGCTTACAGTGAACAGGGTCACATTCATAGCCTCTGAAGGAGAGAATTTGGTTTCCAGGCCAGAGATGAGGTTTGATCACTCAGAGGTTTTGTGTAGCAGAGTTTTATTACAGTGCAAAAGGGACACAGAAAGCTTCTGACATAGACCTCAGAAGCGGGTAGAGTGCCCTACCCGTCTGTCTTAGCAAGGCCTTATATACCTTTTCAGTTGGTTGCTAACAATAAAGAGGTCTTAACAGACCCACTCCCACAACATAACTCTTAAGAAAACAAGTTTAGTCAGAGGTTCTTGTTAAGAAAGAGAAACATGTCTTCAAACGAGATACAGTGTTGTTACATAATCATTAGTACAGAGCTTAAGGAAAAACAAAGGACTTCCCTGATAGCTCAGTTGGTCAAGAATCCGCCTGCAATGCAGGAGACTGTAGTATGATTCCTGGGTCGGGAAGATCCCCTGGAGAAGGGACAGGCTACCCACTCCAGTATTCCTGGGCTTCCCTGGTGGCTCAGCTAGTGAAGAATCCTCCTGCAGTGCAGGAGACCTGGGTTCGATCCCTGGATTGGGAAGAGACGGGAAAGGCTCCTGCTCCAGTAGTCTGGCCTGGAGAATTCTATGGACTGTATAGACCATGGGGTCACAAAGAGTTGGACACAACAGCAACTTTCACTCTCACTTTTAAGGAAAAACATACCCTGAGCAAGATGACTTGTTTTGTTGTGTAATCATTAGCTCTGGGCTTAAAAAACGTCTTATAAGATGAAGGAATGTAAATAAAAACTCTCCCTTTCTCCTCCTTGAGGGCCCCAGACTCCAACCTACCTAAGAGAGTCACTCTCTCACGGTGAAGTCGCCATGTCTGCCGAGGCGAGTGGTGCAGGAGAGCTGAGGTCCCCAGGCTCCTAAAGGCCCAGCTGATTGTCTTCTCTCATTTCAGTGCTTCAAGCAGTGGCTGAAGAGCCAGCGCACCTGCCCAGCCTGCCTAGGTCACGACCTCCTGTCAGAGGAGTAGTAGCCACCCTGCTGGAGGAGGCCCGCCTGCTGTTCTCGGCAGCTACAGCTCGCGCTGGAGAGACGCTGCTTGTTGAGTTGGAAGACTAGCAGTGTACTCCCTTTGGTATCAAAAGCAGACACACACCTGAAGCTTCTTTGCACTCTGTCGCAGTGCTAATAAATGGAACTCTGTAATACAGCTGAGAGTAAGTAATTTCCCAACTCTGACTAGATATACAGTAACTGCCAAGTGGTGGCTGATAAGATCACGTGTAACCCCTTCCTTCTGTAGTCGGGGCTGCTGCAGAGGCGCGCTCTTTGATGGAAGGAAAAGACAGTGAGGGCCTCAAAGCGGGACTCGATTATCAGCATCCTTGGCCTGCTAAAGTGCCCCATGGGAGAAGGTTTTTGAGATTGGTATTCCTGAACTTACGCCTACATTTTTCCTCAAAGATTCTGCGTTTTAAAAAATGAGCTTAAGCAGACCACCCTTTAATAGGTTGTAATGTTAATATTGGCTGATTTCAGACCAGAAGATTCAAGTTCTCCTATTCATGTGATTTTTAATTTCATTATTTTTTCTTCCCAGTAGATTTGTAAGTACTTGTTTTCCATCTTTCAAAGACACAATGATTTTTGAAAATCAGTTATAAAACCCTTACTAACATCAGCCAAGACTTCTTAACCCCTGAAGTCGAGGCTCCCTCATCATCATCCCACCCCTGGGTCTGGAGTGGACTGTTTTTGAATACCTTACTGTTCTCGTTAGTGACCTTTGTCCCCCTCTCTGAGTTCGACAACAAGCTTTTGGGTATCTCTGTCTGGCACACAGCAGCAGCTGAGGGAAACAGTCACCATCATTCCCTTTCCTTACCCCACCACCAAAAAGAGACACTTGTATAATTAGACAGTCCTGAGATGTTGTTACAGTCGTTCGTGTTTGACATTTGTGTAGAGTAATGCATGCACGCGTGTACTATAGCCTGAGAACAAAACCGCAGCTGCATTAGACAAACTGCTTATCTTCAGTGACTTACAGACAGTAGTAGATGTAGAACCATGAATTCGGGCACATTCCATCTCTCTCAAACCAGAAGGATCAAAAAGTGTTTTCCCACGCATTCTCCATTTCCCTCAGAAGCTCCGAGTCCCAGGTTCACGCGCGGACGCAGTCGCCTCCATCTGCTTTGCTTCTCCCTCGGTTCTGACGTCTTAGTGATTTAGTGCATAGATGCTCATTCCATATTTTGAAGCAGGTCCCTAAATCATTGTCTGCATGTTCAGAATAACTGAGGACTTGCTGATACGAAGGTACACAGTGACCCGTGTGTAGCAGCGGGCGCAACGGGAAAGGAGAACAGCTGAAGAGTGAGAGGATGTGTTCGTGCATAACCTCAAACTGTTACTTGTGAACATGCCTTACACGTGTCCTGTGTCGAAATAAAAATCATTCTACAATAAGAGCTGTGTTAACCATTCTTTGTCTAATTTAAAGCATTCTGCTTGAAAATTCAAGACATATATTATGCTATCAATTTAAAAAAGGTGATTCGTTTGGGCAGAAGAGCCACTCTACGTCTGAGGAGTCTAACCAAGAGTTCCAGGGGCATTTTCAAAACTAGATCAAAGCATCCTTTTGCTTAATTAAGTAGAGGTTGCTAAACTCAAGTTCACAAGATTGGCTGTTGAAATCTGTGAATAGAAAGACTAGACAGAAATGATAGAGTTTACTGTTCTAGGCTAGGATGAGAAGTTTTTCAGGCGAATATGTATGAGAGGAGTGTCAAAGTTAACCAGATTGCATTTCTCACTGTTGATCTCTGTGAGGCACTTGCGGAGGGTTAGCAGACTTCTGGTTCACACCAAAATGACCCTGATACGTGGTCCTGTCCCAGAGCCTATGGCGTGGACCAGATATACCCGTGGATGATGTAGGTTGTACCAGCTTTTAGGGACCTTTTGGTCCCTGTGGATACGGGGCTACTGAGGCTGGTGAGAAAGGGCTCCCTGACAGAGGACTTTCTAGTCTGCCGAGCACCAAGAGATGATCCAGGAGAGGCCCTGTTAGCAGTCTCTGTCTTCAGTTTGATGGCGTTTAATTCAGAATAGTGTATAACTGAGCAGTGACTATTCCTAAGACTTTGGATTATTTTCCCTGCTGAAAAGTTTATGCTATACATAAGGCATAATCCAGTACAAAATTGAAATGTTACCCTAGCATTGCAAAACGTTACCACCTTTTAAAATTTTTAATTGGAGGATAATTACAATTTTGTGATGGTTCTTGCTATAGGTTACTACATTTTTAAGGTAATTTCAAAGACTAGAGTAGAAACAGGTGGGCGAAGTGATCACAACACAAGACAGAAGCAATGAAGTAATTTTAGGTAGCTTTTCAGTCAGAAGATGCTCTCTGGAGAGATGGATTAAGGAAAACAGGTAAAAGATAATAATAGCAATGGTGGAAATTCCTTTCATCATCATGTGAAGTACTTGCTGATGCAGCTGATAAAAGCAAAGACAGTAAAGTCTTTGTAAAGTACAGACGGGAAGGTTTGTCAGAATGAAGACCAAAAACATCTCCAACGTAACCCTTCTTGAAAGAAACCAACTACTTTTCAGGCGTTTTAACTTTAATCAAACTTAATTAATGTTCATCATCAAACCTTATTCAAAGAATAATTTTAAAAAGAATGCATCACCATAGCTAATCCCGTTTTCCTCTTCACCCCGACGTGATCTGCTTAGAGGGCATGCCCACCTTCATGTAGCCATATACCTACAGTGCTTTGCTGAGAAGGTGGGCACACCTGGACGCCAGTGAGAACAGCTGGGTACTGAGCACCTGCTGTGTGCTAGGCCCTGGGGATAGCATCCTGATACGGCAGTGAAGGAGGGGCACGGGCTCCATGAAACTAGTCTTCCAGTTACAGACAGTAAACAGATTCAGAATGTAACTTGGTACCAAGGAGGACTTTAAAGACGTATCAGGAAGGTATACAAATGAAAAATAAAATCCCTATAAAGTGGTTAGCACAGTATCTAGCATATGAACCTATGACAAAAGGGATCTAGTAACTATTAGCCTGGTCAGGATCTGGAAGTTGGACAAGGAGAGAGCTTGGTGGTCTTGTGTATGAAAAGTTTCATTAGATTTTGTTGTTCAGTTGCTAAGTCTTGTCTGTCTCTGCAACCCCATGGACTGCATGCAGTACGCCAGGCTTCCCGGTCCCTCACCATCTCCCAGAGTTTACTCAGACTCATGTCCATTGAGTCAGTGATGCCGTCCAACCATCTCATCCTCTGTTGTCCCCTTCTCCTCCTGCCCACAGTCTTTCCCAGCATCAGGGTATTTTCCAGTGAGTCGGCTCTTTGCATCAGGTGGCCAAAGTATTGGAGCTTCAGCATGTTCAGGGTTGCTTATTAGGAAGCCTGGATTGTGGAACATAGTCAAGTAGAAAAAAGAAGGAAAAGAAATCCAATCACCTCAAGGTCATTTCGAAAAATAACAGCTTTGTTCCTGAAATCTCCCCAAGTTGACTTTGGCTACATCGTGATTCCATAGTGAAGGATGATCTCACCTGTGGCTGTCCCATTACCTGGAGGAGCAGTTTTGAGGTAGCTTTTCTGTTCAGTTTGGGTTTAGGCCCAGAGTTCTGTGCCTAGCTTGTGTTGGTATGGTAGAGGCCTGGGCAGGTTCAACCCACTGGAGGAGGCATGTGACCCCAGCTCCCCTGTTTCGGGGGAGGACTGTTACTGTCATCGCCCCCAGTCGATATTGTCTCTTCTGGTTGGATGGCATCACTGACTGGATGGACATGAGTTTGAGCAAGCTCCAGGAATTGATGGACAGGGAAACCTGGCATGCTGCAGTCCAGGGGGTCACAAAGAGTTGGACACAACTGAGCAACTGAACTGACTTATCCTTTAAAGGAACAAGAACGACAAAATATTCAGCCAAAGTCTAGAAATTAAACAACACTAGTAAACTACAAAATCCTAATGAGACAGTTGTCAGTAATGAGAAGAAAAAAGCTTGTGTCTACATTAAGAATACTAATTTTGGGTACACAGAAGAAAGTCAACCTCACACCATACACATAGTTCCCACTGGATAGGTTCCAATGGTCCTAAGTATGAAAAATGAAATAGTTCTTCTCCTTAGCAAAGATTTACTATGATCTAAGTGTTAGCCATGAAGATAAAAGTCTGATAAACTGGGTATTGTTAGAATTAATGACTCTTACCAAGTAAAGCTATGAAGTTGAGGAAACTTGTAATACTTCCAACAAAGGTTCCAAAACGTATAAAAAAATGTGTCATTAATGAAAAATATACGATATACTTAGAAATGAGCAAAAGATTTGAATAGGCTCTTCACAACTATCCAATGGTTAATAGGCATTTTATAGCCAGGTGTGTTTCTGTCATCAAACACAAATTAAAACCAGTAGCATCCTGCAGATACCCACCAGGATGGCTGAAAGTAAAAAAGACAGCTAATCCTGTCGTGCCCAAGGACACAGTGCCCAGGCACACACAACAGAAATGCGTGCCGCGGTGCAAGTGTTTCATACTTGGCTTCACACACAGTAGCCTCAAACGAAACCACCCAAGCATCCCGCGACGTAAAATGCACAGGTTGTGGCCTCTTCACACAATGGAATGATTGTCAGCAACGAGGAGAAGGGCCTGCTGCTGCGCGCAACTACACAGAGGACTCTCAGAGCTGAGCCGAAGTAGTCCAACAAAATGGGGCTCCGCTTACCGGAGCTCAGAGAACTGGAAGCTGGTGGCAGAGGGTGGTTAGCTGTGAGGCAGTGCTGCTGACGGAGAGGCTGGAAGGGCGCGCTCATCTTGAGCTGAGCTGTGCTTAACGTGAATTTGTGGAGCTATACGTTAAAAATATGCACTTTCCTGTCGTCGTTTTCAATAAAACTAAACCTTTGAAAACAAGAACAAGATGATACGCCTGGCCCCTGGAGGCAGTGATGACTGTGGGCCCTGCCGTGCACCTGGGGAAGTTGGCCTCCCCCTTCCCATACTCAGCAGCCCCTCACAGCTATGAGACTCCGTTGGGCCCCCTCTTGGGGTTGCTGGTTCCCACAGCCTGCCAGTGGGCCTACGGGAAGTTGCTCTGGAAGGTAGGGAGGAGGTGAGCCTGATACAGTTCAGTTCAGTCGCTCAGTNACCTTTTAAAATTTTTAATTGGAGGATAATTACAATTTTGTGATGGTTCTTGCTATAGGTTACTACATTTTTAAGGTAATTTCAAAGACTAGAGTAGAAACAGGTGGGCCAAGTGATCACAACACAAGACAGAAGCAATGAAGTAATTTTAGGTAGCTTTTCAGTCAGAAGATGCTCTCTGGAGAGATGGATTAAGGAAAACAGGTAAAAGATAATAATAGCAATGGTGGAAATTCCTTTCATCATCATGTGAAGTACTTGCTGATGCAGCTGATAAAAGCAAAGACAGTAAAGTCTTTGTAAAGTACAGACGGGAAGGTTTGTCAGAATGAAGACCAAAAACATCTCCAACGTAACCCTTCTTGAAAGAAACCAACTACTTTTCAGGCGTTTTAACTTTAATCAAACTTAATTAATGTTCATCATCAAACCTTATTCAAAGAATAATTTTAAAAAGAATGCATCACCATAGCTAATCCCGTTTTCCTCTTCACCCCGACGTGATCTGCTTAGAGGGCATGCCCACCTTCATGTAGCCATATACCTACAGTGCTTTGCTGAGAAGGTGGGCACACCTGGACGCCAGTGAGAACAGCTGGGTACTGAGCACCTGCTGTGTGCTAGGCCCTGGGGATAGCATCCTGATACGGCAGTGAAGGAGGGGCACGGGCTCCATGAAACTAGTCTTCCAGTTACAGACAGTAAACAGATTCAGAATGTAACTTGGTACCAAGGAGGACTTTAAAGACGTATCAGGAAGGTATACAAATGAAAAATAAAATCCCTATAAAGTGGTTAGCACAGTATCTAGCATATGAACCTATGACAAAAGGGATCTAGTAACTATTAGCCTGGTCAGGATCTGGAAGTTGGACAAGGAGAGAGCTTGGTGGTCTTGTGTATGAAAAGTTTCATTAGATTTTGTTGTTCAGTTGCTAAGTCTTGTCTGTCTCTGCAACCCCATGGACTGCATGCAGTACGCCAGGCTTCCCGGTCCCTCACCATCTCCCAGAGTTTACTCAGACTCATGTCCATTGAGTCAGTGATGCCGTCCAACCATCTCATCCTCTGTTGTCCCCTTCTCCTCCTGCCCACAGTCTTTCCCAGCATCAGGGTATTTTCCAGTGAGTCGGCTCTTTGCATCAGGTGGCCAAAGTATTGGAGCTTCAGCATGTTCAGGGTTGCTTATTAGGAAGCCTGGATTGTGGAACATAGTCAAGTAGAAAAAAGAAGGAAAAGAAATCCAATCACCTCAAGGTCATTTCGAAAAATAACAGCTTTGTTCCTGAAATCTCCCCAAGTTGACTTTGGCTACATCGTGATTCCATAGTGAAGGATGATCTCACCTGTGGCTGTCCCATTACCTGGAGGAGCAGTTTTGAGGTAGCTTTTCTGTTCAGTTTGGGTTTAGGCCCAGAGTTCTGTGCCTAGCTTGTGTTGGTATGGTAGAGGCCTGGGCAGGTTCAACCCACTGGAGGAGGCATGTGACCCCAGCTCCCCTGTTTCGGGGGAGGACTGTTACTGTCATCGCCCCCAGTCGATATTGTCTCTTCTGGTTGGATGGCATCACTGACTGGATGGACATGAGTTTGAGCAAGCTCCAGGAATTGATGGACAGGGAAACCTGGCATGCTGCAGTCCAGGGGGTCACAAAGAGTTGGACACAACTGAGCAACTGAACTGACTTATCCTTTAAAGGAACAAGAACGACAAAATATTCAGCCAAAGTCTAGAAATTAAACAACACTAGTAAACTACAAAATCCTAATGAGACAGTTGTCAGTAATGAGAAGAAAAAAGCTTGTGTCTACATTAAGAATACTAATTTTGGGTACACAGAAGAAAGTCAACCTCACACCATACACATAGTTCCCACTGGATAGGTTCCAATGGTCCTAAGTATGAAAAATGAAATAGTTCTTCTCCTTAGCAAAGATTTACTATGATCTAAGTGTTAGCCATGAAGATAAAAGTCTGATAAACTGGGTATTGTTAGAATTAATGACTCTTACCAAGTAAAGCTATGAAGTTGAGGAAACTTGTAATACTTCCAACAAAGGTTCCAAAACGTATAAAAAAATGTGTCATTAATGAAAAATATACGATATACTTAGAAATGAGCAAAAGATTTGAATAGGCTCTTCACAACTATCCAATGGTTAATAGGCATTTTATAGCCAGGTGTGTTTCTGTCATCAAACACAAATTAAAACCAGTAGCATCCTGCAGATACCCACCAGGATGGCTGAAAGTAAAAAAGACAGCTAATCCTGTCGTGCCCAAGGACACAGTGCCCAGGCACACACAACAGAAATGCGTGCCGCGGTGCAAGTGTTTCATACTTGGCTTCACACACAGTAGCCTCAAACGAAACCACCCAAGCATCCCGCGACGTAAAATGCACAGGTTGTGGCCTCTTCACACAATGGAATGATTGTCAGCAACGAGGAGAAGGGCCTGCTGCTGCGCGCAACTACACAGAGGACTCTCAGAGCTGAGCCGAAGTAGTCCAACAAAATGGGGCTCCGCTTACCGGAGCTCAGAGAACTGGAAGCTGGTGGCAGAGGGTGGTTAGCTGTGAGGCAGTGCTGCTGACGGAGAGGCTGGAAGGGCGCGCTCATCTTGAGCTGAGCTGTGCTTAACGTGAATTTGTGGAGCTATACGTTAAAAATATGCACTTTCCTGTCGTCGTTTTCAATAAAACTAAACCTTTGAAAACAAGAACAAGATGATACGCCTGGCCCCTGGAGGCAGTGATGACTGTGGGCCCTGCCGTGCACCTGGGGAAGTTGGCCTCCCCCTTCCCATACTCAGCAGCCCCTCACAGCTATGAGACTCCGTTGGGCCCCCTCTTGGGGTTGCTGGTTCCCACAGCCTGCCAGTGGGCCTACGGGAAGTTGCTCTGGAAGGTAGGGAGGAGGTGAGCCTGATACAGTTCAGTTCAGTCGCTCAGTTGTGTCCGACTCTGCAATCCCATGAATCGCAGCACGCCAGGCCTCCCTGTTCATCACCATCTCTCGGAGTTCACTCAGGCTCAGGTCCATCAAGTCCGTGATGCCATCCAGCTCTCTCATCCTCTGTCATCCCCTTCTCCTCCTGCCCCCAATCCCCCCCAGCATCAGAGCCTTTTCCATTGAGTCAACTCTTCACATGAGGTGGCCAAAGTACTGAAGTTTCAGCTTTAGCATCATTCCTTCCAAAGAAATCCCAGGGCTGATCTCCTCAGAATGGACTGGTTGGATCTCCTTGCAGTCCAAGGGACTCTCAAGAGTCTTCTCCAGCACCACAGCTCAAAAGCATGCCAACTGGTCATTGCTGCTGAGTCAAGAGGAAGAAAGCCAGACCACACCTTACTAGGAGGGTCATACCAGCTGTCTTGGCATTGCCTGCTACCAGCCGGGAGGACCATCCTTCTTGGCACGAGTGAGGTCTGAGGTGCTGGAGTCTGCCCCAACTGGCCCCTGTAACAGGAGCCAGTTGTTCGCTTTTCAGTACTTCTGTGAGCTGGCTGTTGAACACAACTACTGTTAAATAAGCTTCCAATGAAATTTTATATATATTTTTAAAAGGCAATTACTTCCTAATTACTGCAGTTTATTATTTATGCTTTGCCAGTTACTATAGGGTGGAAATACTATGTAAGACATTCTATGCGTCTCTTCCCAACTCTGTCCTGTGGTGTCACATAGATACCTTAGGATTTACATAGGTGTCACATAGCTGGCTTGAAATTAGCTATTGGCGGGAGTATTTACACCACAGAGATTGGCAAATGCTACATATAACTCCTCCCCCTCCCCCCCGCCTCCCCAAAGCATCTGTGAAGGAGGAATCTTCTGTAGGAGAAGCAGCCTGCCTAGTGCACGCTTCTCATCTCAGTTCCCATGGTGATCAGGGGACTTTGACACGTAGCCCTTCTGAGATGCTTTAGGCTGAAAGAGCTTCTCCCTTCAGTTCTGTTTGCTGGGGGTCCTCACTCTCAGTGCCATGGGTGAGTGCTGCCCCTGCCCCCATAGACCCCATCCCGGGTGGGCTCCCCTTTGGCTGTCATCCTGGAGAGAATACTCAGGTCACTGTGGAGCCCGGGCATCCTGGAGAGAATACTCAGGTCACTGTGGAGCCCGGGCATCCTGGAGAGAATACTCAGGTCACTGTGGAGCCCGGGCATCCTGGAGAGAATACTCTGGTCACTGTGGAGCCCTGCCATCCTGGAGAGAATATTCAGGTAACTGTGGAGCCCGGGCACCCTGGAGAGAATACTCAGGTCACTGTGGAGCCCGGGCCTGCAGGGGCAGAGGTCCAGAGTCCAGCTCTGAGTCTGCCTCCCCCACAGCAGCTTTGCTCCCCTGGCCCCTGGCCCTCCTGCAGTTCCCCTGCTGAAACCGAGAAGACCCCTTCTTGCTCTGGTGGGGCCCTGCCTTGGGAGCGTGCAGATGAATGCAAAAGCAGGTGTAGCAGACAGGAAACAACCACGATGACAGGCCAAGCTGGAGGCCACAGACACATCCTCTGTCCCCTTCCTAACATGTATTTTTGTGTCAAGCAGGTGTCATTGTTTTCGGCAAATACCTTGGGATTCGAGTGAACAAGTACCATTCTGTTTCCAAACTTTTCTCTTTCCGTTTTTCAGAGGTTAGATGCANAGCCTCGCCTCGGGGCCCACAGTCCTGCGACGGTGTCTATACAGATTCGGAGAGCAGGTGCTTCGTGTGCGTCCAGTTTTATAGTCTTCTGTTGTGAGGGAATACGTGCCTCCTCGTCAGTTCTGACGAGATCCGAGAGTCCTGCAGGACCCTGAGGAAGCAGGCTGACGCTGCGTGTGAGCCTGCGGGCGCCTCCGGACGCGCCTCTCGGGCTCCGCCCTCCGCCTCTGCGCGCGTCTGCCGCCCTCGCGCGGCTGAGTGGGCCGAGGCTTGTGGAAGGAAGGATCGAGGAGGCGCCTCGTGACTCATGACGTGTCAGAGCGGCTCTGACAGACAGCCCGTGGAACCCGCTGGTGTATTGGGGGAAAATTTGTATTTTGACAAGGCAAGGCGAAAAAAAAAGAATTCAGCTTAACCTCGCCTTGAGAGATCTAAGAAATCCTCCAGACACCTTAGTTAACCTTTATATTCCCAATGACGCTAAAGCTGAAACTTCAGTACTTTGGCCACCTCATGCGAAGAGTCGACTCACTGGAAAAGACCCTGATGCTGGGAGGGATTGGGGGCAGGAGGAGAAGGGGACGACAGAGGATGAGATGGCTGGATGGCATCACGGACTCGATGGACACAAGTCTGAGTGGACTCCGGGAGATGGTGATGGACAGGGAGGCCTGGCGTGCTGCGGTTCATGGGGTCGCAGAGTCAGACACGACTGAGCGACTGAACTGAACACCTACAGGGGCTTCTGCCTAGAAAATGGTAACACATTATCCTAAGGTAAGTCACTCAGTCGTGTCCGACTCTTTGTGACCCCATGGACTGTAGCCTACCAGGGTCCTCCGTCCGTGGGATTTTCCAGGCGAGAATACTGGAGTCGGTTGCCATTTCTTTCTCCAGGAGATCTTCCCAACCCAGGGATCGAACCCATGTCTCCCGCGTTGTAGGCAACCGCTTTACCATCTGAGCCACCAGGGAAGTTATCCTAGAAAAACAAATGAATGAATGAGCTGAGTTTACATTTTCACTTCAGAAGGCAAAAGAGAGTCATTTATATATATTTCTGTGATTTTTTTCCCCTTGAGTGGTCACATGATTTTAGATTTAAGTTCTGATGCCACGCTCTCATAATCCTAACGCTCTGACCACCCAACCCCGAGCCACACTTGAGGAGAGGCTGGCTCTTTCTGTCTCGAGAAGTTTCTGCGTGTCAGGGCGGCGTGACCGCCCCCGAGGCGGGTCATTGGGGCGCCTGGCGCGGCAGCCCCTGGCAGGGCCCGCGTGCGCTCCCTTGACGGGGCAGCGGGTGGAATCGGCCCCGGCGGCCGGGAGAGAGGGAAGGAGAGTGACTGTGCAGAAAGGAATCCGCAGCTAGTCTCCAAGGGCCGGCCCCTCCGCCCGGAGCCCCGAGACTCCGCGCCAGCCTGGGGACCCCGCCCGGAAAGCGGGGGCCAGAGAGCACAGATGTGGCCTTCCGCCCCTGGGGGAGGCGGGGGGGTGCCCAGGGCTGGGGGTGCCGGCCCTGGGGCTCCGTGGGGCCCTGCTTCCCTGTCTTCTCGCTGTCTCCCTCCCTGCCTCCCTCCCCTGGGCCGCCAGGAAGGGAGCTGGCAGAGCCACTTTCTGCTCGGACCGGGTGAGGGGCAAGGGGCCTGCAGATGGCTGTCCCCGCTGACAAGACGGGTTGAGGTGAGCCCAGAGCGCAGATGAAGAAGATGCGAAGTCCGGAACCTCCTTCCCTGCCTTCTGCCAGCTGTCACCACACACCGATCCCAAAAATAGTCTTTTTAATCCTGAGGAAGCAACCAGAGGAGAAACCGACTGGTTTATTTTTAAAACCTGACGCGTCTGTTAGAAGCGCTGTAGGGATGCTCCGAGGTTCTGGCTGTCAAACCCTCTGACCTGGGGGTGTGGTCCTGGAGGGCGGGCACACACCCCACAAACAACGGCGGTGTGGAAACACAGGGACCGCAAGTGAATAAACCCACCAACATCCAGCCACGGGGGCTCAAAAATCCAGGACGGCTCCTTCCTCTTTTTTTTTAAATTTATTTTATATGAAGGATAATTGCTTTACAGAATTTTGCTATTTTCTATCAATCTTCAACGTGAATCAGCCACAGGTGGATATATATCCCCTCCCTTCTGAACCTCCCTCCCATTTCCCTCCCCACCCCACCCCTCCAGCTTGATACAGAGCCCCTGTTTGAGGATCCTGAGTTTCTCACCTCTTTAAAAAAAAATTGCTTATTTCTTTCTGCTGTGCCGGGTCTTCATTGCTGCTCGGCTTTTTTCTAGTTGCACTGAGCGCGGGCTACTCTCCCTAGTTGAGGTGCTTGGGCTCCGCATCGTGGTGGCTTCCCTTGTTGCAGACCACGGGCTCTAGGACGCAGAGGCCCCAGCAGTTGTGGCTCACGGGGCTTAGCTGCTGCACAGCATGTGGGATCTTCCCGGACCAGGGATTGAACCTGTGTCTTCTGCATTGGCAGGCAGTTTCTTTACACTGAGCCACCAGGGAAGGCCCTGGCTCCCTCCTCTTTTTCAGCCATGCTTCCCCACTGCCTGAACCTCACTGGGGGTTCATGTGAAGAGAGGACCAGATGGGGATTCAGTGCCTGGCTAATGGCGTCTGTTTAGCGCGCCTCCTTCTGGGCTGCGAGGCTCATGACGCAGCTGATCCCAGCACCCTGCACACCGTGGAGTACATGAACTAGAACGCTTTCCGGTCACAGACCTGCTCCCCGAGTCCTTCTGGGTGTTAGGTCACTCTGCTCCCTCAGCTGGAGTCTTAGAGGCCCAGGAGAGTTGTGGTCGACCAGCTCACCCACCGGCCCAGACCTTGTCATCAGCCACGGTTCTTGCCCATACTCTTTTCACTGGAATCCCTGCAATCACTGAAGCCTCCTCTGACCATGGTTTCCGGACCAGCCAAATCTGACTTTTCAGGGCTGAGATCCACCTTATAGACTGATTCCCCCTGAGTTCTGAAGCCGTAACCCACCATGTGACTATATTTGGAAGATCTCCTAGAGGAGGGCAGGGCAACCCACTCCAATATTCTTGCCTGAAGAATCCCATGGACAGAGGAGCCTGGCTGACTACAGTCCATGGGGTCACAAAGAGTCGGACACGACTGAGCAACTAAGCACAGCACAAGGTTAAAGGAGACCCTAAGGGCAGAACCCTAATCCAGTAGGACGTGTCCTTGTAAGAAAAGGAGGAGACACCGGAGATGTACATGCGCAGACAGAATATCCTGTAAGCCACACTGAGAAGGTGGCTGTTTGAAGCCTAGGAGAAACACCTCCTTGAGAGGAGAAACCAAACCTACAGACACCTTGATCCAGAAGCTGTGAGAGAACCCATTTCTTGTTTAAGTCAGCCAGTATGTGGTATTTTGCTGTGGCATTCCTTGCAAATGAACACAATCCAGCATCAGCATTTTTCCTTTCAAAATAACTTTGGCTATTCTAGGTTTTTTTGCATTGCCAAATACAATCTAGAAGCAGACTGTCCTTTACTACAAAAGTCCTGCTGGGGGGTTAGAATTGCACTGCATCTACGGATCAATTTTGAAAGAATAGACACCTGAGCCATACTGATTGTGCCCATTTTCTAAACATTATATGTGTCTCCATTAATTTAAATCATGTAAAATTTTCCTTATCAGTGCTTGATAATTTCAGTCTAGCATTTCATGAAAGGTATTCCTAAGAATTCTATATATTTTGATACTGCTGGAAATGCTGTTTTTAAATTTCATGTTGTTAAAAAACAAATTTTTGCTGGCACAAAAATATTTTTCAATATTGACCTTGTATCCTACAACCTTGATAAACATTATTAATTCTAGTAGTATTTTTTATTCCTTAGAATCTTCTATGTAGACAACCATGTCTGCAAATGGAGACAGTTTTACTTTTTCCCTTCCAATCTTATACCTCTTTTTTTCTTACCTTGATGCACTACCTAAGACTTCTGGTACAAGACATTGTACCCTTGTTTCAGTTTTAGGGGAAGAGAATTTAGTCTTTCATCATTAGTATGATGTTGGCTGTAGGTTTTCCACTGGATGCCCTTTATCCAATTAAGAAAGTTTCCTTCATATTCCTAGTTTGTTGAGAGGGTTGTTGGTGGTGCTTTTGTTTATTTGTCATTAATAGATGCTGAATTGTGTCAGTTTTTTCACTGATAATATGATGTTTCCCTTTTATTCTGTTGATGTGGTAAATCACATTGACTTTCTAGTGTTGAACTTCAAGTAAACCCTACTTGTTCAAGATGTATAGCTGGATTAGATTTGATAAAATTATATTGAAGACTTTTGCATCTGTGTTCACGAGGGATCTCAGTCTGTAAATTCTGTTGTTGGAATGTCTCTGCCAGGATGTGGAATTAGGGTTTGTTGACCTCATAAAATGAACTGCAAAATGTTCTCTCTTCTGAAAGAGCTTATATAATGTTGGTATTATTTCTTTGTTAAATATTTGATAGTTTGGATTTTTCTCTGGAAAAGTTTTATATAAAGATTAAAATATATAGGACCACTCCCATTTTCCATTTCTTTTTGAGTTAGTTATGGTAATTTGTGTCTTTCAAGGAATTTTTCATTAATATGAATTGTCACATTCATTGGAGTAAAGTTGTTTAAATATTTCCTTATTATCCTTTTAATATGTAAAGGACCAGTAGATATTTCTTCATTTCTGCTATTGGTTATTTGTATTTTCATTTTATTCCCCTTCATTAGTTTTGCTAGTTAATCAGTTTTACTCAGGGAACCAGTTTTTGGCTTTGTTAAATTTTTCTATTGTTTATTGCTCTTCCTTTTCTAACTTCTTAGATCATTGGTTTTAAACTTACAGTCTTTTCTCTTAATAGCATTGAAACATGTATATTATCATATGTGAAACAGATCACCAGTCCAGGTTCAATGCATGAGACAGGGTGCTTAGGGCTGTTGCACTGGGGTGACCCTGAGGGATGGAATGGGGGGAGGGGAGGTGAGAGGGGGTTCAGGATGGGGAACACATGTACACCCTTGGCAGATTCATGTCAATGTATGGCAAAAACCACCACAATGTTGTAAAGTAATTAGCCTACAATTAAAATAAATTTTAAAAATAAGTAAAAATTTAAAAATAAATAAACGTATTGTCTTTTCTCTTATATGCAACTAAATGAGAAATTTCCCTCTAAAGCATTTCCTTATATCTTCTTTTATCCATGGATTATTTAAAAGTATATTTAATCTATAATATTTAGAGCTTTTCTAAATATCTTACTGTGATACAACTCAATTATATTGAACTACTGTGATCTAATATAATTCAGTTGTGATCTGAGAACATTCTTTGTATGATTTGAATCCTTTTAAATCTATTGATTTCAATCTATTTAATCCTTTTCAATCTATTCTGGGAGATGATGAAGGACACGGAAGCCTGACATGCTGCAGCCCATGGAATGGCAAAGAATCAGACATGAATAAGCCACTGAACAACAAAATCTATTGATATTTATTTTATGGCTCCACTTTTAAACCATATACTAAGTGACTTGAGTCTGTGCTGCCAGAGGGAGATTTGAAACATCATCAAAGATGAATCCAGGAGCAAAATTGAGATGTGAGGAGTTCCCAGGGAGCTGAGGGCTGCTGAAGCATGGGGTGGCCACTGAGAGGTGGGAGGAGGGTGGGCCCTGGGGCTTCCTCTTGTAGGGCA
This sequence comes from Raphicerus campestris, assembly GCA_006410735.1. NCBI lineage: Eukaryota > Metazoa > Chordata > Mammalia > Artiodactyla > Bovidae > Raphicerus > Raphicerus campestris. Next base: position 383,816 of record SJYW01005594.1, read on the forward strand.
TGGTGGTCCTCTGCACCTCCCCCCGCCCCACCCCCGCCCCAAGGTCGGTGTGTTGCAGATCTGTGAGGATGTTTATGGTTGTTAGAACGATTGAGACTCAGGTGGGCAAGGACCAGGAACATGAGATACTGTGGAATGAGCTGGGTAATCCCACAGAGATAAGAAAGCCTCCCTCAGCAATCAATGCAAAGAAATAGAGGAAAACAATAGAATGGAAAGACTAGAGATCTCTTCAAGAAAATTAGAGATATCAAGGGAACATTGCATGCAAAGATGTGCTCAATAAAGGACAGAAATGGTAAGGACCTATCAGAGGCAGAAGATATTAAGAAAAGATGGCAAGAATACAAAGAAGGATGATACCAAAAAAGATCTTCACAACCTGGATAATCACGAAGGTGTGATCACTCACCTAGAGCCAGATATCCTGGAATGTGAAGTCAAGTGGGCCTTAGAAAGCATCTCTGTGAACAAAGCTAGTGGAGGTGATGGAATTCTAGTTGAGTTATTTCAAATCCTGAAAGATGATGCTGTGAAAGTGCTGCACTCAATATGCCACCAAATTTGGAAAACTCAGCAGTGGCCACAGGACTGGAAAAGGTCAGTTTTCATTCCAATCCCAAAGAAAGGCAATGCAAAAGAATGCTCAAACTACCGCACAATTGCACTCATCTCACACGCTAGTAAATAATGCTCAAAATTCTCCAAGCCAGGCTTCAGCAATCCATGAACTGTGAACTCCCTGATATTCAACCTGTTTTAGAAAAGGCAGAGGAACCAGAGATCAAATTGCCAACATCCTCTGGATCATGGAAAAAGCAAGAGAGTTCCAGAAAAACATCTATTTCTGCTTGATTGACTATGCCAAAGCCTTTGACTGTGTGGATCACAATAAACTGGAAAATTCTGAAAGAGATGGGAATACCAGACCACCTGACCTGCCTCTTGAGAAACCTGTATGCAGGTCAGGAAGCAACAGTTAGAACTAGACATGGAACAACAGACTGGTTCCAAGTAGGAAAAGGAGTACGTCAAGGCTGTATATTGTCACCCTGCTTATTTAACTTCTATGCAGAGTACATCATGAGAAACGCTGGGCTGGAAGAAGCACAGGCTGGAATCAAGATTGCCGGGAGAAATATCAATAACCTCAGATATGCAGATGACACCACTCTTATGGCAGAGAGTGAAGAAGAACTAAAGGNGAAGCTGAAACTCCAGTACTTTGGCCACCTGATGCGAAGAGCTGACTCATTTGAAAAGACCCTGATGCTGGGAAAGATTGAGGGCAGGAGGAGAAGGGGACGCCAGAGGATGAGATGGTTGGATGGCATCATCGAGTCGATGGACATGGGTTTCAATGAACTCCGGGAATTGGTGATGGACAGGGAGGCGTGGTGTGCTGCAGTTCATGGGGTCACAAAGAGTCGGACACGACTGAACTGAAATTGAATCCCACAGATCAGGAACTGGTCTATTGCTCAGACTTTTCAAAGTCCCACCGAGCTCAGTCTATACACCTCAGTCCTGCTATCCAAGAACGCAAGTCATACATCACATTTTAAGTTCCCTAGCAGCTACACAAAAAACATAAAAAGAAACTTAATTTTGGCTATACATTTCACTTAACCTAGCAGATCCAAAATAATATTTCAACCAATGTAAACATCATATATGTTACTACTGAAATATAGTTCCTCATCTTAAGAAAATTCTAAATGGAGTCCACGACATGCAGGGCAGCCAGACTAAATGCTCAGTAGCCACGTGTAGCCGGTGGCTTATGAACTGGACGGTATAGATGGAGACCCTTACCTCATTTTATGTAAATATTAAATATCTTTTGCATTTTAGTGTAGTTGAATTTTCCAGCAATGTGTTACCATGCAAAAAGAGGCTTGAGGGGATTTGGGTTTGGGGGTTTTTTTGGCCTTGCTGTATGGTTTGTGGAATCTCAGTTCCCCAACCAGGGATTGAATCAGGGCCACAGGCAGTGAAAGTCCAGAATTCTAACCACTGGGTCACCTGGGAATTCCTGAGGTTTGAATCTACTTTTTCCCCTGAACTTTACCACGAGTTGTTCACCGATTTGGAAAGTGATGTCATCTATCATCACAGCACACTTGAATCAGCTGCATTTGTTATTAATAGTTGTTGTCTTCATGGTCATCTTCCCTGCTGGTTCAGGTGGTAAAGAATCCGCCTGCAATGCAGGAGACCCTGGTTTGATTCCTGGGTTGGGAAGACCAACTGGAGAAGGGATAGACTACCCACTCCAGTATTCTTGGCCTTCCCTGGCGACTCAGTTGGTAAAGAATCATCCTGCAATGCAGGAGATCCTGGTTCGACTCCTGGGTCGGGAAGATCCACTGGAGAAGGGAAAGGCTACCCACTCCAGTGTTCTGGCCTGGAGAATTCCATGGACTGTATAGTCCATGGGGTGGCAAAGAGCTGGATACGACTGAGTGACTTTTCGCGTTCATGGTCATCCTACCTGTGTGTACAGGCACTGCGCACTTCAGGATTCTCTGTGTTGCCTCCCAGTTGACCTGTGTCTAAGCATCTACTTACTGAAACACACTTTTCTTTCTTGTATATATTACAGTTGAACATTATGTTGACTTTGAAAAATTATGTGTGTAGGTGGCTTATACTATGTATACATTTCTTATCAGGTACTTACTATAGGAGATCTTTAGATATATTCAAATAGTTTTAAACTATTGCAAATCATGTAAATATCGGTCATGAGTAAAGATGTAAAAAGTACTAGTTATTAAAAGGAATGTCAGGCCCCTGTGCTGGAGGCAGAGAAAGGCCGTGCAGCAGAAGCAGGACCCTGACTTGGGTCTTAAGTGCATCTCTGGAAGCAGAATAGAAACCTGAACCAGTCTCGATTGTTGGGGTGGATAATTTGCTTTACTCACTTTTTTATGTGGAAGTCACACCAAAATGTCCCTGATTCTAGAAAACTGGGTGATGCCTTCAGATTATTTTCCAAGGTAAAGGCCTTCCCAGAAAATATCCCCTATTATGTCAGTAAAGTGAAGTGTTAGTCACTCAGTTGTTACCCCACCAATGGTAGCCCGCCAGGCTCCTCTGTCCATGGGATTCTCCAGGCAAGAATGCTGGAGTGGATTGTCATTCCCTTCTCCAGAGGATCGTCCCACTCCATGGATTGGACCCGGGTCTCCTACATTGCAGGTGGATTCTTTACCTTTGAGCTACAGGAAGCCTACTATGTAAAGCAACTTTAAAACAATTTACTTTACTTTGGGATGCCCTTCACAGTTTACGGGATCTTAGATCCTCGGCCCAGGCTCCAACCCATGCCCCCTGCATTGGAAGTCTGGAGTCCTGTCCACTGGACTGCCAGGGAGTTCCTGAAAATAATGGCATTTTTAAATGCCATTTTTTGTTACTCATCTTGAAATCTGTTTCCTGGTCTTAAACTGNAGGCCCCTGTGCTGGAGGCAGAGAAAGGCCGTGCAGCAGAAGCAGGACCCTGACTTGGGTCTTAAGTGCATCTCTGGAAGCAGAATAGAAACCTGAACCAGTCTCGATTGTTGGGGTGGATAATTTGCTTTACTCACTTTTTTATGTGGAAGTCACACCAAAATGTCCCTGATTCTAGAAAACTGGGTGATGCCTTCAGATTATTTTCCAAGGTAAAGGCCTTCCCAGAAAATATCCCCTATTATGTCAGTAAAGTGAAGTGTTAGTCACTCAGTTGTTACCCCACCAATGGTAGCCCGCCAGGCTCCTCTGTCCATGGGATTCTCCAGGCAAGAATGCTGGAGTGGATTGTCATTCCCTTCTCCAGAGGATCGTCCCACTCCATGGATTGGACCCGGGTCTCCTACATTGCAGGTGGATTCTTTACCTTTGAGCTACAGGAAGCCTACTATGTAAAGCAACTTTAAAACAATTTACTTTACTTTGGGATGCCCTTCACAGTTTACGGGATCTTAGATCCTCGGCCCAGGCTCCAACCCATGCCCCCTGCATTGGAAGTCTGGAGTCCTGTCCACTGGACTGCCAGGGAGTTCCTGAAAATAATGGCATTTTTAAATGCCATTTTTTGTTACTCATCTTGAAATCTGTTTCCTGGTCTTAAACTGATTAGATCTACCAGCATCTTACAAGTTTTCTGCTCTGAGAATTTCTCTCTTCAAGCTAGGTGGAGCAGTTAATAGTTCATCTGAAGACCCAGAGTATCATAGAGTGAAATCACGAAGCCTCTTATGCAACAACATGTGGCAGAAGAATTATATTTTATGCCTTTTTTAAATTTTTCTTTTTTTTAAAGGTTTTTTGATATGGAGCACTTAAAAAAAAAAAAACCTTTATTGAATTTGTTACAATACTCCTTCTATTTTATATTTTGGTTCTTTATCCTGGGAGGCTTGTGTGATCTTAGCTCCCCAACCTGGGATTGAACCCGCACCCCCTGCATTGGAAGGTGAAGTCGTAACCACTGGACCACCAGGTAGTCCCTACATTTTTCTCAATGGCAATAAAAAGAAAAGGACATGACCTCCTAGTATAGATGTAGTAACCAACAGGGAAAAATGAAAATTTATTTTTAGGGTATTACGAGTATAAATCCCAAATTTCCATGACCCTCTAACTCTGTTTTCTAGTCTGTCTTACCCTAAAGTGAGAGGCCAGTGAAAATGGAGACCATCTGCTTGACCCAAGGACCCCACAGTAAGTGAGCAGCAGATATCTGTTGATAAAGTTGCTGTTGGTCTCACCTCTTCCCTGCGGGAATGAAAATGTCCACCATTCACCCAGCACTTTCTGTGGACCAGCCCTTTACCGGCTGTTTGAATTCTTCAAGATGGGAGTTATTGTCCATATTTCACAGATAAGGGCCGATCTGATTTATGTTTCTACGTGCTCCAGAGGCAGGCCTGGGGATTATATATGCAGTCACTAACTAAATGTGGTTGAGCTATTTTAGGTTTTAAGCTCATCTGTTTTTCAAAACAATGGCCGATTCAGCAGCAGTACCCACAGGTTGGTGATCTCATTGGCTCCTCTGCGAGCCCTTATTCAACCAGCATTTGCTGAGCACCTGCCTCACGCAGGGCCCAAGAGGCTTAGCAAAGCCCCTCACGCTGTGTGATGTGAGCTGAGCTCAGGGGTGGGTAGGAAATCTTGCTCCCCCAGAGCAAGTCGCTCCACGTCTGAGGGCAAAGTTAGAGAGCTGCCAGAATGCCCAGTCTTCGATGAGTGAAGCCCCCGCGCAGGTGGTGATCCTCTGGCTTCTATGAGAAGCACCAGCTTATTTGGGGACTGGCAGTGCCAGCTCCAGCACTCACCGCTAGGAGACCTTTGGAAGTTACACTGACCTCTCACTGCCTCAGTTTCCTCGTCTGTAAGATGGGGCCATGAGAGTGCTCTCTTTGTAGGCTTGTTAAGAACTTGAAGTTAATTCACATAAAGCAATAGGACAGTGCCTGGTGCAGTTAAGCGCTAGGTAAGTGTTAGCTGTTGTCACAAACTGCAGGCCAGACCTGAGACTCAAGTAAAGGGAAACAGCAGCCTTCCTTATTCCTCTCTGCTCACCTGAGACTTCAGCTGGACACAGATACTACTGCCTGGTGTGGGTGGGACCTGTGGGGATGGACTCAGGCCTGCCGCCCCAGGCCTGATAGCTGACAACCATTCTTGGGGCCTGGGACTTCCCAGGCGACACTAATGGTAAAGAACCTGCCTGCAATGCCAGAGATGCAAGAGACATGGGTTCAATCCCTGGATCAGAAAGATGCCCTGGAGGAGGAAATGGCAACCCACTCCTGAAATTTCCATGGAAAGAGGAGCCTGGCGGGCTACAACAGAGTAGCCCATAGAGTTGAAGAGTCAGACACGACTGAGTGCACACACAGACACACAGATCCATCCCCACCCTCCATCCCCAGGTCTTCCAGCCTACCCGAGTCACACAATCTCTTCTTCACACATGTCACATTATTTTCTAGCTGTTTTTTCAAGCATTCTCTAAGCTGTTACTGTTTTGTTGGCTTGCTTCAGGTTTATATAAATCCCAGGATGAATTGTGTACATTACCAAAGATTTAATGTCACATGTAATGTGAAAATTATCATAGCATACTTTACCTTTAAAAAAATTCTCGATGTTTTCAATCTTTTCCTTGATCCAAACCATAAATATATTTTTGTGTGTATATGTACGTCCAGATGTATGCCAACTTACAGTCCCATCAGCGTTGCATTAGAATACATTAAAAAAAATTTTTTTTGGCCAAATCATGTGGCTTTCAGGATCTCAGATCTCCAACCAGAGATTGAACCTGGGCAACTGTAGTGAAAGCCTTAAATTCTAATCACTTGGAATTCTAAACCTGGAATTCTAACTCCCAAAATATTTTTTAAACTATTTTTTTGAAATAGAGTTGATTTACAATGTGTTAAAGGGTGTAGCATAGTGATTTCTTTTTGTCTGAGCTGCACAGCTTGTGGGATCTTAGTTCCCCAACCAGGGATCCAACTGGGGCCTGGCAGTGAAAGGACCAAGTCCAAACCACTGGACCACCAGGAATTCCCACAATTCAGTATTTTTGCAGATCATTTTTCATAGGTTATGACAATAAAATGTATATAATTCTCTATGCTATATGGTATATCCTTGTAGCTTATCAATTTCACATACAGTAGTATCTGTTAACCCCATACCTCTCGTTTTGTCACTCCCCTTTCCCCCCTCCCATTTGGTAACCACAAGCTTAGTTTCTGTATGTGTGTGTGTTCCATTTGGCCAGGCTGTGCAGCCTGCAGTGTGGGATCTTAGTTCCCCAACCAGGGACTGAACCCAGGTACCCTGCAATGAGTGTGTAGTCCTAACCACTGACTGCCAAGGAATTCCGTTCCCGTTTTGTACATACATTCATTTGTATTATTTTTTAGATTTCACATATAAGTGATATCATAAGGTATTTATCTTTCTCTACCTTATTTGACTAAGCATAGTATTCTCCATGTCCATCCATGTGGCTGCATATTCTCCATGTCCATCCATGTGGCTACAAATGGCAGTTATTTCATACTTCTTTATGGCAAGTATTCCCTAGTTGAGGAAATAAGATCCTACGTCTCAGGATAATGAAGCCCAAGAACCACATCTACTGAGTCTGTGCACTCTGGAGTCCTTGTGCCACACTAGAGAACCCCATGTGCAGCAACAAAGATCCTGTGTGCCACAACTACGACCTGATGAAGCCAAAAAAACCCCCCAATATCAGCACAGATACTTCTCCAATGATGCAGCCTCCTTCGTGGCTCAGATGGTGAAGAATCCACCTGCAATGTGGGAGAGACCTGGGCTCAATCCCTGTGTTGGGAAGATCCCCTGGAGGAGGGCATGGCAACCCACTCCAATATACTCTCCTGGAGAATCCCATGAACAAAGGAGCCTGGCAGGCTACAGTCCATGGGGTCACAAAGAGTTGGAAATGACTGAACGACTAAGCACAACAATTAGGAAAATGCAAATCAGAATTACAAGATACCACTTCACACCCACCAGGATGACTGATAAAAAAGGTGGACAATTACAGGTGGTGATAAGGATGTGAAGCTGGAAACTTGCACATCACTGGTGGGTATGTAAGATGGTGCAGATGCTTGGAAAACATTTTTGTGGCTCCCCAAAAGATTAAACACAGAGCCATCATATGATCCTGAACTTCTAGATATATAAGGGAAATAAAAATGTATGTTCATACCAAAGCTTGTATGTGAACATTCACAGCTGAATTTTTAATAATGAAAAAGTGAAAACACCTCAAATGTGTTAACTGATGAGAGATTAAAAGTGTGATGTATCTACAATATGGAGTATTATCTGGCAATGAGCAGTAACACAGTACTAGGGAGATGAGCGGAGACGAAAGGGCAGGAGACCTTGAGCTCGCCGCCTCTCCTGAGCGCACCAAATTACAACTATTTACAGAACAGCCATTGAAGAAAAAGACCAGAGCCTACCCGAAAAGATCTACAACTAAAGGCTTACAGAAGGAACCACAATGATGCTTTTTTTTTTCTTAACGTTTTATTTCTGATTAACCTCTCTACCTTTCCTTTGGAACGANACGTCTCAGGATAATGAAGCCCAAGAACCACATCTACTGAGTCTGTGCACTCTGGAGTCCTTGTGCCACACTAGAGAACCCCATGTGCAGCAACAAAGATCCTGTGTGCCACAACTAAGACCTGATGAAGCCAAAAAAACCCCCCAATATCAGCACAGATACTTCTCCAATGATGCAGCCTCCTTCGTGGCTCAGACGGTGAAGAATCCACCTGCAATGTGGGAGAGACCTGGGCTTGATCCCTGTGTTGGGAAGATCCCCTGGAGGAGGGCATGGCAACCCACTCCAATATACTCTCCTGGAGAATCCCATGAACAAAGGAGCCTGGCAGGCTACAGTCCATGGGGTCACAAAGAGTTGGAAATGACTGAACGACTAAGCACAACAATTAGGAAAATGCAAATCAGAATTACAAGATACCACTTCACACCCACCAGGATGACTGATAAAAAAGGTGGACAATTACAGGTGGTGACAAGGATGTGAAGCTGGAACCTTGCACATCACTGGGGGGTATGTAAGATGGTGCAGATGCTTGGAAAACATTTTTGTGGCTCCCCAAAAGATTAAACACAGAGCCATCATATGATCCTGAACTTCTAGATATATAAGGGAAATAAAAATATGTTCATACCAAAGCTTGTATGTGAACATTCACAGCTGAATTTTTAATAATGAAAAAGTGAAAACACCTCAAATGTGTTAACTGATGAGAGATTAAAAGTGTGATGTATCTACAATATGGAGTATTATCTGGCAATGAGCAGTAACACAGTACTAGGGAGATGAGCGGAGACGAAAGGGCAGGAGACCTTGAGCTCGCCGCCTCTCCTGAGCGCACCAAATTACAACTATTTACAGAACAGCCATTGAAGAAAAAGACCAGAGCCTACCCGAAAAGATCTACAACTAAAGGCTTACAGAAGGAACCACAATGATGCTTTTTTTTTTCTTAACGTTTTATTTCTGATTAACCTCTCTACCTTTCCTTTGGAACGAACAACATGGCTGAGAACTGGAGCCAGGCTCCCATTTCTGCGGGAGCACCAAGAGCCAGAAGGTCCTCCGGCCTAGTTGGCCTTTCCCAAAAAAAGAGCAGTTTTAGATGCACGGTTCACGGCCTCTTCCCTTCANTGGTAATATAAGGCAGCAGGTGATGAGTGGGAGCGGGCAGAAAGATCAGAAAACGGGAAAACATCAATGTGTTTTAGGAATTGCAAGGAAACCTGGGTTCGATCCCTGAGTTAGAAGATCCTCTGGAGAAGGGAATGGCTACCCACTCCAGTATTCTTGCGTGGAGAATCCCACAGACAGAGGAGCCTGGCAGGGCTACAGTCCATGGGCTCACAAAGAGTCAGACATGACTGAACGATTTTCACTAAATTCTTTTACGGCACTTTCTTGATTAATTCTGACAATACAAAGGTAAGGACGGTTGACATAACATACAGATTAGTCACCATTAATTCATTTATTTAATCATTCAGTGATTATTTACTTGGCATGTTCTGGGTGCTGGGAACTAGGCTGAGTAAGTACTTCACAAAGAGACCTCATCAACCCCCAGGAGGAGAGGTCATGAAGGCTGTCTGGGTCACAGAGGTGAGATCTGAGTTTACACCTGCCTGCGGCAGACACCCACGCTCCCAATCTTTATGCAATATGGTAACTCAAGCCCAGGTCTGTCTGCTGCAAAGCCTTGGATCTTTTCACTCCGTCTGGGTCTTTCCCAATTATTAATGAGTGATCTACATGGCACGACCTACAGGAGGTTAAGGAGGGTCAGACATGAGCAGGGCTCTTTGGCCATGCTGTGTGACATGTGGGGCCTCATTCCCTGACCAGCGAGGATCCCAAGTCCCCTGTACCGGAAGTGTGGAGCCTTAGCCACTGGACTGCCAGGGAAGCCCCAAGATGTGATCTCTCCTGACTGACAGTAAACACGCCATGGACGGGAATGAGGAAAGAAGACACAGGCCAACGGATTAAAGCAGACTCCTAGAAGGGATGCCAGGAGGACAGGCATCTCGATCATTTACTTCTGAATAAACCATTTCAGCAGAAGTGCCGGCACCACTGTACTCTGTGTTAACAGTATAAAACCCCACTAGTAGGGCCACGAGAGTAGACCAAAAATAAAACTACCCTGTGATTTAAACAACTTTTAAAGGAAAAAGTGGTGTACAAGAAGACAACTGGCAAGACTGACAGCTTCCCGTACGCTCTATCTACAAATAAGGATGAGATGGATGCAGACGTGGCTGAGGAGAGGCAGAGCAAATATGATGGAGCCCTCCGCCTAAGACGCGACGAGGGAACCAGGCCCTACGAGCTGGCAACCTACTACTGGCTACATTTTAAAGCCTCTATGTTGTCGGGCCTTTTACTATTTTTACATTACGGTACCACAACGCAATTCAAACAATAAATGAAAAGTGTCTCTGCACCCATATGATTTGAGAAAGACTGTTGTTAAGGCTCAACAAGAACACCTTCTCTCCCAAGTGACACACCCGGGAAATCTTCACGGAAAGTGTGATGAGTCCTGGTGCTGAGAAGGCCACGCCCTGTGGGACCGCGGTGGTCGCTGCCCCTCCGGGTGGCACCTGCCCACTGTCCAACCAAGAGGCTGGAAGAAGGCCTGTCCAGAGACTGAATGAGTGCACGGACGAATGAGAACGAGATCAGGAAGTCGCAATCCTGATGTCTCCCAAGACACATGCTTCTCAAAAGAAGCCATGACGAATCTGAATTAAGAACTGGGAATTAGATGACACTGGAGAATTTCTGTTCCTACTGAGAGCTGTGAAAACATTAACTGGCGTTATCTAGAAAGAACGTCCCTATCTCCTGGTGATTTTAAGATGAAGTGTCAACATTCTGTAACTAACTTTGAAATGATTCAGAATACAAATGAAACAAAGGTGGCAAAATTCTAATAAATGTTGAATCCAGGTGATAAGCAAAAGAGTGACCAGCTCTTATAAATAAGAGGTTGAGAGGACATCTCTATAGTTTCAGATATTTATGAGATATTTGGGGAGGTGCAGAATTCCACGTTACAACATTCTGAGGTTGATCCTCAAAGTGGTAAAATCTAATGACCAAAATAAACCAAGGTCAGGGTGATTATTTACTAAAGAATTAACCACATGCTAACTCTCCTTCTGCATTTGAACTGGTTTCCAGCTCACACACAGCTGCACAGGACCCCAAGTTTTTGTATTTTCATCTGATGCCCTTCCAGGCAGTATGTGGAAAAAGGTGAGACTTCCAACTTTATGTTAAATAAATGAATCTTTTAACAAGAATGCTAAACACAGGAAAAGAAAGTGACAAGTAAGAAGTATGACCACAGAAAATTGGATGTTATTCTATTGTTTCTAATGAATGTATGCTTCTATTAGTAAATAGACAGCATCAAAGAAGAGCTGTGTGGGTGAACCAGGTTGATGGTGATTCTGACAAGAGTAAAAAAAAATAATTTTGAAAATGCGATGTTTGAGAGATTTTCTTCAAGGAGACCCAACCAGTCCATCCTAAAGGAGATCAGTCCTGGGTGTTCACTAGAAGGCCTGATGAAGCTGAAACTCCAATACTTTGACCACCTGATGTTAAGAGCTGACTCACTGGAAAAGACCCTGATGCTGGGAGGGATTGGGGGCAGGAGAAGGGGACGACAGAGGATGAGATGGCTGGATGGCATCACTGACACAATGGTCATGGGTTTGGGTGGACTCCAGGAGTTGGTGATGGACAGGGAGGCCTGGCGTGCTGTGGTTCATGGGGTTGCAGAGTCGGACACGACTGAGCGACTGAACTGAATTGAACTGAGAGATTTTCAGTCTTGCAACAAAAAAAAAAAAAAAAAGCAGTTTTCATTCACTTTCTTTCATGGTAAAAATATTCTGCATCTTGAAAGCAGGTCAGAGGACTTGGGTCTCTACACCAGCTGCGTGCCTACCCAAGTGGCTCCTTTTGAGTCCAGACACTTTACTGTCCCTTCTTACGAGCAGCCTGAAGCCTTCAGTGTATTTACTGCTGAAACAGGTGCACTGACAAGAAAGGACCAGAAAAGTTTTTGTACAGAAAGATATTCACTGCAACAGATTACATCATACTACATGTGTTTCTTTTTGACCAATCTTTCAAGCCATTCATAAAACCCACATGCACACAAACCATGGGTTAAACTCTCACGAGTGTTCGGAGGATTTTTGGTTTCAAAGCGCTCCATTTTTAAGCGGGAGAATCGTCTACTAGGACCAAATTTCAGCTAAAACTTAATAAATCAAAAAAATTTCCTAACTCCCAGCCCTCTTGCACACACGTGAGACAAAATGCTTTTGTCTCATCTGGCGAGGGACTGGCTGCAAGGCTGATATCACAAAAGTACCTTTCTTTCCACTGAATAAAGGAAAGGCTCTTTCTCTCTTGCTCTGAGTCATGACTCCAAACTGCGCCTCAGACAACAATGAGAACTGTGACAGACATCCTGAACCAGCAGAGGTGGACAGGAAGTCATAAATCCACCTCCCCCCACTCATTTACACGGGCTCTTCAATAAAGAATACAGGCCTATGTGAGAGCGGTAGCCTTTGGGTATGAAACAAAGAGATATTTATACGTTTGAAACAGACAAGTCGGGGCAGGCACCAGAGAGGCGTGAGGGCCTATCTATTCCCAACAATAGAGCGCCCCCGACGGTGTCAGCATGGCTGCACGGAGCCCCAGAAACGGCGGGACTCCTGAGGAGAAGCTGCGCTGTGGGCTCTGCAGAGTCTCCATCAAGGATAATGGTCGTGTTTACATACACACACTATGTTCTGCAGGGCAAGATGAGAAATCAGTACTGATCACAGGAGGGGCTTAGCAATACCTACAGCGTTAAGTTCTTGGGCCCATTTATTTAAGAACTTCCAATGACACAAAGAGCAAGCTGTCATGCAGAAGAGAAGTCAGGACACGCACCTGGATGTTGACGAACACGCCGTGGTACGTCTCGTACAGAACTTTGTTACTCTTCACGTGCAGCGGAAACTCGAAAGGAATTTCTGTTTTGCCGCCGGGAAATTTTCCTGGCTTCACCATTTCAATGGTACTGTTGATGACCTGGATGGGCTGCAAGGACACGCTCAAGTTGGTCCATCAGCCTGCGCTCCTTGTCACGTGACTGTGGCTAGTAAATCATCTCCTGGGAGACCCCGGCCCTCCACCCCCCCACCAGCT